>JAYDZG010000001.1:3609963-3620749 GCA_034509265.1 Microcambeva bendego | reverse complement strand
TCAAACAGGTGCCATTAATACAGGTAACGAGTGGAGGACAGAAGAGCTTCTTAAAGAATAAGTTACAGGTCTGTGAGGGTGTGGGTGACAAAATACTTATAAAATTACAGACCTCTCTCATCTTTCTAAGTAGGAGAACTTGCACAATCAGTGGCTGGCTATATATATATAAAAATATATAAATTCGAAAAACAAGAGTGATTGTGTAATTCAGGGTTATTAATAACACAAATATGTGTTTTCTGCAAATACTGCTGCTACACAACTCTGTTAAAACATAAAGCTGTGTTAACATAGCGGTGTTCATTGTATTGTGGTGGAGTGTTCATGATGTCTAGCAGGTTTAATCCAGCATGGTAATAATCATCCATTACCATTAGTCTTCAGGCTGTGTTGCCCCAATACAGCACAGTCCTGATTCATTTCATTTTTTCAAAGTGCTGAAGTTGGCTTGTCCTTGAGTGCTTTAGAAATGAATGGCTCTGTTACTGTTATGTATAGCATGTAGTAGCCTTGAAGCTGAGTGAGTCCCAGCTCCAGAAACACTGGCTCAGCGATCATTTATTTGGCTTCAGCATTGTAGTACAACATTAAGCCAGAAATAATGCAGGTGCAAGCCTGAAATATAGTGCACAGCTGATTGAGTTTAGGGCAGCTGCTTATTTTTATTACTCATTGCAGAGACAACATTTCTTTATGTGGTGGAGGAGTATATGAGGTCCATAACCATAAAAGGCCTAGGATGTGTTTTTGGCAGCATATTTGGGATTTAAATTATGTGGGTATTTATATGTGTTATGTTTTATGTTGTGTTATGTGACTGGCAGTTGTAGCCTAGCAGCAAATGTTCTGGACTAGTAAGCAGAGGGTCACTGGTTCAAACCTTGCCACTGTTGGGCCCTTGTAGCCCGTTAAACCTCAGTTGCTCAGGCTTTCATTTTGGATAAAAGCATTTGCCGAATGCTGAAAATCTAAATGTAAGTGTACATACAAATCTGTTTAGTTTTCCCCTTTAAATGAGTGGGGTTTTTATTGAGGTGCTCAGAAGGTCAGATTAACTTTGGAAATAAATATGAATTTATGCTTTTTTTACACTGCAATGCAAAAACCTGCCATTTTTAACCAGGGAACGTAGACTTTGTACATCCACTGTGGCTACTTGAATAAATTAGTGCATTCAGTGGTTAATTGTTTTTGAATCAATATTCGCCTGCACACTAAAATCAATTAAAAGAATACTTCAAAATCCAAATAATACTCTTAAACAGTAAGTAAGAAGCTGTATTGATTTTCTGTGTGTACCAGCTGCACTGAGAATTAAATAATAAGACACAAGAGGGAGATCGATCGACTAAAGCGGTGAACCAAAAAGTACATTATTTAATTCTACCTAGACTTTCAATGTTTCAGACAGTTTTATTTTCATCTTCCTTTAATTTTCAGGCATGATGTGGTCGGAGTGTAAGGAGTTATGGACAGAAGGGCCAAGGGAGTACGTCCTGCAGCTGTGGAATGTTCTGGACTTTGGCATGTTGTCCATCTTTATTGCAGCTTTCACTGCCCGATTCTTTGCCTTCCTGCAGGCCATGAAGGCCCAGGACTATGTGGATGAGAAGATCCACGCCGCAGACCTGTCTCTGGTCACCCTGCCACCTGACATCAAGTATTTCACGTACGGTAAGCCAAAAAAAGTTTATTTTTTGCATACTTGTGTCTGTGAAAACTTTGTATTTAAAAGCCTCTCGGTTGTAGTTTTATACATATTTTTGAACTTCATATTGCTTTGAGGTGTAGGGTATTGTAATTGTATACATAGTTTTAAACTTCATATTGCTTTGAGGTGTAGGGTATTGTAATTGTATACATAGTTTTAAACTTCATATTGCTTTGAGGTGTAGGGTATTGTAATTTTATACATAGTTTTAAACTTCATATTGCTTTAAGGTGTAGGGTATTGTAATTGTATACATAGTTTTAAACTTCATATTGCTTTGAGGTGTAGGATATTGTAATTTTATACATAGTTTTAAACTTCATATTGCTTTGAGGTGTAGAGAATTGTAATTTTCTACACAACTTAATATTGCTTTCAATCAATTTTTCTGATGCTGGGAAATAATGCATCACACAAAACTGTCATAATGTGTCCTCAATCTCCTTTTGTTAAGGAAAAATTGTGGGTAGGGTGTCGTTACATCTCTAATAGCTTTATTGATCCCAAATGAAATTGAAGAAAAAGAGAAAGCAGCTCATGCCTTAAATAAACAAGGTTTTGCACCACACAATGGCGACAATTCAGAACAATAATGCCATTTGTTTTTAAAACGTTTTAATAAATACAGTTTTAAAAAGTGCAGAAACTTAGAGCAGCCGATTCACCAAACACAATTCTCTTGTGTTGCAGCCGTCTCCGAGTGGCAGTTTTCTCAGTAGTTCTGTGTTCATGCTGAATGTTTTTTATGCAGGAGAGTACAAAACCTAGGCATGAGCTGCTTTCTCTTCAAAGTTTTTCTTCAATTTCCTTTGGGATCAATAAAGCTATTAGAGATGCAACGACACAATCTATCCACAATTGTTCCTGTTTTTTAACAAAAGTAGGACACATTATGACAGTTTTTATCCTATAGCTTATATCATAAATTGTCCTTTAACTATGTATATGTATATTCATATATTATATAAGTTTCCTTTTATTTTGTAAAATAAAACACTCTTTTATCGATCTAAATAATGAATAACATTTTATTTCTAATGTAGGTAAAAATTATTCAAAACAATGCTGCACATTCCCCTTTATATATACAAAGACTAAAATTAAATATTACAACAAATCTCACATTATATTAATAAATGAATAATATAAATTAAGTATCTTAACATCAATATGAGCCTGGCAACTCTTTGTAGTGACAAAGCGATAATTCATTGTCTAGTGGTCCATCATTACATCCCTAGGATCTATCTATCTGTCTGTCCATCTGTCCGTCCGCCCACCTGCCTTAACGTTCAGTTTAAATAAATTGTATTTGACTTTATAGATAGCTGCAAGTGGACATAAAGTATACTGTAATTTCGTCTTGGGCTGAAGGTGCGATTGTCTGAACGGAGATGAGAATTTTATAGTTGTTGTAAATATCACCACAGAGACGATGTGTTATTAGAGTGTAAATTAAGTATGTCTGTGTTCCTGCAGCGAGAGATAAGTGGCTTCCCTCAGACCCTCAGTTGATTTCAGAAGGACTATATGCCATCGCTGTGGTTCTGAGCTTCTCTCGCATAGCCTACATCCTGCCGGCCAACGAGAGCTTCGGGCCGCTTCAGATCTCCCTCGGCCGCACCGTAAAGGACATCTTTAAGTTTATGGTGCTTTTTATAATGGTCTTCCTGGCCTTCATGATAGGGATGTTTATCCTCTACTCATATTATCTGGGAGCCAAGGTTAACCCCGCCTTCACCACGTGAGTCACAATCCCTTATCCTCACACCTGCTGGATAAAAAATCTTCCTTTTAGAAGCAGAAACATTTGAACAAATGTACACGTGTAAAGATAAACACGCAAAGCAAAATACAGTACATGTATTATCTTTGAAAGAAGATGAGGTTTAGATGTAGAGGATTACAGAAAGTTAAGCAACAGTTTTTCATTTATCCATAATTACCAGCCACAGGGTTGCCAGATTGAAACTTTTTTTTTTCTTTCAAAAAAGCATTTGCCCTGCCAATCTGCAAGACAATCTGCCTCATCTGGCAGCACTGAGCTTTCGGAGCTTCTGAGCACCCCCCTCTCCTCTACACTGTCACATGTAAAATTGTGGTCAGATAATGTATTTCAGCTATATTTACAGGCAGTGAAAACAACTTTAAAAGAAGTTCCAGGGTACTGACAGATGTAAACTTTACTTTGATCTAGCAAGGCAAGCCAATATAAAAGAGATGGTTGGCCCCAAATTGAGCAGCCCTGATCTTTATGCCTGTTTTAAGAATAATGATATGAACAGAATGTGACTAACTGCACTTAGAAAAATGCACAAGTACCTTAATGATTCTTGCCCTGACCATGCAGAAATAATTGAATACAGAATGAGGATGGGAAAGTGTAAAGCATGATGTGGAAAAGCAATTAGGTTATCTAGAAGGGTTGGCCGGTTTGCTCAGGCATAGCACAGGATGTGTAAAGTGGACTCCAGACTTTTCCTTCCCAACAGTTTTGGGTTAAGAGAGGTAAAAATGCATGAAGTTACCATGACTAAAAAACTTATTTCATGCTTTTGCTCATCCTTGGCAGCAGCACGCTCTAGCTACAGAGGCAGGAAACACTGAATGACTTTCTCTAGCAGGACTGTGCACATGTGAATCAGTGACTGTGGCTGAACCTCAGCCTCAGCAATTTCATCAGCAGAGGCCAAGTTCACCAAACCGATTTGCTCCCTCCTCATTTTCCTCTCTGCTAGTTACTTAGTCCTGTATCTGCGGTTTCTGAATTAATAATTTCATTTGAATTTCGATTTAGAATAGTTTTTAATCACTAAGCAGTGAAGTTTGTCTCCCACATTTTAACCCAATCCGTGCAGTGAAACACACATTTAGACACTAGTGACCACTAGGGCCCATGTGCCCAGAGCGGGGGGAAGCCCTAGCCTCAGCACGGGGAGCAGTTAGAGGTTAAGTGCCTTGCTCAAGGGAACTTCAGTCATGACCTGTCGGATAGTTAGTTTTAGTGCACTTACGTTTAATGTTTACTTAAACGTAGCTTTATTGTCATGAAAAAAAAAATGTTTCCAAAGACGTTTTGTTTGGATGGGGCGGCACGGTGGCTTGATGGGTAACCCAGGCAATTATATCTATTAACAACACAATACAGAGTTCAAAAAGTCAAGGGGTCTGAAAATTACTGTAAATGTGTGGCTCTAACATGCAGTATTTTATACCTGATGAATAATGTCATCTTCTTTGTGTGTCTGCAGAGTTGAGGAAAGTTTTAAGACCCTATTTTGGTCCATATTTGGCCTGTCTGAGGTTTCCTCTGTGGTGCTTAAGTATGACCATAAGTTCATCGAGAACATCGGTTACGTTCTATATGGGATCTATAATGTTACGATGGTGGTGGTTTTGCTCAACATGCTCATAGCCATGATTAACAGCTCCTATCAGGAGATAGAGGTGAGTCATGCTATCACTTAAGAACACTTTTATATTTTTTATATTTAGTGCATATCCTCTAACAAGGTTGCTGTGTGAATGACATATACACAGTTTATCACTTGGTAGGCACTATGTGTGACGGTAATCTGGCATTGAAATGCAGAGTAATATGACTAAGCGAAAACGTGGGTCATAATCTATCTAGTAAATCTAGTTAATACACAATTTTAAACATAAAAAGGACATCAACAACGACTACATAATATCAGATGTTTAGATGGATGCATTTCCTTGATTTTAATTAAACGTTTCTCATTACAAATCCCAGCCCTGGTGATGATTTAGAACAATATGAATAAATTTCTGAAATTTTTAGCATTCTTGTACTTATATAGGGTTCTGATTAGATCAAATTCATCTGCTCATAGTCGTCTGGGCATGTGCTTTAAAAAGAAGTACAAGGGCACATTCACATGATGAGTGGCAAAACTGCAAGTCTCAGGGCAAATCACAGTGCTGCTGTAAAAGCACATCAAAGTGTGACAAATGACACGAATATGCATTTGTGTGGAATAACCATGACATCCTGTCTGAAATCATCCACGTGCATCTTCGTTTAACTGTATTTCCCTCACTTTTTCACTTTTAACCTTGTCTTATGCAGTTTGGGGGGTGAGATAGTGTGAAATTTTTGTTTTTTTGCCAAGTACCAGGTGTATGGGGAATTTCTCTTATTGGTCAACCTATAAATATTTTATTAAATAACAGAAAGGTGCACTATATATAAAACAATGCAACATAAACATTACAGCATCAGACAAGGTGTATCAGTACAGCACACTAAAAAGACCTCCAGAAAAGGTATAGAAAGATAAACAAAGAATAAACAATACAGTATGTGATAAAGACATTGAAAGACTTATATTATACAATAGTGCAATAGTAATTAATGTATGAAAGGGGGAAATGTGAGAGGCAAAATTTGTGCAGCATGTATGTTAAAGTCCATTTGCATATGTTAAAGTGGAGGGATGTGGGAATAGTCCTTGTTAAGTATAGTATTGGTCTAGGGAAAGGAGCTGTTGAGGTGGGAGTTGGTCCGAGTCTTTAAGGCTCTCACTCTGTCTTTACTGGGATGAAAACAGCTGGAAAGGATTCGATGGCTAGAGTAATGTTTGTCAGGTCACAAATTCTGGTATTCGTTTATTTGTTTGCTTGTTCGATTGTTTCAGGATGATGCAGATGTGGAATGGAAGTTTGCCAGGTCCAAACTCTGGTTGTCATATTTCGATAATGGCAAAACCCTGCCGCCACCATTCAGCATTGTGCCCAGCCCAAAATCTTTCATCCAGTGTATCAGTAGAATTATCAGCCTGCTTCGCTGTCGCCGACGCCACCTCAACAAGAATGTCGAGCTCGGCATTGACAACTCCAAGTCCAGAGTACGTGCCATAAAATACTGCCTGTATAATTTGTGTTCATTTTGTCTGTTTATCCAGTGCCCGTTCCTGGTATGCTTGAATGCTAAGGAGGTTGAGTTTCTGCCACTGAGTCTGCTAGGTCTCGAATGAGTATGTGGGGTCTTTAAACATCATCCGAGGACCCAGATTAGCAGAGCGAGGAGCCTGTGGAGAAGTGAATGTGTGAATCCCCTGAAGCATGTGTGAATCACGGGGTTGAGGGGTAAAAATATCCTCCTCAAGCACAATCGGCATCTCAAACTGCTGAAAACTAACTGGCTATGCTAAATCAGGAGTCAAAGGGAGAAAATGCATAAATAAAAAAAGATAGTATTTTATTACAAAATAAGAAAATTCTTAGTAATAGAAGTAACCATTAGTTATCCAATATTTAGTATTAAAACCCTCAATTATATCACTCAAGACACAGACCCAGTAAGGTCATCCAGTCATCCAGTCAGATTCAAACCAATATATCTGAACCTGCTGTAGTTCCAATAACATAAATCTACTAGGCTTCTTTCTGAAGGACTGCTTGCTATACTCATTCATTCAGAGAAGGCACACTGCTTTGTTTTTATTTCCCCTGCTGGTAGAATCAGTGTCAATGAAATGCTAGATGTGGTAAACTGAAACAAATCCTGTTAATAAAATGCTAGACATTGACGTGATGCACTTGTGGGAAAGTCAAATAGGTTTTCCATAAATAGTATGTGCAGCAAATCCAGTCTGATCTCTTTCTCTTTTCATCTAATATTTTTCATATTCAGGTAACAAACAATGCAAATATTTAATTACTCAGTTACAGTGGTGCCTTTAATCTCAGCAGGAAGTGGTTTAGGGAGTAAAATTTAGTTCACAAAGTCATTTAAGTTGTTGAGTTTCAAGGTATTTCTTTCCATATGGATGTATGGGAAACCTGTTATTGTGCCACATGTTCCAGTGGAACTGAATATATGTAAAAGAATGGGGTTGTTTTCATAGTAATACACTGAAAATGACACAAATATAATATAAAAATGCTGAAATCGTGAGACTGCTTAGATTTGTTTTATTTTTAATTTGTGTAAATATTTCCAACTGATGATTTTGAAGGAACATTTTGACCCATAAGTTTTTCTCCCCAATTCTACGACTGCTAAAAGGTAGTAACAGAATATTTCAGAAAGCAGTGGTTAATGAACTGCCATTTACTGGTAAATAAGTAAAAACAATACAAAAAAGAGATATTTTATGTTCTACGCTGTCTGCTGTTAAATTTAATTAATAGCTTACATGATAACACACTCCTAAAATGAAAGAGTAACACAATGTTTATTTTACAAGTAATAAAAGTAAAACAATAAAAGTTGAACAATATCGATTGGTATGTTTTACCTGAGCTGTCAAGACCAGATTAGCAAAATCTTTGCAGAGATGTAAAGGTCACTACACATTTCAGCAATCTAGTCTCTTATCCTGTAATTAAACATTGAAATCTTTACATACATGTAATACTGAGTTTCCTCTGAATTTAAACTGTGTTAAAGTTCTTCAAGCATCGTGGGTACATTTGTACTAATCATTCTTTAATGTATCACTTATGTTATATTTAACAAGTAACAAATTACTGGAGCTTTGATCAGTTTACTGAGTTTACTGAGTAACTATTTGACTGACCGGGGTCACAGTTCCTCTTAGCTCTCTATCACAACGTTTTAGAGAATTTCAATGGCGCAAAAGTCACAAAATACATGTATTTATTTATTAACATTAATAAATAAATTAACTAATTAACATTAATTCATCCAAAGTGGCTTACAGTACAGGAATGTGTATGTATGGATGGATGGAAGAATAGATAGATGGAGCAGTTTGTGGAGATGCTTATATAATTTTCATCAGTGTTTTAAACAAACACACTATTGCTTACTACCTCTAAGCATTCACAGAATTTTCACAAACATTGTGTCTTATTGTTTCATTGCTTACAGCTAAACCTGTTCACACAGTCCAACATGCGCATGACAGAGTCGCACAGCTTTAACAGCATTCTCAGCCAGCCTACACGCTACCAGGCAAGACACATGCTCAATTACCGTTTACTCACCCAGCATGCTTAATCATTTTATTATACACTGCCAAGTCACATTATTATGACCACCAGCTTTGGACGCGGATCCTTTGAGCGAACACAATTAAAGTGGTCTCACAGATGCTCAATTGTGTTCAAGTCTGGGAAATTAGGGGGTCAGGGTAGTACTTGAAAGTCTTGGCCATTATTTTTCAATCAATGTCAGATTCTTTAGCCTTGTGGCAGGTAGCATTACCTCGCTGGAAGCTCTCATCCACTCCAAACAAAATAAACAGCATATATGGGTTGTAAGAAAGATGTATAGGCTGAGAGTGCCCTACACATAAATGCATGGGCTCAGAGAATACCACAAACATTAACCCATAAACCGTAACACCACCGAAGCTGTTGAAGGTAGGAAGAGGTCATAATGATGTGACTGGGCAGTGTATGTAGTTAAATTCTACAAGGAGTCTAAAAAGTAAGAAAACGTCTGTAGCAAGTGATCCAATATTAGACAGTGGGAAGGTCATGTCTTCACATTTTCAATGTTCTGCGTGCTTATTAAAATCACTGTTATCATACGTGAATGAATAAAGTTACGATAACACAAAACACACCATTATTTATTTGGTGTGTCACACGTCTACCTTGTCACTTAAAAAATTGAAATTAAATCCAATATGGCCCCCAATTGTATGAACAAAATTGGGGCACAGTTTGCCAAAACCATTTCATTTTGTTTGTGTGACATGCACGCCAAGCATTTTAACCTTACACAGCACAATCACTGATGATGTCTTTATATCATCTCATTAGGAATTTTTCTTGACAGATACAGATTTACTCCTTGTAGTTACACTCATGAAACATATTGCTCAGATATACTAAAGCTGATTTTTTAATCACTGAAGTTAGAGCCATTACAATCAACACAGAACCCAGCTTAGATTAAGGTCCTCTTTATTAATTACAAATATTACATTAGGCTGTCAAAAGGTCTTCTGATCCCACTAGTAGTCAGACTTTTACAAGTACTTTCACAACTCCTATTATTATTATTATTATTATTATTATTATTATTATTATTATTAAGAAACACAAATGCATTTCTTAATGGTTCACCTGAAGACTTGTAAACGTAATTCTCATGAATCAGATGTTCACATACTATTTATATTATTTCTTAAATTATATGAAAATTACTAAATTAATGGAGTAAGCTTAAACATGTTTTATATTCAATATCAGTCTATTATTTTACCTGGACAACTACGATCTTCCTTCACTCTCTCCCAACAACTCTTTGCATGTAATTTCTGAAAGATTGCCATCATTATCAAATTTTATTAAGCATGGTTCATCTTTCCACAGCAAATTATGAAGCGGCTCATTAAACGCTATGTTCTGAAAGCACAAGTGGACAAAGAGAATGATGAAGTCAATGAAGGTAAAATATCTCTTTCCATCAACCCTCTCCTAAACACTGATTTAATAAGAAAACTATCAGAAGCCTAAAAGCGTCCTCTAGTGGTTCCAGTCCATACTAAAGATAAACAAGTACACATGCCTGAGCAAGTTATCTCATTTAAGCAATACAATAATAAAATCAAACATTTTTCATGTCAACCATTCTTTTAAAATGTCTCTTTCTAAATTTCTAATGCTGAACTTTTTTTTTCTTATTGTTAAAACCATATTTCCTTAGTATGATTTATACAGGAGAATATTTGGTGTTTATTTATCAACTAACAGTGGGTATACATTTTCAAATTTCTCTCTTAGATTTGTGATGCGGTTATCTATGCAGTGGTGGATCAGTATGAAAGGCACCAGACTACTAATTGGTTGCTGGTTCAAGCCCACTACCGTGTAATGTGTAACCAAAGGAGTGGGAGTCAGAGAGAGTCTTTATTGTAATTTCAGCTATATACATATACATATTGAAAGAAAACTATGTTCCCCCAGGACCACGGTGCAACATAGAGCAAGAAAGTGCAAGGCAATACAATACACAGTGCATATAGCAAAATTACACTAAATAAAGAAAAGTCTATAATAAGTCCAAAAAGACATTATGGTTCCAATACGGTTATGAATCAAGTGAACTTGAATAAAGACACAAACTTT
>JAYDZG010000001.1:3585208-3601670 GCA_034509265.1 Microcambeva bendego | reverse complement strand
AGATCGCCCCACCTGGGGATTGAACCCAGGACCTTCTTGCTGTGAGGCGACAGTGCTACCCACTAAGCCACCGTGCCGCCCAGTGGTGGTTAGCCTCTGCCTCTGTCATTTTGTGGTTATGTTTGTGCACCAGGAATTTCGTCAGAGCCATATTATTAAGGTTCAGAGTAGTTTACTGCTACAGTATTAAACCATAAGAATGAATTCTGACATGAAATAAAGGAACTGACATGGCCTATAATGTGCTGGTCACCCATGGCTTGCTTAGCAGGGGTTTTTGGTCTGTTGGTCTTGGATTCTGTAAATTTACTTTGAGAGAATGTCCGTTGAAAAGGTGTTATACAAATACATTGACAGGAGCTGAAATTTGACCATAAATACATTTCAAGTGTGCAGTATTGTGTCTGAGAACATGTCAAGGAAACTGTTCTCTTGCTGTAAAAACACAGCTGTGTTGCCCTAGAACCGAGTCCCACCCGATTTTATGACACAAACAGGAGGCTTAACTTGTGAATTAATGTTAATCAATATTGGCTTTGCTAGCCTGGTCCATGTACTGTTGGTTGACAGACTGTTGTGGTTCTGTTTTTTTCACAGGCTTTGTCAGGGTACTTATGCTTGTCATTCATATACAACTGCTTTTGTCTGTGATGGACAAAACACTGTTGATCCACTCAGACAAAGTCTTAGTTCTCCGATAGCACTGCTTTAAACGAAAGCTTTAACATAAGCTTGTCTTGATGCTAATTTCCAGACATAAGCTATTATTTAAAACCGATGTACCAATGACATAATTAAATAAACTCACATAGGATATGGCTGTGCTTTAAAACCAAAGGGATCTAGACCTGACCTGGGCATTGTACGGCGTGAGATCGTTACAAGTGAAAAGTAAATCTGTAACTACGACACCTATTACACTGTGACACTGTGAGTCGCCATTACCAGAGTAAGCACACCGAGAAATTCAAGAACTTGACTGACGCAGAGAAAATAGCAAGAAACAGTAAGCCATTCTCTGATGGAGAGTTTATCAAAGAATGTTTGGTGGACTCTGCAGTGCTAATTTGTCCTGAGAAAAAAAGAAGCTTTTGCAAATGTGCCCCTATCCAGCCACATTACATAACATGATCAGACAGTGCAAATGCAATCTGTGTTTAACTGAGTGGAACTTTTTTGACAGAATATTTAATTCAATGGAAATTCTTGATGTTTTTGGAAAACTTGTGACTGCAGAATCCCAATGCTGCTCTATCTAAGCAGGGCTTGATCTCTGTATTAACATGCCTGTTTACCCTATTTTCAGTTTTATGTTGCAATTAAATTAGGAAACAATCTCTCTTGGTGTTTATTTGCACAAACTTGCATGCTAATTGACGTTTCTTATTCTTTTCCACCTAATGCAGTGGCTCCCTACACTGTCACATACTTCCCATTGAAAGGTACGTAACCGTTTTCCTAATCTCCTCCACAATCACATCTTATGACTTGGGCGTGACTTCTTTATACAAAAGCACTTTTGTGGGTTTGCTGTCAGCTGATTCAGAGGCAAGTGGGGGTATGATACAAATATGCATCAAACATAACAGAGTAAATCATTAAATATCAACGCATTGATTCTCTTTTTATGTCGTTTTTATTTAGTTATCATCTTGTTTTTGTCATTAAAAAGCTTCGTTGATGAAAACTATGATAAATCATTCGTCATCGAAATTAACACTGCAACAGACACCACGAGATGTTATACATCTTAACACTAATACTGGCGGGATGCAAGTCACAGTCACTTTGCTGGTCACAAAATCGGTGTGCAACTTATGTGTTTTAAGCTCTCATGGGCTACTTTGAATGACATGGTGGGTGGGCCTTGAATTGGACACGCGTGGACTATCTGGCCTGGTACACTATGGTATTTTTGTAGACCTGTATTTTTCAAAATTCTCATCAAAAATAGATTTTTTTATTATTATTATTATTATTTTGTATATTTTAAATTCTACTACCTTTAGAAATCTTACTCAGGTGGAGCAGCCGGCTTTACTGCCGGCACACCAGTGCAGCGAGTCTGAACTCCCCGTGTCAAACCAGTCACCAGTCGCCTGGGCACCACCCTAGACACTAGGATGTTTAAACCAGTGCATTGTAGAGCCAGTCCCATCCCAAGCCTAAATAAATAGAGGGTCATGTCAGGAAGGGCAACCAGCATAAAAAAAATACCAAATCAGTAATGCTGACCACTATCCACTGTTGCAAACCCTTACAGGAACAACCAAAAATAATAATCAGTGCACTGATGTGTCCCGTCCAAAGTAAACCACTCATAAAAGACTTTATAACACTGATTGCCCTTGACTGATCTGGGAGTCAACATTACAGCATTGTTTCAGTTAGCTAGTCAGATGGAGTTCCAAAGGTTGGCTTTCATGCATGTCTTTAAAGTTGCTGCAGAGTCATTCTGATTTCACACAGATTTCCAGATTACCATCATTTCAAAATAAGTGAATAAAGAAAGTTTTCAGGAGTTGTTTTTTATTTATTCATCCACAAAACAGACCTTATTCATAACCAGCGTATGCAGTACCATCGGGGCGGGTCAGGCACTCCACAAACACAGTTGGCTCTTTGTAAGGGAGGAGAAATGAAATGGCCTGTTACTTCACATGTGCCAGAAGAATCACATGTTTGCTTTCACCCCTCCTCGACCAGTGTGGGTGTCACACGGCCAAGGCTGCAGGACATTGGTTCCACATTGTGCCCTTTAAATTCTTTGTGATAAACAAATGTGTGATTTAACCTGCATATTATCATTATATTCTGTTTGTTCTTGTTTACATTCTGGATTGGGTCAGAGTAATAAAAAAGCTACATTAATGACCTCTTCATGTGCTGTGCAGGGCGATGCAACCCTACCCGGCTCATTCTTGCTGACCAGGGACAGGAGTGGAAGGAGGTTGCGGTGACATTTGATGAGTGGATGAAGGGTGATCTGAAGAAATCCTGTGTAAGTGTTGTATGATTTAAAGGAAATAAACGTTTTCCAACTCCTGTGTGATGCCCCCTCCTCCATTATCATACTATATTTAAACCCATCAGCTAAAGCTCTTTTCGGTTGCGTGTGTAACCACTAATGCACTGCTGCCTTCAACTCATCAAATGAAAATCTTCCTCTGAAAGCATCTTTGAGCTTCCAAAAATGGGGAAATCAGATGGTGATAAATTAGGATCCATAAGCTCACTGACACTGTCACACAGCACTGTCGACTCACAGCAGGAAGGTTCTGTTGATCCCCAGGTGGAACAAGACAAGTCCTATCTGCATGTCCTCCTGGGGGAAAATCCTATGTGTGATATAAACTGGTGTACTGATGAACCTTGTGTGACGAGTAAGCGTTTCCTGTCATGAATATAGCCAAAGTGTAAAACATGATGTTAAAATCCTAATAAACAAGAAACCTAACATGTTAATATAGGTTTGTTCTGAAGCCACCTTACTGACCTCATTATTTTTTTAATATTTTGCAGACGTTTGGACAGCTGCCCAAATTTGAAGATGGTGACCTGACTCTGTTCCAGTCAAACGCCATATTGAGGCATTTGGGCCGCCAACATGGTAAATCGAGTATTTGTGTCTACTTTAAAGCAGTAGAATTCTGTTATTCAAGGTCATTTAGTATAAAAGCCTGGAGTGCAAGCTTTTTTTATTTATTTTCTAATTTGCTTCTTCCTCTCCCCTCAATTAAACATTGTCATCATGCCACTGGAAAGTCCTAGTGGTGCCCAAAAAGGGTTTAACACTCCTTCCGATGTGCGCACAGTCTACTGATCCCTTCTTATACACCAACACATGTCTGTGCATATGCCTTGGGCAATCGGCACCTTATAAAGCCCCACCACATTGTTTAGTCTGGTCATTTCCCATCCTAGCAAACTGGAGACCAATCATGCCTCCCATAGGGCACCCGGTCTATCATCAGCAGAGCCGAGACATGGAGTCAGAATCTCTGCTCTGGTGTTCTAGCGACTTATCACCACCTGATCGCACCATGCTTTATATTTTAATTTTATAGTTTTAAATATATATATGACTAGTTCCTAGATTTCTATCGGCAGTTAATCACTTCAGCTGTATTACTCATGCAGGTGCTTATGGGAAAGATAACAAAGAAGCTGCTCTCATCGACATGCTGACTGATGCGGTTGAAGATATCCGCATGAAGTACATCAAGCTGATCTACCAGGAATATGTAAGAATAGTTAGAAGTTAACAGCCCATTCTGTTCAAGTGTTTAATAAATTATTCATATCTACAATATGCACACTTCCTTCAGTTTTCCTAAAAATCGCTTTACACTTTACTAAACACAAGCAGTAAATAAAAGCTTAGTTTGACCAGACATTCAGTAATACCATCTGACTGACATTTAATGCTACAATAAGCATACACAACCTCCATAAAGTTCACAGATAATCTGTATAATGGATACAATAATGTCTGACTTTCCCTGTGAAATTAAGTCATCCATCCCATCCCGGCTTAAAAACGTTAAGCTCTGGTTGTGCAGCAGTAAAACGCACTAGCACACCATAGCTGACATTTCTGGTTTGTAGCTCGGCTCTACCATCCGGCTGGGCAGGGCACCTACATGATTGGCTGTTGTTCATACACACTGGGAAAATCCCAGTAGATACTCCTCATAACTAACTGAATTAAAACCTCTGCTGGCTGATTAATGCATTTGCACAGAGTTGATGGATAATGAAAATCAGGGTATGGGTCTCCGGGCACAAATTGGATTCACATATGAACTCTAATTGTGCATTTAATGGACTAGTGGACGTGGAAGTGGGGGGGGTGTAAAACCTGTAAATAAGTGGGGTGTACTGTACTACTGGAGAGGAATTTGGGTTTTGTCATGTACCCAAAGTCTAAAAACAAGCAATCAGGTTAATTGAAAATGCTCTAGGTGTCTGTGATGTACTAGCGACCTGCCCAGGGTGTTTTCTACCTGTTATACCCACCGTGACCCTGAGTAGGATAAAGTGTTGGTAAAACAGACAACAACTAAATAAATATTGTTTCTATTTTTTTCAGGACACTGGCAAAGATGCTTACATCAAAGACCTGCCAAACCATCTCAGCAAGATTGAGTGTGTTCTGGTAAAGAACAAGAGCGGCTTCCTCGTTGGCGATTCGGTACAGTTTGGTTCTTATTTTGTTCTTAGTTTTTTTTTCAAAAGTTGTCACAGTTTTACAACATATAAGAAAGAAGAAACATTTTGGCCTATCAGCAATTTGTACAGAGATCAGGCGTGACTCACTCTCAATTTTGTCTTGGCCTTCCTGTTGCTGCCCAACAGCCCTGAAACTGTGACACACTGTATTCTGACCCCTTCCTATCAGAAACAGTCTTGACTCCTGAAGCTCAAATTGCTGAAGCTCAAATAGATACTGGCTTCTGCAGACTGGGAACACCCAACTAGAACCGGAGTTTTGGAGAAGCTCCGATTCAGTCGTCTATCCATAACAATTTGGCCCTTGTCAAACTTTTAATCCTTATTCCTTTACACATCAGCTTTGAGGATGAAATGCTCGGTCGCTGCCTAATATAGACCACCAGCAAACAGGTGTTGTTATGAAGAGATGATCAGTCATATTTACTTCACCTGTTTTTATGTGAACTCCTGAAACCTCTATTTGCAGCAAAAAAATCCCAACAGCCGAAACCTGCAACATTTAACCACCATCATGTTTCACCTCTTTCAAACCCTCATTGGTAACCTTAGTAATTATGAATAATCCAGTCAACAAACTTGCTATTCATGAATCACAGATTAACACCATGACCGGTAAATCAGGTTTGATTTAACCAATTGAAGTGCAATAAAGAACTGAATTGTTGAGACTCAGTACCATGGTAGTAACTGCTGGATATTGCTTAGTGATGGTGTTTTGTTTCTCCGCTTTCAGATCTCCATCGCTGATTACAGTCTGTTGGATGTGCTGATGAACCATCAGGTTCTGAGCCCCACCTGTCTGGACTCTTACCCTGCCCTGAAAGCTTTCGTGGCAAAGATGTCAGCCCGCCCCAAACTCAAAGCTTACATGGACTCTGATGCCTTCAAGAAAATGCCCATCAATGGCAACGGCAAGCAGTAAACTTGCAGCAGGTTGACAAATGTAGGGAAATCCAGCTTGAAGCAGTGAATTATAACCTTAACATTTTATAGTCAAATGGCAGAGCTGTCATCATTTTTTAGTCTTTTGCAAAACAGTACACTTTCTATATGTCAATATTTTTTGAAATGTAATAATGTTTCATATACTTTTACTAACTAAAATGTACATGTCATGTATTTAAAAAATAAATAAACCAAGATATAAGGGTTTTATTTGTATATGTTAGTTGATTCAGCCTTGTTATAATACCGGTTACAATCCCTGCAGGTCAAGGAGCCATATCCTCTCAGATTCATATTTTTTTCTCCTGGATTTAAAGCTGCACATCAGCACACACACTATGATCACTCATTATATGTTAACATGCATATTTTGCTCGTGGTATCATTAAGCCCCTCGGCACATATTTGTTTTTATGATAAACGTGGTTTGCGAGAGTGATTCCAGATGTTGATGGATCGTGTTGTGTGCACCGATCAGTTGTGTAGTGTTAAAACCCCACCGCCCTGAAAGACTACCGAGAGCCAGAGACTCAGTCATGTAGTGTGAACTGGACAGTGACTGGGAAAGTCGTGTAGTGTGAACTGGGCATTAGAAGTGATAAAGGCTATAAAGGTTAGTCTATATTTTTTGTTCTGACTGATTTAAACACTTGTTTACAACTTTTTTAATGCAGTGTAGGCATCTTTTAAGCATACATGTATTGGATGTACATCTGCTTACAAAGTTTAATTGGTAGAAAACGTCCACCAAATACCACAATCATAAATGTAAGAAAAACAAACTTAGCAGGAACTTCTAATGTGTTTCTAAGTCCATCACAGTACTCCTAACTTGAAACATTCTCAAAATGTGTCCCAAAATATACACCAAGTAAGCATAACATGACCACTGACAAGTGAAGAACACTATTTTTTAATCACTGCACCTTTTAGTGGGTGTGATATATTAGTTTGTAAGTGAACATGTTACCCTTTAATCTGCTTTACAAAACGATTTGAGGGAGTTTGACAAGGGCCAAAATGTGATAGCTAGGTGACTGGCTCAGAGCATCGCCAAAACTGCAGCTCTTGTGGGATGTTTCCAGTCTGTGGTCAGTACCTATCAAAAGTGAACCAAGGAAGCAACAGCGGTAAACCAGCGACCAAGGCTCAGTGACGCCAGTGGATAGTGAAGGCTGGTCTGTGTGGTCTGATCCTACATACAAGCTACTGTAGCTCAGGTTGCTGAAGAAGATGCTGGTTCTGATAGCAAGGAGTCAGAATCCACAGTGCCTGATATATTGTGTATAGTGCTACAAAAGAAGACTAATGTAACAGTAAGAAGGTGGTCAGAATGTTATGCCTGACTGATGTATATATGAAATACACACTTGACTTTAAAAAGAAGAATAGTCAAGAGTTGTATGAACCAGATAAGGTGACTGGTTAGGTAAAGTTATCGTTATGTCAGTGCCAAATAGGCTTGTGAAACAGATCTGTGAGGTTTCACGACCTGCATAAGGTCTGCATAAATAATAAACAATGCCAATCTCAAGAGTGCTCACAATTTTTTTTATTTTTTCATAAATATACCAACATGTGAAATCAGAGCCGGTCAGATCATATTATACAGGCATAAATAACAAACAGGACCGATGACGTATTCAGCTAGAAACCATTTAGAACACAGTGATTAAATGCCCCATAGCATTTAATACGCTTATGAAGTTTTAGGGCAATTTTCTTTTCTATTTTCTGGACATCTTGGAGAGAGCGGTTGCCCATAAGACAACTTTCTGCAATCTCCAGATATAAAAACATGTTAAAGCTTTCATTACCTGTCCAAAACTAGATACGTTTAAAATGTTTGCCTTTTTTACTTACTGAGAACCGAGACAAAACTTAAATTAACAAAATAACTTAAATGGTAAATGATCATTAATCATTTTGAAACAAATACACTACGTTACACATAATATTAGTACAAAATGAGATTATTCTATCACCCGACAAAAACAGAAAAAGCAGAATTCATGCAAATGGTGTCCAACACTGCCTAGATGGATTCATTCATCCTGATCATAATAGAAGCATGACAACAACTACTACTACAAAAAAAAAAAAAAGTCGAGCAGTGGAATGATTCCTATGAATATAGTTAGCGGCAGCTACACTTTGTAGCAATCATCTCCTCATATTCCTTATAAGCAATAGAGCCGTCGCTTTCTTTGGTCAAGACGCTCAGAGGGTCGTATTCCGAGGGAACGCAAGAAGGTCTGGGGACAGATGAGTCCAGCTTCTCGTAAATAATGTTTTGTACCATTGTGTGCACAGGTGAGCCGTGGATGTGGCCAACAACCCGAGGACAGATGCCCTTACAGTACCTGGGATTGTATTTGGAAGGTGCTATGATCCAGTGGTCTAGTCTAAGCTGGGTGAAGCTCACTCGGAAGTCAAAGAGGTCACAGTCATCCGTCGGATGTTCAAAATTCATCCAGTCCAACTGGTCGCTTTGAGCGGTGGGCTTTAAGGACCGTTTAGTATTCTTAGTGCTCCTTCTATCTCGCCACATTTGCCTGAAAAGATTAGATCCGTAGTACTGGTTCTGGTCTTTCTCACCCCAGTTGGTTGATCTGATCTCTCCCAGCCTGGCGTGTGCAGATCCCCTCTGATACGCCACCTCGCTGGTGTCATTCAGATACAGCAGAAGAGACGGAGCCATGTGCGTGAGCTCGACGGGGCTTTCGGAAGTGTGACGCCCGCGATCACGGGGCTCGTCTTTCAGGCAGGTCAGATTAATGAGCAGGTGGATGTCCTTCTTATGGCCTTGGATGAGTGGGTGGAGGAAAGAGGTCACGTCTACCTCTACCCACTTGTGCCGGCTTGCTCTGTTGGACTGGAAATGGAAGCTGACGGGCGTGACCACGCGGGGTTGGCTAGAAAAGCCGAGACACATGCGTCCATCAGAGGGCGCTTGCTCTTCAATGTGCAGGTAGCATATGGAGGCGAGTAAAGCGGCATGGTTAAGGTCAAAAGAGTAGAGCAACACCGATTTAAGCAGTTGTTCCTGGGCTCGTACACGGTGAAGACTGTAGGAAATGTCCTGCATGAATAATTCTGCAAGAAATAAGACATTGTTGAGAGATCGATGGCCTCCCTGCCAGTAAGAGTCATTCAAAGTAAAGGCTTTGGGTAAACATCTATTTATTATGCCACTGCACTAAATATTTCAAGAACAAATCTAAAAACTTTAGGACTAAAGCGGTGCAAACTGAATTGAATTTGACCTTTGATACAACACTTGTAACGTACACTGATCAGGCATAACATTATGACCACCTTCCTAATATTAGGGTATATTATCTCAAAACTTTGTTGTCCCAGATACCATAAACTGTGCTGCACTGTGTATTCTGACATCTCTCCATCAGATCCAGTATTAACTTATTCAGCAAGCTGAGCTACTGTAGCTCGTCTGTTGGATGGGCGACATGGGCCAGCCTTCGAACCTCACGTACATCGATGAGCCTTTGCCACCCATGACCCTGTCACTGGTTTCGGACAATACTGACCTCTGCAAACCAGGAACAATCCACAAGAGATGCTCTGACCCAGTCGGCTCACCATCACAAATTAGCCCTTGTCAAACCCATTTTTCCTGCTTCGACATTAACTTTGATGATCAAATGTTCACTGGCTACCCAATTCAGGTAATCCACTAACAGGTGCTATAAAGAGGAGATATTCAGTGGAACCCATTTCATCCGTCATTATGTTGGGACCCGGGGTTTGGACATTTAATCTGTTTACAGTTTGTAAGATGCTTTCTATGCGCATTTAAGATCCATTTGAATTTAAGGAACACCTGAAGAAGACCACCTAAGTAACATGCCCTCTAGGTGACTGCATTACAGTGTTGCATTGTTAATAATCACAGAGCACCCTAATTACATCTGCTTAGTCCTGGCACCTTTCTACTGCTGGATGGGGCCATGGCTGACTGACATATTTCACAGCAAAACTTTGTATGGTCAGTGCATCTGATGATCCGATGAGATGGTGTGGTCGTACCTTCACAGTGGCTAATTGGGTAGAACTCAGTTTCACAGCAAGACGGTCCAGTGTTAGATCCCCCAGTCCCTTCTGTGTAGAGGTTGCATCTTCATCTCATGTCTGTGTGGGTTTCCTCCGGGTGCTCCGGTTTCCTCCCACAGTCCAAAAACATGCATGCAAGGTGAATTATAGGCACTATTTTTTCCATGATCGTGTTCGATATAGCATTGTGTACTGATGAAAGTTAACTCAGTCAGTCACGAATGTAACTCAATTGTATAACGACGTTACAATCCGAATAAACAACAAACAAACCTTCGCAGTGTTCCAGACACTCCAGCCGTGGTGTGATCAGGCGCACCGTGTTGTACAGGTGTGACGCCTCGTGGTTCCTCTCGTGCTTTGCGGACAGTTTGTAAAGCCGCTTCATGAAGCGCACGTATCTGGAATCGGGTTTGGTTTTGGGGGGTGGGATGCCCCACGGCTCGTGTTCCGATAACGCCTTGAGTAAGGGGCTGAGAATGTTCCCGTGATGGAGAAGGTGCTGGTGCTCGGGAGGTGGTTGTGGAAATCCTCCGCCGGGCACGAGCTGAAGTTCTGCGGTCAGCAGCAGCAGCAGCAGCAGCGGTGCGCTCGCGCAACACAGCGTGCGACTCAAATAAACCATGATCGAGCAATCCAGCAAACTTTAACGCATTACTGCACTGCCACTGATGCGAATTTCCTCCAGGCCATCAAACACTTCCGGTGGAAGTTTACCTCACAGGTGCAGGTAATCATTTCACACTGACGAGCAGGTGACGTTCTAACCACGAACCCCTTGAAATATAGTTTTTAGGTTGTAATTTCGAGATTAAAGTCGACGTAAGATAAGTTGACTTTAGTTTGAATTCGTAATGAAGTCCAATAAACATAAGCTTCGAGATTAAAGTCGTAATAAAGTGGAATTTACATCGACATTAAAGTCGCAGTAGTATATAAGATGTCATTTCAAATGTTCTTGACTATCATTTTTCATTCTAACAATAATAAAATACACAACATGGCTAACTGTGTGGACACTCGATCTTCTACGTTGTACTTGAGTAATATTGTAGAGGTGATTGAGAGAAAGCATGCATGGTGATAGCTATTTCAGTTAACCCCAAAGGTTGGCTTGAGGAAACATCTGTGGTTTCTCCACACCAAACTCATCTTGAACCTTGTCTTCTGGACAGGAGCAGAATTGAGAGGAAAAAATAATACTAATGACAATTCAAGTTTGTTACTACACTCACAGGAAGAGACGTCCAGCACCAGTAATGATTTTATAACTTTCCTACTTTCTCAGTGTTGAAAGCCTGTTTACCAGCTGTAATATAAAAGCTGAAAACTTTTAGTCAAGTCAAGTCAATTTTATTTGTATAGCGCTTTTTACAATATATTTTGTCACAAAGCAGCTTTACAGAGTTTAGGACCACCAGACCAAAACACCCCCCTGTTGAGCAAGCCAAGGGCGACTGAGGCAAGGAAAAACTCCCTGAAAATACAGGAAGAAACCTTGGAGGAACCAGACTCAGCAGGGGCCTCCATCCTTCTTGGGTGGACTGGAGGATATTTTAGATAACAATATTTAAACAGTTCAACAGTAGCAACAACATCCAGGGTGTAACCATGTGCTTTTCTTTGAAGAACCAGCCATTGAAGAGCTGGGATAGGCTTCATCACACCCCCCCGACCCTAATTAGGATAAGGGATTAAAGAAAATGAACTGAACTGAATTTGCATTGATTCGGGTTGACGACCATGGTTCTACTGAACACATTGAATAAATACAATTATTAAATGTAGAAAAGTATTTAGTGCAGTATTCACTTCTGCTATTATGCAAGCTCGTTGTTAACGGCCAGATATTCGTGAACGCGCATTCCATTCTGGTCCATTTAGTGCTGTGCGCGTTCACGCGGAAACCGAATTTTGGGGAGCACCGGAAGTAGCAGGTTGTTGGTGAGAACGTCGCACGTATTGCACCTATTGTGATGAAGACGGAAGAAATAAACCAAATGAAAGATCTCCAGCTGCTGAACCGGGAAGGGAAGATGGCGCTGAGCCAGTCTGCGGTTTTGGCGTATTTACTGGAGCGCGGCGGGAGCGTGAAGAACTCCGAGCTCGTGTGCGCGTTCACGGAATTCATCAACTGTAGCGAGCCGGCTGAGAAAAAGCGCAACCGTGACGCGTTCAAGAGCTCCATCAACTCTGTCGCTGTGGTTAAACACATCGGTGAGGTTAAATACGTGGTGCTGAGGAAGACGTTTCGGAAGATGCTTAGAAGTGACGGAAACTTTGAGCAAGTGAGGATGGAGGGAAGTTCGGAGTCATCTGATCCACCCTCATTATTATGCATCACTACACAGGGCGAAGCTGGGACTAACGATGCAGATGATCTGAATAACAATTTATGCTCGTTCCCAAGCAAAGTAAGACCAACAAGCTGTACATTCAATACATTTGAAGATTCACAGAGGAAACCAAGAAGAGTATCACCTATTACAATAGTGAGAGCCACCCAGCAGGACTTACTCACAGCGAGAGTACTTAAAGTGGCTGATGGTGCCAAAACTGGGACTAGGGGAACTGTTTTTGCGATTGTGGCACAAAAGTCACCTCTAAGTTTTCAATCCGAAGGAATGCAAGTCATCAAGGACTCGGCTGTCCTACGACGTTCATCGTTCAAGACTGAATTACAGCATGAGCTGGATTCTGATCCTCATCGGTCACCTGGAACTAAGAGGAGACTTTCACTGGTGTCTAGCTCACCAGCGCCTAAAAGAGAGAACAAGCCCTTAGGTTCAGATGCTAGACACTCTTTGGTTTTTCCTCTTAAGCCACTGGAACACGAATGGATTGTAAAGTCAGCCACGGCGCATTGGAGCCATCTCCACAATCTTCTCCTGCAGGATGTTCACCTGGCGGCGAAGAGGAGTTTCATATCCGGATTCACAGCCCTGCACTGGGCTGCTAAACATGGCAACATCAAGATGGTCCACGGGATCCTTGGTGTTTCAAGGCTAGGTGGTACACAGGTTGATGTGAACATAAAGAGCCACGATGGTTACACGCCGTTGCACATTGCAGCCATTCACAGCCATGAATCGGTCTTAAAAGTGTTAGTGTCTGATTACGGTGCCAGCTGCCACATACGCGATAACAGTGGTAAAAAGGCTTATTATTACCTACCAAAAGACGTATCGCCTGATGTGAGACAGATGCTGGGAGAACCAGACGTTTGGCATCAAGTCCCCAAATACCCGGTGGCACGCCCTGTCGAACTTCAGCGCTGTTTAGAAAGATGCAAAGGGGTCAACACGTTCGGTAAACTGCTTAAAGACGGTGTGGGTTATGGGAAGAAATTCAGACATGGACCAAGCTTTCGTTTTAAAAACGACAAGACTGACAGTCACTGAACTTTCTCTTCATCAGTTTTTAATTTCATTTGAAAGTAGTCTAATTGTTAGCTTGGTTAACTTATACAAGGACTATAGGCTAGTAAAAATGAGTCAGTAATAGCTTGATTTCCATATCAATGAATCCATTATTTAACTTTTGAACAACATAAAAATGAAGAAAATTTAAACTGCTTCTATATTTCAAATGTATTAATGCAATAATGTTGTTAACATTGTTTTCTATACAAATAATAGTTGCATTTACAATTGTATATTTTCTTTTTGCATTTTCTCTTTATTTTATTGGAGTAAGTCCACCATCTGCATAGAGGCTCTTCCTTAAGAGACAGAATAGCAAATAACGCAGAGCATTGAATCCCAAAATTAAATATGTATCCTGTATCCTTTCTGTGTTATGTTACTGCATTGTGCCGTATCCTCTCTGTTTACAGTGTCCAGGGTATATTACTGCCTCTCACCATAGCAATAGTCGGCGTAATGCAGTAGTGTAAATTACATTTTTATTAAATACGATTTATAATTTCCAATTAGCTACTCCATATTTCCAGATAACCAGTGAAGGTAATTCATTAAATAAAATTGACATAAGTGTTAAGCAGAAATATTATTTCTGGGTGGATGTGATGCCAGTTGTTTCTGTAATGCATTATTTTTGTAAGGATATTTTAATTTACAATGAAATATTAAGATACTTTAATCATGTTAAAAGTGTTTAATAATGTTGAAAAATAGAATAATCCATTAGCAATTTAGGCAGTGATCAGTGTGGGATTATTATTCTATAGCACTTGCAGATGGTATTAAATGAGTCAGTACAAGTTCTTCATTTCACCTTGGGGTAACTCATTTTTAATAATAAAGCAAGTTTTGGATATGTCTTGCTAACCACATTTGCTTTCAAGATTGAGAAATCAGCACAGTGGGAATGTACTTTGTATCAATGATTTGCAAAAATATGAAAAATGTTTAATATGAAAAATGCTTAAACCAACACAATTTTGATCACTTCAAGTGAAATAGAACTCAAATAGAAGATTTTGTGTCAAATGTGGCAGATGTGGCAGACATTGGTGTTTGTTACTTTAAAAGGGCATTTGACATTAATGCAGTTTTAAATGTGCCAGCTGAAGTGTGTGTTTTTGTTTGAGAAAACCTGCAAAAGTAAGAAATGCAACTATCCAAGCTTATAAAAAAGTAAAATGAAGCAGATACTCTGTGGTTTATTGACAGAATAAATGGAGTGATGGCATACAGAAACAAACATCACATTCACTTTCAATTTAAACACAGAAGCTGAGCTTAGTAAAGCCACTGGATACTAATGATGATACTGATTTGACAGCGTGTCTACAGTTCTATTAATCCTGTGGCAACAATAGTCCTTCAAAAATAGGTGTAGTGTAGCAAGTGTATAAAAAGGCACAATAACAAACTCGTACATATAGGCTGTATAAGGCTCAAACACATTTCCTGTTTGTTCTAAAAAGGCACACGTTTTGGAGGCTGTCAGAAAGAACAAGGTCAAATACTGTTCCAGTCTTTAAAATGAGCCAAATTAGAGTTACATGTATCAGCTAAATATTGCTGAATCACACCTGGGAATAAAGACCTCATACTAAAGATAACGAACAAGACTGAAGTCTCATGTGTGTGTTTTTTCAATCAAGTCCTCGTTTTTTTAACATTTAGTTAAAATTCTGGAGTTGTAATGTTGACGACGTCTTTTTAAAGCAATCGATGTAAAAAAAGGTGAAATCTTAAATATTATTTTTCCCCAACAGAACATTTGAAATTCTAAGGGTGCCATGAGACACCGGTTCTTTCCAAGTCTATGTATAATTTTCATGACGTGGATGCATACCATTTGATGTATTTCAAAATAATTTATATATACACATATTTATAAATCTCCCTTATCCACCAGCTCTATTCAGACACACCCTCAAGGGTTCCCGCTAAGCCAGTAGCAATACATTTTACTATGGACATAAGCAGCTCAGTTCCAAGTATATTTAAGATGATCGTTGACTTAGTCTTACTTTGTAGACTGATGAGAAATGTTTAACCTGCACATTCGAACACCTATTATCACAACTGATATTCAAACACTCAACAAGATCAACGGAGCGAGTCACTCATGTGACATGGATTTGAATATTTTCTTTTTCTACTCTATAGTTTGTTTTCTCTTGTATTTTTTGTATATATAGATTTTTTTATATATTGTTTATATATCTCTCTGACACTGTTCTGTCCTCTGCTGTAACAATGCAAATTTCCCCACTGCGGGATGAATAAAGGAATATCTTATCTTATCTCTTAGAGACTATATACCATACTGCCAAATGTACATGGATATGAAAATCAAATGTTTCAGACATGCTGACTGCTTATCGATGACAAATAAAAGGAAAAACATAAATTATATCCGTATAATTTATCCGAATATAAAGTACAGTGTTACAGTCTTATTCCAAAATGGATTACATTCATTTTCTCCTTTAACATTCTACACACACTACTACACAATAACAAAAAATGGCATTTTTGCAAATTTATTAAAAAAAAAAAAAAATCACAGCGTTTGCCACGACACTCAAAATTGAGCTCAGGAGCATCCTGTTTCCACTGATCATCATTCAGTTGTTTTGATAACTTGTTTGGAGTCAAACTTTAATAAATTCAGTTGATGTGACATGATTTGGAAAGGCACACACCTGTCTATATAAGGTCCCATAGTTAAGAGTACATGGCAGAGCACAAACCAAGCCATGAAGTCCAAGGAATTGTCTGTAGACCTCCGA
>JAYDZG010000001.1:3566679-3577171 GCA_034509265.1 Microcambeva bendego | reverse complement strand
AAGGTCGCCGGTTCAAACCTCACTACTGTCAGGTTGCTGCTGTTGGGCTCTTGAGCAACGCCCTTAACCCTCATTTCTCAGACTGTGACTAATGTAAGTCGCTTTGGATAAGGGCGTCTGCTAAATGCTGAAAATGTAAAATTGTAAATGTAAATATTCCACTGGGTGCTTATCTTCTGTACTACTTCTATTTAGTTTACTACTGGAAAGTGAGTTGATTTGGCACTTGAAACCACCCAATGGACAGTTAAAGTGTTGGAGTGCGATAGAATAAACAAAATACAATTTACAGTTGCTTGTGGTAATAAAGATCTGTGAGAGACTGGCTGCAAGATTTTGGATCTCTCAAAATGTCAAGAATTTCAATTAAAATATATACAGAGATGAGACGGGAAAAGAGACCACTTAAAAAAAATCAGGTTATTTTAGTGTGTGTGTGTGTGTGTGTGTTTGACTAAAATGAGCAGCAGAGCAACTTGTTCTATTGATGAGTGTCAAACACACACCCAGAAATTATAAATTAAACTCATTTTAAATGTGCATAATTTTGATAAAATGCTTTTCATTTATTTGTGCCATGATGCACTTTCCTAACCGCTCCTCCAATCAGGGCTGCGGAGGGGGGGTGCTAGTCCGATCTAGTCATTCACCTAGAGTGCAATTTAGTCTCCAATTAACCTGACTGCATGTTTTTGGATTGTGGAAGCTTCCAGGAGAAACCCACGCAGGCACAGGGAGAACGTGCCAAATCCACACCTCAACTGGAAGCTTAAGCGACAACCTTCTTGCTGTGAGATGACAGTGCTACGCACTAAGCCACCGCGCCGTAAGTCGTAACGAAAGAGCTCCATTATTTCTTTGGGATGTGATGTGTACAGACAGTTGGACAGTCTCTCAGATCCATGAACTTGAGTTTTAGTCCCAACTGTGACGATTCCAATATCAAGCTTGTAACGACTTGCTTGTTGAGAAAAATCAAAGCTGTCAGAACTGAACGTAAAAACATTTGGATAAATAATAATAATAAGTTCCGACGTTCTAATAGCTACTTTCGAAATACAGTATAAATAAAATGATATTATAAATATATCTTCAGTTAAACTCTTAAAACATAAACAACTAAATCGTAGCTGTTCCTGGAATAAAATACCGATTATGCCATGTCATACTGCCAAAATTCTTTGGACGCTTGTAAAGATTGTCACTTAAATGATCGTTCTCACTTTTACCTCACACACCGAGCGGCCCGGCGCAGGTCCCACAGAGGCTCAGAGATCAACACACGACTGCTCAGAAGTGTGGCTGAAGTGTGGGTGAATATGATCACGTTTGGTTCTACAGGCACAGAGGTGTGTGTGTGTGTGTGGGGGGGGGGGTCGATTCAGTCGAGGTCTGGCCTGTTCAGACCACCTCCTCTTCACAGTGAGCTCCTGAGGCCAGCAGCGAGTACTTATCGGGTTCGCTCAGGGCCATGCTGTTGAGCGAGTGCTTGTCCGAGCGGAGCGAGTTGATGGACGCTCGGCTGTAGTTGACGAGCCGGTCGAGGAGGCTGAGTTTGGGGGAGGAACGTCTCAGCTCGCCCATGCCGATGTGAACGCTGACGTCCGAAAGGCTGCCCAGCCTGCGCTGCCCACACACCCGCCGCTCAAGCTTCTCAGCGCTGGGCTTAGTGTAACTACAGGAACCAGAGAAAACAAAAGCTAAAGTTAGGAAAGAAACAAACTGTTATCAAAGAGTCCTGCAGTGACGTGCAAACGATGCTGCTCCTGATAGATGAGACGGGACCTGTCTTTGGACTGTAGGAGGAAACACATTAAGACACAGGGTGCACGTTTTAATCGATTGTTGAGAACCAGGCAGTGTCATCAACGATGGGTCACACACCGACAGTAAGAGTAGTGATGTGATGATGATGGGATGTTTTTATTATGTGTGAGCATTTGTGCTGCTGTTACAGATGTTCGATTTTATGCAATAAGCATCACATAACAATTAGTGATATGGAGACGTAAACATGTTTATCTCCGCTATAGGTTTCTTTAGATCATTCTGCGCCCTCACTGCCACCCTCTGCACAAATAACTGCTTTAACCCAATCTAATCCACACGTGGGTTTATCTAAATTTACTTCATGTCTGTGTATGTGGGTCACTATTCTGAATCTCTTCTCAGGAGACACACATGTAACATGAATTAATGTGGTAAAAGTAGGAGACAATCATGACATTTCTGTCAGGATAGCATGGACCCATCACTTAATTCGAAAAGTTACTGTACTTACAGCAAACTGAAGCTCTGAATAATAATAATAAAAAAAAACTGTGAACACGTGACTAGAATCAAACACCAAAGAATTTTCAGCAACCTGACTACAGCAGCTATGCTATGATACACTCACCATTTAAGTAGCAGAGAGGATATGACCACAGAGACTGAGGAGGCAGCCATAGCAGCAGAGCCCATCCAGGGCTGCAACACCAAACCTATAGGCATAAATACACCTACACACAGAAACACCCGGATCAGCAGGTCACATCTACTAACATTTACTTTTATAGTAAGCAGGAATGTCAATGATTAAAAGACACTGGTGGGTTATTTTAGATTCGCAGCATTTAGCAGACACTTCTATCCAAAGTGGCTTACAAGTAAAGATGTCACGATACCAGAAAAGTACAAGTCGGTACCAATACCACTAAAATTCCACCAAAAAAGTGCAATTAAGTTAAAACCCTGTTTTTTTCACTATAAACTATATTTTTTGTTTAAAACAAAACTAGATTGTGACAAAAATATATATTGCTATAGCATTTATATTTATTAGGATTAAAAATTGAAGACAGCTGCCTGCATTTTACTTCATCCTGTGCATGCTCACGAGATGGAGGCTGTTCCAAATCCTACATGCCTCTAGGTCACCTTCAAATCTAAACCCTATATTCAGCATAGACCGAGTTCAGGAAGGATAACTGAAGGAAAACGGAGTTGTTTTCAACGTTAATAAATGATTGTTTCATGTGTATGAGTGTATTTGTATATCATTCCGAGCTCGTCAGTGAAGTTTAAGCGTTCAGTAGCCGTTCGTGGCTAACGCTGGTCCCACTGATTTGAATGGTACGGTGCTAATGAAACATGATGTAATCGCTACCTAAACAATAAATAACCTGATTTATAAAGCGGTGACTTAATAAAACCCTCACTAGTTAGACCGCTGCTCCCTACGAACCTCTTGGTGTTATTGTTTTAATTTCTCGGCTCATTAGCAATATGATTACATTAGCATCTCTACTAACAGTGATGATGGAATCAGGTTGCACAATTGATTAAGGCCTTGCTTAAGTAGTCCAGTCCATTAAGTGCTGAGCTACCACCAGCGTTAAATTCCTTTTCAACAGCTGAAATTTGCTTTGAATTGGGACTGTAAAGAGTTAAAGCACAACCAACCCAAACCTGCGTTTTTCTGCTGGGTAAGATACAATTATGTGATAGGATAAAACTAGATAAAAATAAATAACTCCCAAAAATAAAGTGTGTGGCTTGTTATGGCGATCTGTATTAGATCCAGTGTTGATTAGATACCTTGAGCTTGTCAGTAAACAGTTATCAGTTATAAGAAGCTGAATACAAAAATGATTACAGTAATCGTGATGACCATGTGCTCACCAGCTGCAATAGGGATTCCAACAAGATTGTAGATTAGCGCGAATATAAAGTTGATCCGGATCCTTTTGACGGTCTTCTTTGAAAGGTCAATGCTTCCTACAACATCAAGTAGATCATTCTGCAAAAATACACACATCATAGGTTATATATGAAATAAAAAAGAAAATGTCATTTGATTCTTTTCATAATTGAGTGTGCCGCTAGAGGGCGCTGTTTCTCAATAAGCTAAGACTCATTTTAAACCCCCTCGGTGCACATTTATTATTGAACTCATTTATTATTAAAATAATGAATTACTACAAGATTCATCGTTCTTCAGAATTTCGAAGTTCAAATCGATTAAATACATTAAGAAACTTTATTTAAAAGCTACTGCAGTTAAAAATCTGATCTTTAAAAAGTGAAAGGGATCACTCACCCTGATGAGCACCACGTCTGCTGCTTCGATAGCCACGTCTGTGCCCGTGCCTATGGCGATACCCACGTCTGCCATAGCCAGAGCGGGCGAATCGTTCACTCCGTCACCCACCATGGCCACTCGCTTCCCCGCCTGCTGCAACTGTGCCACCTTCGCCACTTTGTGAGAAGGCAGTACTTCAGCAAACACCCTTCTAATGCCAACCTGCACATAGCACAGCCACAAGATCATCAATATACTACACACACACACACACACATATATATATATATATCCATGGGTGATTTTGTTTCAGCTGGCAACAAGTTATTTAACCCTAACTGATGAAGTGAGTAGCTTCTTGTTTAGAAAACAACCATTTTGAAAGTCATCCTGTGGTCATGGTCTGAGGGATGAGTCCAGATTTACCCTGTTCTAGAGGGATCGGTGCATCAGGGTGAGAAGAGAGGAGGCTGAAGTGATACGATTATCATGCTCAGTGCCTCCTGTACAAGCCTGTTAGGGCGGTGCTATGATCTGGGGTTCAGCAACATAACGCATCTAAAGATTGAGGTCAGCTGACTACCTGACTCAACTCCCAGGTTATATTCCAAGATGACAATGCCAGGATTCATCTGGCACAAATTTTCACACCTGGACTGGCCATCACTGAGTCAGATCTGTACCTCTAAAAATGAATCCAACTCTGGACAGAAATAAACATTGTGGAAACGATGCCACAGCTAACACGTGCTGTAATCAAAACTAAAGGCGGTCCAATGAATAATTACAGTGTGTGGCCTTGTTTTGTCCAGGCAGTGTATATAACTAGTAATACACCAAATGGCAGGGCTTCTGCCATCTCAAGACAAAGCCAATCATGTCAGCAGGTAGGACCTGGACGGCTGATAGCACCACTGGGGATTCAAACCATGAATCCCAGCAGTGGTAAGTTAGCGTAATTTACTTTTACTTTAAACAGCAGAGAGCGCTAGTGGTATGTATTTTTTTTACATAATGAGGGAAATGCAGTAAATATTCAGCACAATAAATGGTACCCATCTTCATTCTTTATAAATAGAGATAATCACAAATACAGTATTTAAGTTTATAAGAAAGAAAAAGGAAATGATCATTATTTGTCTTCAATGTCATTTAACCCAATTAGTAAACTCAGTATCGTGACTCGCATCACATCATGGGTGGAGTGTATCATTCCATCCCTAATCATGATGGGAACTGAAGTGAAAACTGGCCGGACTTTAATGTAATGGAGTTTACTGTACCTGTGCCGCAATGGCCCGTGCCGTCTTACTGTTGTCACCAGTCATCAGCACCACCTCCAGGCCCATAGAATTAAGAGTGTGCACTGCCAGCTCGGCTTCTGGCTTCACAGTGTCTGCTATGGCAACCATGGCACACAGCACATCTGTGCACAGATAAACAAGCACAGAGGTTTTTACAGAGATGCAGAGTAAACACAATGAAAGCATGGATTGCAAAAGAGCCTCCGGGGAATCCTTAAAGTGTTTGTGCAATTAACAGAAGGGATCAGCAAATCTCTGTCTAACATTATAGCGACTGTAGTGTAGAGCTTTATAATCAATCATATCTTATCGGCATCACGAAAAACACAAATCGCTTGAATACAACTTTGAATTCATTGCACCCTTAATGATGGCGAGGGGTCCAGGCCGTAGCCGTCGCTCACTCCACCATGCATCACAGTTAGGATGAAATGATATATGAGATATATGAGTTCTCTTCGCTTTTCATGATGACATTGAGATGTTCTTTGAACATGATTCTGTGTTTGGTAGAGTTTGTCTAACAGTGTCTCCTACACACAGTCTGGAGGAACGCTTATGAAACATTTACCTGCGTTAACCTCAAGGCATGATTCACAGCTGCAGGGCATTCTGTAGGGTTCACTTATTTTGATGCAGTATCAAGGCATTACTCATTTATTACCAGGCACAGAAAGAATCAATAATTTATGGTCGCTACCAAAATGCTTCAAAATACTTTCTAATATCCACTAGGTGGAAGCAGGGTCTCCTAACGTCATTCATGAGTATTTCAGTAGAGTTGATCTACAGCAGGGTTTGCCAACCTTTTTCATTCTCCATTAAAAACAATGCTAAAGACGTCATGGAATACATCAAAATCATGTATTAAAGTGTTGCTATGTATTATAAACCAATTGGTCTGAACAAAGACTGACAGCATCACCAATGCAATCTTCTTCAAACAATCATATAATAATGATAGTAATAGTAATAATAACAACAACACTAATGTTATACTTATATACAGTACTGTGCAAAAGTCTTAGTCCCCCAGACTGATTATTTAAGCTCATGTATCTCAGCAATAAGAGGTTTTGCCCAATAAAGCGACATGTAGACTTACAGTAAGAAGTAAGAGTTTCTTATTTTGAATAAAGTAGTTCACTAAAATTTACTACAAAGCAAAGTTAGTAAAATAAAGTACTGTGAGTTAGTCTGAAGAACCAAGATTTGTGGTGGACATCCCCAGCCAGCTCATGGATCTGATCAGGTCCATCTCCAGCAGCTCACTTGGTTTAACATCATTAAGACTGATTTAACAAAGCAGGTGTTGATAAGCATCAATAAAACCAGACGCCCATGAAGAGAACACAAATATTCTAATGAACACTGGTGAATGTAACTAAACTAATTTGTGCATCGACGTTTTTAGTATTTATCCTAATGTAGAGTTTTACTGAGAAAATAAACACTGCTGAGAACACTTTTTCTTTCTAATTTTCCCTGGGTGCCTGACACTTGCACAGTACTGTACCTTCAGCCTAGCTCAAAGACACTTTGAATGGTACTAGTAAACAGAAAAACGTCGTGGACAGCCGATGTAAGGTTCAATGAAAGTCGGAACTTCTACTCACCATCTACGGCCACCAGTACAGCGGTGCGGCCTCTTTTTTCGTGCTCGATCATGGCCTCGTCCACTTCATCTCGGATGTGAAGGGTGTTGCGTCTCATCCACTCTCTGTTCCCGATCAGGACTTTGTATGAGGCAGACTGCACCAGAGCTGGAGCAGCGGGACAGAGATTTACCGAATGGACCAGGCACCGACTGTGATGTAATTACCGTACGTGGATGAAATACTCACTCAGTGGTTGCTGGTCGATGGCGAGTGGATGTGAGCTGATGTGCACCAGGACGGCATTCTGCTCGGCGTCCTCGTCCCCGCTGTCCTCGGTCCTCCTCAGGCTGTCGACGTTGCTGACCTGACATTTAATCCCACACCCCGGGACCGCCTGGAAATCTGTACAAGTGCCCAGGGTCTCTGTGCCGAGGTCCTGCATTGACATCGCAGAGAGGAATTAGAATCCATTCTGAGTGATAACAGCATCGATAGCTCAGAGGATATGCGGACCTGTTTGCAGTAGCGAGTGATTGCAGCACCTAGTGGATGCTCACTGTTGTTCTCTGCGGTTCCCACAACAGCTAGCAGTTTGGAACGAGGGATTTGGTTTCCTTCCACCAGCATCTTCACCTGAACCACTTTAGGGGTTCCGAAAGTGATGGTGCCAGTCTTATCGAAAACGACACACTGAATCTGTCGGCAGAAGGAACGTTTGGTTCCAGATCTTGTACATTATACAATATATTTATTATAATTAGGATTTTAACGTCACGTTTTACACTTGGTTTCATTCATGACACACACACACATGGTTATTCATTACTCGAGGTTCGTCTTTTCACAAGTTTACCTTATGAGCGGTCTCTAAAGGTTCTCCTCCTTTTATCAGGATGCCATTTTGGGCTCCAACTCCTGTTCCCACCATCACTGCTGTAGGGGTTGCTAGGCCCAGAGAGCAGGGACAGGCGATGCACAGTACGGTAATGGAGGCCTGGAAGGCGAAGCGGATGATGGTCTCGGCTTCGGACACACTCTTATCATAACCCTGCCCAGAAGAGATTTAAAAAAATAAAAAACAAAGATGCATCAGTAGAGCTGGTGAGCTGGGCGTGTGTTTTTGAGAAAGTAGAGGCAACGTGACACTCACAGGAAAGTATTTCTGCACCAGGGAAAAGTTCACAAATCCAATGGCGATCCAGGCGATCAGCGTGAAGACGGAGACGGCTACGATAAACGGGACGAAGTAGCCGCTGATCTTGTCTGCGAACTGCTGGATAGGAGCCTGGAGTCAGGAGAGACGTCAAACAGGCTCGTTTTAAAACGTCATAGTAAATAAAGTTTTATTTCAAGACTAAATGGTGAGAATTAAATGTAAATATGATGTTAAAATCCTAATGATATAAACGAATAACATTCATGACAGGTTTTTTTTTGTATCTCCAATTAACCTGACTGCCTGTCTTTGGACTGTAGGAGGAAACCCATGTAGCCATCACATCGAAACTGCTCCACCAGGGAATTAAACTTAGGACCTTCTAGCTGGCCCGTCCTAGACAGAATATTAATTATTATCTGCACATTTGCATTATAAGTATAAAGCCTGGGTACTTCTGACTGAAGGTGCAATACATTCATGTGATTAAAACAATTTGCAGGATTCATCCACCTTTTACAAGGTTTCCAGCAACTTTCAGGCTACCGGTGGGTTTGGTCCTCGGCTTATCTATGGTTTGTACTTCTCCAGCCAACACTCCCGGCATGTTGGTGTCGTCTTCCCTAACTCACAGTGTGTTAGGGGACCAGTCACAGATAAGTTGCGAGCTAGTTAGGTAAGCTCAACCTCCATGTTGTGTCAGTGCTGTTATCACTGGCTCAAGCACAACAGACAGGAAGATCACACACTCGCTGGTCACAAATGATTCTTTGATTCAGTTCTTTTTAAAGTGAATGGTGGGAGTCGGCTCCGAGTCAAGGACAAGCTTTTCTTTACTTGTTCTTCCTTTCTTTGTACTGTAGAATTTTAGGGTTTATTAAACTGAATTTGATAGACACGAATGGTAAAACGACGAGCCGTCTGGGAGCTATAAGAGTCGACTCCTGGTCAGCCAGCTGCTCTTGGTTGACCAGAAAGAGTTTTCATCTTACTCTGCAAATTCTTTCTTTATATTCTTAAGCAAACTATTTAGTTAGGTAGCGGTTTGTAGTAAAGTAAATACAGTAAATTCCAGTACTTTCCAGACCTAAAGGAACCCAAGCACCCGTGGGAACCCTGAAGGTAGCTCAGGGGTTTCTCCCTGAACAGTGGATGTACCTTTGAGGTCTGTGCCTCCTCCACCAGTTTGACGATCTGGGAGAGAGTGGTGTCCATGCCTACGTGTGTGGCTCGGATCAGCAGAGAGCCGTTTTGATTGATGGAGCCCGCGATCACTGTGCTTCCTGGTTTCTTCGTCACTGGCATGGCTTCACCTGCAATGAGCCCAAAATGGTTTAACTTCAAGTTGCAAAACCTGAGCACTCAAGTGCTGAATTTGTAGTCTCATCTCTAAGGGAAACAAAGGCCCAGCATATGTCTTCATTCAGCTTGGCTGTACCATTCGCTGGTGTTATAGGGACGATCTCTTCAAAATGAGCTGCAATCTGATTTAATCACATCAAATTGTTCACAATGACGGTCGGCTAACCTGTGATCAGAGCCTCGTCTGCCATCGAGTGGCCTTCAATCACTCTTCCATCGACTGGGAACTTTCCTCCAGGAACCACTTTCACCACGTCGCCCCTCTGTACCAGCTCGACGTCTACCTGCTCTTCACTGAAAGAGGGGAAAAGTAAAAATCACTCTTGAGAGAACTGTTCTACACGATCAAGATTTAAGAGGCCGGTCTGATGATATGTGGCAAAACCGGTTCTGCCATTGTTTTCTATGAAAAGAGGCAGAGATGCTTACCGTGCCACTGCACTTCACTGAGCGGCTCGGAGTTCAGTCTGATTAGACATTGATTAGTTTTCCAGTCCAAGATAAATACGATGTTAGGGGTCGACATCGACTTGGCAAAGTTTTGCTGCTTTTGTATTACATTATTCACTAAAAGTTTCAGGATGAACCTAAAGTGCACTCTAACCTTTACAGGTGAACTTAATGTGACCTTCTCTAAACTTTTGAATGTCTACCTGTTCAGTGTTTCAGTACTTGTTGTACATGTTACTGTTTTCTAACCAGGAACTTAACGGCAAAATGCTCAACAGGTGTTTGATGCATGAATCCACCGATACATTTCCTGGTTCAGTTAGAATTGGTAATTGATGCTGAGCAGAAATTATGGCCACTGAGGATGTATGAGATGTCTAGTAGAGCGTTATGCATCAGCCACCGTTGTGCTTTAGTGGTGGTGGTGTTCCAGGGTGTGCAAATGTGTCTAGTCAATACAGAACTGCTCTACACTTTGTTAATGGTACAGTGACACGCTCACACTACTAATAACATCATTAATCCAGTCATTGTTCCTCTGCACGAACAACACAGGCCT
>JAYDZG010000001.1:3501113-3513808 GCA_034509265.1 Microcambeva bendego | reverse complement strand
AAGGACAATGCAGATCAGCCCTCAGATCTCCGCCTCTGTGCAAGCGACTTCACTTCAATAAATTGCAAGTCTGGCTTTTTGAACAACAGACCAGTCATTGTTCATGTGGCTGCTCAAGCCAGCTGGCTGACAGAGCTGAGATTGGATGTATTTGTGATCCCAGCTCAGGTGTGCTAGCATGTGTTTTAGCATTGTTCTACGGAAGCAATGTTCTCTTCCTCTTTACTTGTCTGCTCTTTCAGCATCACTGTATTTTACAGTTAACTGATTCCTTTTTGTAATGTGTCCAATATAACAGAGCTTTAGATCTGAGTTTTAAGTAAGGCTTTTTATTTTGTCTTCTTTGTCGTCTTCAAATTTTTCAATGGAATCCAAGTTCAAAGGCTTCAATATTCTTCCTGTTCGATTTTTTGCGGTCCAGCTTTCACATAAAAACCATGAGAGAGAGCGAGAGCCTGGACAGTTCTGATCTTTGAGAGACAAATTGTTACACCTGAAGATCTTTTCTGCTTTTAAATTCTTCTGTCAAGAACCAGTCTGTTTGTGCCATTAATAACTAATCTGAGCAGGCAAAGTTTTCCTCTACTTTTACATCCTCTTCATCAATGGTGATTGATCATATGATTCTCAGTGTCAGAGTGTTAAACTGAAGGTCCACTTTCTGTATATTTCTCTTAGAAGGGGCAGCACGGTGGATAAGTGGGTAGTACTATCGTCTCACAGCAAGACCATTCTGGGTTCAAAACCCAGATGGGGCGATCCAAATGATTTCTGTATTTCTGTGTGCAGTTTGCATGTTCTCCCTGTGTCCATGTGGGTTTACTCCATATGCTGCGGTTTCATCCCACAGTCCAATGGGTAAATTGGAGACACTGAATTTTCCTAAAGGTACCTTATCACTAGACCAGTGCATTGTTTTGCCAGTCCTAAGGCAGGATAAATATTGAGGGTTGTGTCAAAAAGGGCATCTGGTGTAAAAACTATACCAATCAATAATGCAGATCATGAGCCCGCTGTGGCGACCCCTACTAGAAACAAATGCCTCTTATGTTTATTTAAATGTATGTGTGCTGCATTATCCAGGATAAATTCCTTCCTTTAACAGCGTGATTCTAGTTAGCACCAGATCCATGTAATTTCTGATCAGTATAAATGAATATATTAATCAATTGTGCTGAAATAAAGCTTTAAAATATACAAAATAAACATTATCAGTATGTTTTTCCCTCAATAAAAGCATACATATCAACCTTTTAGGTAAACAGGGGATGTTTACTCAATTAAGCTGATATATTTACCACATTCTTATAGAAGAAATAGATGATCATGTTTGCTAGCCGTGTATAACACCAGTGGCCGTGAACCAAAAGGAGCTTCTTCAGGTGTTTGAAGCGAGATATTGCAAAGTCACTAGCCATGACAGCCTATTTACACACACACACACACACACACACACACACACACACACAGCAATATAATTTCTTATTATACAATAATAGATTAGCGAATCATATGAGTCATTCTATCCTATTAGCTACGTCTGAAAATACATGCAGAAAAAGCAGTGCAGATGGTACTCAAACCTGCATCCCTTCCTGCCCAGATATTCCCACTCCGACATCTGCTGCCTGAATCATGTTCACGTCATTAGCACCATCACCTGGAGGTGTAGGATAATTCCTTTTATATTAAAAAACCTCAGTCGATGTGCAATTTTACACTTTTAGAAAAAAAAAATAACATGAGCAACACAATTGGATCTGGGGTCAAACCTTCCTTCCCATCATTCTCTGTCTGTGAGGAATTTGCCAAGATCTTCCCACGCCTGTGTGTCTTTTCTTCCACCTCCAAAATAATAAACTCACTCAATAATCTTTCATAATAAAGTGTTCAGAGCTGGTAGAGTGGGTGGCACACAGCAACACGGTTCTCGGGATCTTTCCATTTCCATTTATGGCATTTAGAGGGTGATGTTTTACAAAGTAGACTGCAATTTTGAATAAACAGTTCAAGCTGTTGCTCAGGGGCCCAACAGTAAGAACTAGGTAGTAATGAAGCTTGGAGAGGCGACCTTTGATTATTATTACAGTACCTTAATCGCAAAGCACATACTACTCACAAAATATTTAATCTTGGTCTCCTTTACTATTTATAAGGTCTCTATATTTAAGGCATGCTGTATGTTCTCATTCTGACAATGCAAGGTTCTTCTGTGTTTCCTCTCGCCTCCTAAAAATAAGCCAAATGTTGAACCCTTATTGACTAATCTGGGTTATTTTGGCTATTCTGTTTAAGTTCCAGTGATTTACTACAGTGGATTGGCGGATTGTAGATATAAATTCCTTCATTGCTACCAGTGATCTTCAGGAGAGACCTTATAGTCTGGATTTGAGCATTATCTGATTTCCACCTTTGTGGGCCACACAAAGAAGTTTTAAGGGAGTGAAGGTGTGATGCTAAAAAAAATGGCGACTGTAGAATGCGATGTCATTTGTTTTTAAATTTTTAATAAAAAGAATTTATCAAAGAGCAGAAACTTTTTGAAGACCCTCATAAAATGAATAACAATGGAGATTTTAACTGCTAGTTCAGCAGTTATTGTAATAGGTTGGCTCACGCTTTGCTAATAAATCGCCAGATAAAGCCCCACATCTGCGAAGGAAAATTTACACTTAACTATAAAATAATGGAATAGAATGCTTTTATTTCTCATATACACAATTACAGTACAACATTTTTTTTCCAAGCTTGTTTTGGCAATTGGGGTCAAAACACAGAGCCAGCCATTGTGCGCCACCACTAGAGCTGAGAGGTTAAGGGCCTTGCTCAAGAGTCAACACGGTAGAGCTGGGATTCAAACTCTCAACTTTTTGGTTCATAGCCAACTGCTTAACCCACTGGGCTACCACTGTTCTTAAAATACACATACAAGCTTAAAGGTATAACAACATTGGGGCTGAAAACCCTAACAAAAGGGTTGAATGACATCCACAGCTCACGATACAGAGAGTGGAGCAGACATGAAAACAGCCCAGTTCCCAGAAAAGAGGACTCATCCACCCCCCCCATGCTTGGACAACCGGGATGGTCAATAACAACAGTCGTTATAATTAAGAGCTTATCATCTAAGCAATGTAGATCTAAGCAAAGCATTTTATTAGTATAGGAAGGACCTGGAGCTATAATTCTAAAGTTTTAGTCTACCTTATATCATTGACACATCTTTGCAGCTTAGAATAGATCTCAGCGCATACACAAAAATATAAAAAGGGCCTGCATCCCCAACCTCTTTAGACTTTCAATAAAGCATTTGACTGATAAGTCTTGTATTATCGACTGCTTCTGAGATCTCGTATGAGCTGGCTTATGAGCTCATGAGCTCAAGCTGTTGTGCTTACTAACAGAAGGCCACCCGAACACCCAGAGTTTTGTAGACAACATTTATGAACTCTTAAATGATGGTCTAAAACCTGCACAAACAGTGCTAATACATTCAGAGTACCCTCAATATCATTCGTCACAGATGTGTGTCTTACCTATAGCGAGAGTCATGACTTTAAGCCTGTCCCGCAGTAGTGCGACAACCGCGCTCTTCTGCAGTGGGGTCGTCCTGCAGCACAGCACTGCACGGCTGTGTTTGCACAACTGCAAAAACATTGACTGCAGTTCATCATTTAAAAGCAGATCCAGGGTTGGACCATCGATAACCAACCCAATTCTGGTCATATCACTTGGATACCTGGGGATCTCACCCAGAGCACAATTCAACATGGACTTACACACATCCTGCAAGAAAATAGAAGACGAGAAACATAATATTTACATCCTATAATAATAAAAAATACTTTATATGTGTGTACACACATTGTGAGGGCTTTGTTAGTAACACCTGTCAGGTACATACTTTGCTCAGACATAAAATTATGACAACCTTCCTAATATTGTGTCTACCATTTGCTGCCAAAACAGTCCTGCAACTCTGATACACTGACTATTCTGACACCTTCTTTGTTAGGATCAGCATTAACGTCTTCAGTAATTTGAACTACAGTAGCTCGTCTGTTGGATCAGACAACATGATCCCCATGTGCATCAATGGGCCTTGGTCGACCCTGACCCTGTTACTGGTTTACCACTGCTCCTTGTTTGGGCCACTTTTGAAAGATACTGACCGATGTAGACCGGTAACAGCCCACAACAGCTGCAGTTTTAGAGATGTTCTGAATTTTTTGTTTTTAGGTAAACTTGCTCAAATCCTAATGCTGGCCCATGTTTCCAACTTTGAGGATAATGTTTACTTGCTGCCTAAAAAGCTCTGATCAATGGTCATAATGATCTGGTCTGTGTATATACTTTATTTATTTAGGTGTAATATGTTGTATGTTTTGTTAAATGGATTCAGGGTCTATTACTTTTTTTGACCACTGTACCTAAAACCATAGCAGTTTGCGTGAATGCTATTATAATTAACTGACAGACTTTAAAAAATATTTGGTTATTAAATACTGTGTTCAATAATTTATTTTTTTGGCATTTCACTTGCCCACATTCTGTGTGCAGAATCCCACTAAATAAATATTAAAGCAAAAAAATAAGAAAGAAGCTCTCGTCTCCTCAGCTCTGTTGAAACAGGATTAAAACCTGCTCTTCCAGAATAATGCTTACGGACAGAAACAAATGCATAGAGAAGTAGCATGCCTGTCAAATCACTCTCTAGATAGAGGCAAATGTAAATGAATGTGGATTAAGCTTTAGCCCAAAGGGCCTATATTGTCGAAAAGTGTTCCACCTGCCCCAGTTAACTGAAGTACATTCCCTTCTTTAGATAATTCACATATAATGTATGTGTGGAAAGAACATGGACACTTCTGTCTCTCCCTCTCTCTGAGGGAGTGATAAACCCTGAATGCTGACATGTTAACAGAACAGACAACATAGCACTCAGACACTCAAAAGCACTCTCACACTCTCAAAAAACATGCTTTGCCTCATTGAGCAGCCAGACCATTGTGATATGGATGTTTGAGATACACAAACATCCAAGAGCACAGTGCACTGGAATCAAGGTAACACGGGGTGAGTTTAGTACCCTGTTCTTTTTATGGAATGTTAACACCAGGTCACTCTTGTCTAGTAGTTTGCAAGAGTAGGCTATGTTGACAGCTGTTTCTAGTTTGTCCCCAGTCAGCACCCATACTTGAATGCCAGCCTCTCTCAAGGCCTCGATGGTTTCTGGAACATTCTCTTGAAGGCGGTCTTCAATTCCGGTAGCACCTGGAAAGAATGTCACATAATTCATTAATTAGATTCTTTTCACAGTTTGAAATGTTCTTCTTATCAGTTGGGGTCATGGTAGAAAAGTGGCTTCTGGGTTCCATCCCCATGTCCAGGCCAATGTCCTTTCTGTGTGGAGTTGATATGCTCTACGTGTCTGCATGGGTTTCCTCTTGGAGCTTCGGTTTTCTTCCCACAGTCCAGAAGCATGCAGTCAGGATAATTGTAGACTGAATCAAGTTGTGTCAGGAAGAGCATTCAGCATAAATACTATGCACAATCAATGATGCGGATCATGATTCTGTGTGGTGAGCAGCCGGAATGAGGAGCACGTTTATATTTTGGTTGGAAACAATGAGGATGGGAGGAGTAGTAATTGATCATGTCTGAGAGAGCTTATAGTAGATTGATGGCGTCTGATTTTCACCTTTTTGTACGGTTGAAGGAAAATATTTCCATGTGATGGTGATGTGAAAGCGGCGGTGCATCACTGGCTGATGAAAATGCATCATAAAGGAAGTTGATGATGATGTTCTTGAAATTTCCCCCTTTTACATGAAGATTTTACATGAACACATTTAAACCAGCATATGACCATATTTAGCAAATTTGATATTAGCAGATTTTTTTGCTACTCTAAATTCTTGCTTCCTATTTCAGGCCTGATCTGTATAACTTCGGTTGTCGACAGATACTGGTTTTAATTGCTAGTGTTTGTCCAGATGCTTTCCAAATACGCTTGTAAAAGTATCATTTACAGGAAAATGGCTTCAGTGAACCAGAACATTAATGAGAAATGGCAAAAAGCCAGCTCTCACTTTACAACACAGGAATACCCTGGCAAATAATTCAATGTTATGTTAGATGACAAATAGGACTCATTAAAATCAGGCTGTAAGTCACTACTGTTTATAATATATCTGGTGGCTGTTGAAGATTAGTGGGGCAAGCCATAGCCTATTGGTTAGAGTACAGGTCTGGTAATCCAAAGGACACAGATTCAAACCTCACAATTGCTAGGTTGCCGCTGTTAGGCCATTAACCATCATTGCTCAGACTGTACACTGTAATGTATGTAGATTTGGATAAAGGCCTTTGGTAAATGCTGAAAGAGCCAATGTACATTTTTAAAAAATAAACAGTAGCAATATAAATTAGTAGGGATAGTACTGTCCATTTGAAGTATAGAAATGGCTTAAATGAAAGGCTGTAGCCTAATGGTTGAGCTGGACTAAACATCAGACTGTTGCCACTGTCTGACCCTTGAGCAAGGCCTCATCTCTCATTTCATTTGCCTAGAATAAATAGTGTCACAACTGGACTAAAATGGGTACTGAATGTGCATAATAACAAGGTGTGTTCTACCCAAACTGTTCAAGGTCCACAAAAAAGTGTAATGTAAACACATGAATGTGAAATAAAAAAAAGTTTGAACTATCTACAACCTCAAATCAAAAAATGTTTGACAGCAATGAAAATGCACTTAAATAAAAATATGTTCCCTGCATTTCCTTTGACTTTTATTTGGTTGCAAACAGTTTGAACTGCTCATCACCTGGCCAATACCATCCCTAAAGTGAAGCATAGTGGTGGCAGCATCATGCTGTGGGGATGTTTTTCAGCAGCTGGAACTGGGAAACTAGTCAGCGTCGAGGGAAAGAAGAATGTAGCAATGTACAGAGACATCCTATAAGATAACCTGCTCCAGAGCTCTCTGGACCTCAGACTGGGTGGAGGTTCACCTCCCAACAGGACAATGACCCTCAGCACACAGCCAAGATATCAAAAGAGTGGCTTCAGGACAACTCTGTATGTTCTTGTGTTGCCCAGCCAGAGCCCAGACTTGAACCCGATTGAACATATCAATAAAACATTGTGAAAAAATTCAGGCTGTTTTCTGGTATGGGAAGAACATCAATCTGGCAACCTAGAATAAAAGAACAACACCGCTTCTGCAATAAATCCTAACATTAACCCTTCAGCATGGGCCCCAGTGCAGCTGCCCCTCAGCACCCCCGGCCATTATGTCACTGGATTTGTATATTTCTCCCTTTACAATGTGTAATTTCATTCAAATGATATGCAGTGATCTCAGGGCATAAAGCCCACAAGCACAAGCTTAATCTGAACTCAAGTGATCTTCTATGCTTCAGATGGCACTGCATCAAGAACCAACTTTTTCTGATTTGGTTTGTATTTGTTCTTGTAGTTTTATCAGTAATAATGAATAAAATAAGGTTTCCATGCATTTACCTAGAAGAGTGAGGTTGTTTTCCATGTAAGCTGCACTCTTTGAGAGCAGATCTTCCTTACCATCAATGGCTGACATGGCCTCCTGTCTCATAATGGCCCAGTTTCTATAATCCTGTTCACTCACAACCTTAAGAATAAAACAGTAGATGCATGAATATAGAAGAAAGGAAAAGAGAGAAACAACAACAACAAATTGAAATGTTCATGTAACAGTAAACCAAATGTTTAATTTACCTTTCTTGCAATACACAGGGTGCGTAAGCCGTCCCTGGCATACATATCAAGGTCTATTTGGATTTTGTCAGCAGTATTGCTGTTCACATTTTTCAAATTTGAATGACCTAAGAGTTAAAAATAAAGATGAAATTTGTTAATGTTTGTTAATGTATTTGCTTAAAACAACTGGCAGAATCCACCTCAGCTTTTTACCTTTAGCTGAAGCCTGTAGTCTTTCCATGATGCCAGAATCTGCTCCCTTGGTGTACATAATAATCTCTTTGGTATCAGGATGGCGCACTATGATTGACATCCTTCTACGGGTTGAATCAAAGCTCAAAATGTCCAGCACATCAAACTTCAGCAGTGTTCCGCCAGGCAGCCGGATGGTGACTCGATCAGGTTTCCGTTCAATTAAAGTAAAACCATAAGCCTTGGCTGCATGAACCAGAGCTGCTTCGTCTGGACTCTGGGCCTCATAACGAATTTCCTGCTGTCCGGATAAGCTGCTTACTGTCTGTGTTCTAGCCCTACCATTGTTAGTGCCATCCTCAGAGCCAGAGAAAGAAGGACAATCAAATACTGGGGAGTCCATTAGGTCCATAGGAAAAGGCTCAGAGAGGGACCTCTCTCTGCCTGTGAAGAGCTCCTTCAGCCCTGAAACTCGACTGAACAGGCCCTTCAAACACCCGAGGGAACTCCGGAAATGAGAAGAGTAACGTTGTCCTCTGGCCTGAAAGTCAAAAACACACTTACAATGTGATACATTGAAATGAGCACAACACTTACAATCAGTTAATACACTGCTTTAAATGACTGAAATGAAAATTGAATTTTAGACTATGAAGCATTTGGAAAGTATTTTTTCTGAAGTAAACATACATACTGAATGTAAATTAGTGCCTAGTTCAGTCAATCTAAAGATACGGAATAATCAGACATAACATTATAGGACAACCTTCCTAACATTGAGTTGGTTCCCCTGCTGCCAAAACAGCCATGTACCTGTGATGCACTGTGTATTCTTTCTATCCAAACCAGAACTAACTTCAAGAAGGTTAATTGGAGACACTGAATTTTTCTATAGATATCTAGCCACTAGGATGCATAAACCAGTTAATTGTAGCATTGGTCCCCAGTCTGGATAAAAAGGGAGGGTTGTGTCAGGAAGGGCATCCGGTTAAGAACAATGCCAAATCAATAATGCGGACCGTGATTCATTGTGGCGTCCCCTATCAGGAGCAGCTGAAAGAAGAAAAAATACATATAGAGATGTTTGAAGTCTTGGGTCAGAACGCAGGGTAAGCTATTGTACTGTGCCCCTGGAGCAGACAGGGTTTAAAGCCTTGCTTGAGGGCTTAACAGTAGCAACATGGCAGAGCCTGGATTTAAACTCCCAACATTACAGTTACTAGCAAAATGTACCACTAACGTACGCACCACTGTCCCCATTTAAAAGTTGAGCTTGGTTCAATTTGTAGTCACTATGGACTTTTAGAGACACCTCACAAATGTGTTTGAATGACTGTAAAGGCACAATCTTGAATAACCCACCACAGTAAAAAAAAAAGTAAATAATCTGCGGCTTATTATTAAAATGGGCCAAGTTTGATAAATTCATTAGAATCAGGCCAGTTGAGCCTCTTCGAGTCTCTCAATGTTTTTGTTAGTTAAGGGACATTGAAGGGGCTATGATTATTTACCCTCTTTCCACCATACTGTTAGGTAAAGTGACAAGTTACAAGCCTTTAACTCCCGTTAAAGGGTCGCCACAATGGATTGTGATCTGCATTATTAATTTGGTCTACTTTTTATGCATTTTTGCCCTTCCTGATGCCACCCTCCTATTTATTCGGGGTTGGGACCAACACTACAATGTACTGGTTTATGAATCCTTGGGGTTTTGAATGGCGGCGTTCAGACACAAGTAAGGATGGTAAAAAAAAGGAATTACCAATGGCTTGACTGGACAAAAAAAAATATTCACAGATACACTGGACTGTTTACTAGAGGAACAGGTAAAATGCCAATAAAACAGTATCTTATCATTATTAAGGCTATTGTTATGATTCAAGTATTCATGCATTGTGACTTATAAGTTCACACAAGGTTAGTGTGTCTACATCACTTACCTGATCTCTCTGAGCTGTTTTTGTGGACACCACTACTGTGTTGCAAATAGCCAAGGCCAGGAAGAACTCTAGGAAATTCATATTTTCTTCCACGTGCTCTGCCTGTAGTATAAACTGAGACAGGTTCTGATCTGGAAGCACCTCCGTTTCCTGTCAACAGCCAACAGCCCCGGTAATAGTCATGGCACAAAAACAACAACGTACTCACTGACGACCAACAAAATACTATGCCATGTGTATGCTCATGTGGGTTATCATAAATTGAGGTTGTGATGCTATTCAAGAAGCAGTGGGGCAGCCTGGTGGGCAGTGTGATAGCAGTAGGCCATGTTTAATGCACCTCAGCAGGCCCATATGTCCACCCATAGACACAAAGAGCCGTGGCGCCAGCATCCCTCTGATCACTGCTATACCAAGCTGGCTGACCATCTGCATGCTGGACCTGTACATTTGCGGGGACAATCTTCAGTCGGTTCAGTCCTATTTAATTCAGTTTTAATAAACCTGTCTTTTACAGCCACAGTTCATTACAGTTCACATCCTTGGGGTACTTTTATAAAAGTTCTTGTAAATTAAACAGAATTGATTCAGTACCTAGCCACTGGCTGTATAATCATACAGAAGTGGTTTGATAACCTTTTTATGCTGCATTTGTTCAGTAAAATAGATGTGCCACTACTGGATCTAGGTCTGGTCAGGAATCTTTTTTCCTCTCAAAGTTCTAATGTAATAAAAATAAAAATCTGGAAATGGGGTAAAAGGGTAAATCTGTACTCATCAGACCCCATGACTTTCTTCAATTGCTCCAATCTTTATGTTCCCTAACAACTTGAAGCCATTTTTGCCAGTTAGCCTTACTGACGTGTGGTTTTCTTAAGGCTACACAGCTGTTTAACAAACAGCTCTCACACAAACAAATACTCGCTAGGTATTTACATCTGAATCTGATATACAGTTCAGAAGCTAGCGCCTTTTGTCTAAACCCACCTATTTTTACTATTGTAACATGTGAGTGCTATGTTTGTTGCCTGTGTTCTTTTATATTTATTTTTTTAGACAACAAATAGTGCTTAATGTCTACTCTCAGTTTCAGAGTTGGGTTTTGTCTTTGCAGACTACATTTATAGTTAGAAGAATAATCAACATAAAAATCTGAGAGCTTTCTATGGATGTACTAAGTAACATATGTCCAACAGGTAGACCAAGCAAAACCACAGCAGAAGAGAGACACATTAAGTGGGCTTTATAAAAACCCTAAAACAACTGTTGGTGACACCAATTTAACAAGAAGGAGAGATACAGGCTTCAGATATTCTTGGACAAAGTGGATGGATGTGACAAAGTTTGAACCTTTACTAATTTGATGGAAAGGCTAAAGTTTGGGAAAATAAAGGATCTACTCATGATCGCAAACAAACATGGCTTGAATTTATGTGGTTGATATGCTCAATAATTTTCATTGAGGAACTCAGAAGTCTACAGAAACATTTTGTCTGTCAATTTAAAGAAATATCCAACTACACTGATTGGGAGATACAAACCCAAATATTTTAGTCTAAAGCTAAAATAAGGTTATATGCCTCACTTTTCCAATTCTTTTGGAGGGGAGTGTGTATAGATAAAATAAGAGACCACTTCAAAATGATCAGTTTTTTCTAGTTTTATTATTTCTAAGTGTGTGTTTGGACAATCTGAGCAGTGTTGTTTCATTCTATTCTAATTCTTATTCTACTTTATAGAATAAAACAACACTGCTCGTTTTGGTCAAACACACCCATACATTGTAAAATTCAGATTCTGATTATTCAGAAAAGGTCTCTTTTCCCATGACTATATTGATAGTTAAGTAGTTATAATCTCTACTAACATGACTGGAAGTTCACTTTTGAGTATATTATTATGACCACCAGCTAATTTCCAGAGTAACCCCAGTGTGTAACACGGACAGAATATATGGGAGCACGTGATCTGTAAGGATAGCTTCATAACAAAATTGGTTGACAGCCCCTTCCACACCTTATGAATCCACCAAACCAGCTCACAAAACATGTCTTCATGAGCTATGAGCTGCAGCCAACACTAGTGTGACTTGATATTCAAATGCAGTAGGAGGAAATGAAACATCTGGTCCTTTAAAAAGGCATCTTTAACTCAGCATCCTTTGATTATATAAAATGATTATATCACTTTTCTGAAATACTTAAGTCAAGATGTTCAGAAAAAAATGATGATGAGAAAAATGATGCCAGGTCAGCACTTTTACAATGATGTGCTTCCGAGGTAGCACTTTAAAATCTTACCAGTGGGCTACTGAAGGCCAAATTTCCAGGAGTTCCAGCTCTGACCCTTGATCTGTGAATTCTGCTGTTGCTAGACGAGGCTCTGGAGTTTGTTCTGCCTCCTTGTAGGTTGTTTTGAATCTCGTTCATAGAAAACAGAGGGGGTGGTTGTTGTTCTTGGTAAATGAGCTTCTCATCTGGGCCTGTCTCCTTTGCTAGGATGGCCAGACGCAATGCTGCAAACCACAAGAACAGAATTCCATGATTAGCTGATCAAGAACAGTGGCAGGTTTTATGTCCCGAAGATAAGAGAGTTTAGGAACATATAAAAAAATCACCAAAAAGAAAGAAATCTAATCACTGAGTCATTAGGATAAGTATGTACCATCATCACAGAAATGTTCTTCTAAGTAGTGCACATTTTGTTGGTAATTTACAAATAATTAAACGCATAATTGAAAAACATACAGTGGAGGAAATAAGTATTTGATCCCCCACTGACTTTAAAAGTTTTAATACAAAAAAATAAATGAAACGTCTC
>JAYDZG010000001.1:3446431-3458295 GCA_034509265.1 Microcambeva bendego | reverse complement strand
GCATGTTTTCATTTCAAAAAAACAATTTTTGGGTTTAATGTGCTAATGTCCTAAAAAGCTTTTATTTTTCTGCCCTCACCTCGGCTAGACGGCAGCGATGTTGTCATGAGCATAACTCAAACAAAGCATTGCGCAATTTCAGAACCAGGTATTGCCGGTCAGCGTGTGGTACTGAAAAACTAATTCCGCAGCAGAGAAAAATGTAGCATGAACATGTGTTTGAAGAGATTGAGAGGGAAATGTATCTCTTTTCGCCTGCCTTTCATGTTTTGACCCTGCTGGCCTACGGGGCCATTCGTTACTTCAGATTCAGCAGCCTGGATGAGCATTCATGCCTTTCTGCCTTTGTGTCCCCTGTGGCTGAACTCGCTTTTCTACTCAACGGGAGCGGATGTGTTGCATTTTCATCCATTATACATTCCCTCAGTTTTATCTCTTATTTTCTAGAAACCAGCCGGCCATAAAAACAAGATAAAACTGTTCATTGCGTTCCTGCTACATAATATCTTATTTCCTTACATCAATTGTCACTCCAAACCAATATGCTTCAGAACACAGATACAAACATCCTTACAGTTTTCTGCTAAGTTAATTAAGTGTCATTAAAATGTGCTTACTTTGCCAAATATTTTCATAAATTCAGGTCGTGCTACTTTGATCACAGCTCTGATTGTGAGATAATGAACTGTAGGCAGTGTATTACATATTTGCATCTGGCAGATGCTAATCCAAAGAGCTCACATAATATAAGCAGCTATTAAATGGGAATGACCTTTTTATTATCTTCCAGCATCTGTTTACACTTTTACTATTATTTTTTTCTTGTCTTGTCATTTTTAATAAGGAAGTTTATACCATTTGCAAACCATTTAGTACTGGCCAATTTCTATCCACTAACTAGGTCCCATGCTATAACATAATGAGGCTAACATTTCATCTGAGACAGCTCCCAAGTGGAGTGGCTAATAGTCTTGTCATTCGATGAGACTGAAGTGGAATGTTTCAGCTTGGATTCTAGGTGGTGTTCTAGGTGGTCTTAATTAGTAAAGAACACCAGCCATTCAGCATCATCCCCACAGAAGCAAGGACTAGAAAATTGCTCCAGTAGGAATAACAGAAAGAGAAATGCTGTACAACTCAGAAAAATATTAAATAATAAACTCTTTGATTCTGTGTTTGAGGCTTTAACTGGGAAGGGGGTTTTATAACTACACAAACCCGGTTTAAAATACAAATAAATATTGTTGCAGCATGCCTGGGGTTCTGATTTTAAACCCAATTTACATATGTGGTGAGCTGGTCACATAGGCCATATAAAGGTTCTGGGATCTGGATCCATGCTTGCTGCAGTGCATCCCACAGCTGATGAAATATGTGTGGTTCAGGATCCATATGGCAAACATGATGATCTAGGTAGTCACACATATGCTCAACTGGGTTAAATTATGGGGAATTAGGGGACCACAGCAGTACTTTGGTCAAGTCCTACATATCAAGCCATGTGACATGTCTCATTGTCCTTCTGGAGGATCCCGCCCAAAGAAAATCAGGAAGTAAGACAATCAGCATGTATGAATGAACAGGATCTGCAGGGATTCATACCCAAATCGGTCGAGGGTACCTTCCACACCTTATTTGCACCCCAAGATATGAACGTGACTTTCAGCTATATGCTGCAGCTGTCGAAAGTAGAAAGTGATCATAATAACCTGACTTTGGGGGCCAGCCTTTGCCCCATGTGCATTAATGAGACATGGTTATCCATGTCAATATACTACTGTTCTTTTCTTGGCATCTCACTCTTCTTGAAGGATGGCCCTCAGGTCATTGAGGTTCTGGGGTAGGGTTATGAGCCTCTACACGGCGACTCACCTGATCTCATAGGTTTTCTATGTGTTTCAGGTCTGGAGAAAGTGCAGGCCACTCCATTTGAGGTACCCCAGTCTGTCTCTGGTAGTGTGGTCAGGTACCCTTGCGGGTCGTCTAGCACACAGACTATGCTGATGTTTCGAATGGTCTGATGTGACACGCGGGTGCCTCTCCCCTCCCTTAAATGTGCCTGGAGTTTTGTGGAATTCATCATCCAGTTCCACAGGGCGTCGTTCACAATGAAGTGCTCATCAGTGTAGGATGTGGCCAAATAACATCCACTTCTATGTGTTTGTTACTCTTACAGTTTCTCTGTATCATTTGCAACCTGCTGATGACACTCTAAGCTCAGAGGCCACTTCCATCTGAGAACCTCCTGTTTGAAGCTTCACAATAGTGAGGTACTGCTGATCAATTGTTTGGTGTCGTCGGTCTCATGATGTTAAAATGTGAACAGCATGATGAGGAGGACTGTTTAAATAACAATTGTAACTGAACCAAGAAATGTATTGGGGGATTCATGGATCAAACACCTGTTGGGAATTTTGACCTTAAACTCCTTGTTAAAGAACAACAATTTATGCCAAAACTACAGAAACATTGAATAGTTGGACGTGTGCATTCAAAAGTTTAGAGGTCACATTAAGTTCATCTGCAAGACTGCATTTTAGGTTCATGCTGAAATTTCACACAAAAGTCAAATAATCCCTTTTTGTGAGTAGTGTATGTTTAAAACACAGTCAGAAATGCATAGAATACATAGAATTCAGCTTTAATAATTTCATTTAGATACAGTGTTATTGTGGACAGTCATTACACAGCATATATGTACAGGTCATTATGAAATCTCATTATAATGTACCAGATTTGATACAAAATTACCTTTACCTTCTGATATGTTCAATCCAAATACTTTCTTTTCAGATACTTTAAAACAACAGGTCATTCATAATCTACATTCAGTGGCATTATTTTCTATACAAATGCATCCTTCAGAAAAAAACCCCAACTCAGCTTATTTTTATTTTCTCTCTTATTTAAGAGACTCATTTACAATAGGAAAGCTGATACATCAAAATATACCTGTTTAAATAAGTATTTTTAACATTACCATCTAATATAATAAGTGAATCAAAACATTATTTTTTTATATAATCCAGTTCTTCTTAAAGTAAATCTATTGACAGTGACAATGGAATATAACAGTTTCTTTTTGTAACTGACTCTCATGCTGTGTTCCATTGCACTCAAATCTCAGGAAAATACAAAAATAGGTTTACTACATTTTCTTATGTAGTCGAAGCCAGATATGAAAGCTACAAATGTGTAAAGTTAGCCACTGAACTTGTGTAACATCACAGTGCAGCTGAAGGTGCTTGGATGAGAGCGCTAACTGATGAATGCTTAATGCATGTATTAAATTTATGAGCTATGATGTACTGTAATTGACTAGTAGTGCTTATGAAGATGGGTGTGAGTAATACATTGTCATTCATACCACTGAAAATAATGCCCTTCCGCAAACATATTTCTAACCAGTACATTGCTTGTTGGATTTTCTAATACACTTATTATATTATGAAAATGTAACATCTGTATCTATCATGTTTATGAAACTCAGCAGTGATGGTCTGGGGTAAAAGACCCCTACACCACTCAACTCAAACATAGCTAATGTGTGTGAAACAATAAAAATGTTTCTCATATACAGAAGGGCAAATGTGTTGCAGTAGGAATTAAGGTTTAGATGATATATACAAAAAAGTCCATTACTTTTAAATACTGTTAAGATTTAGTACATTGATGACGACTGGTTGAATAATGCAGTTTTGTCTCAGAGACCATTACTGTTATTAATATTATTCTAATAATAATATTCTATTGTAATGATTATTTAACTTAAAAATTCAAAATACTTAAGTTTTATTAATGTCCTCTGAGAGCTCCAGATTATGTTCAGTATGCACGGTCACTAACACAAATATGTAAATCTTAAGTTTTAATTTGATTTCACACAAATAACCAAAAAACAAGGATAAATCGGTCATTTAAGTTTTTGCTCTTTTGCAAGCTTCATGTTTGTATGTCGGGCAGATGTGTTGCAATAGGACATTTATCAAAACTTTTTCATAAAAGCCTGGTTCAAAGCAAGCACTTGAAATTAAATAATTAAGGTAAAAATTAGAGAACAAAATTACACTATGTAGAATATAAGTAAATAGAAACTCTCATGGAAATTATCATCAGGTGTTTTATCTACTTAATCCACTCTGTTTAAAATCGGTTATTTAAAATAAATTATGTATAAATGTTGCGGTAACTGTTGTGAAAGTCCCAACCAGTGAATTGTAGTGCCGGTCCCAAGCCCAGATCAATATAGAAGGTTGCATCAGGTAGGGTATTCAGGGTAAAAATGATACCAAATCAATATTACGAACCACAATCGGCTGTGGCAACACCTTACAGGAGCAAATGAACTAAATTCATTTAACAGTTGTAAACCAAAGTGTCAATGCTAACTCCAGTCCATCATGAAAGCAATGGAAGAGGGTTTAAAAATGGTCTGACAAATTCTCTCCAAGATTATGTGGATGAAAGAGCTGCAGGTAATGTAATGTTACCAGAAACCAAAGGACTCCTTCAGATACCACACACAAATGTAATAAATGTACATATATCACATTTTCATGCATAAAATATACGCTCATGTTTACATCTATATATGAAACCCACTGGAAACTGGAACATTTTCATATATTCACCTAATCAATATGTGTGGCAAACAAAAATAGGTTTGCTTATGTATGCATAATAATATTGACATATATGTAACATGGATATATTAATACATGAAACGATATATTAAATATATATATATATATATTACGTCAACAAGAAGGAATGAGGCATCTTCCTTGAATGACATGTTTGAAAATAAGAAAAAACTTTAGTATACAGCCTATTGTAAACAAGTTATGATAAAACAATTGCATATATACATGAATTATTTATGCAAACAAGTACAACATGTAAATACCATATACATGTTCATTTTATACATGTATTTAATATATGTACATACACTTATTTTATTATGGGTATTTTATATTTGTAACAAAATTTACATCTACATATATCTAGATGATAAACGTATGTTATAATATCCCCTTGCAGCTAACATATGTGGAAAAAAAAAACATATTGATCTTATATGTCATTTATTACATTTCTGTGTGGAATATCTAATGGAGTCCATGTCTCTCCAGGTCAGGGCTGTTTTGACAGCATATTAGGTGGTTGGACCCAAACCAGTGAATGCTTATGAAACTGAATTATTCTTTTTCTATTCATCATTAAATTAAAATAACCAGGCTGACAGATGATAAAAAGTATATATATATAAATTAGATGCAATTTTTGTTTTATTGTTGTTATTGCCTTAAGAATTAATCATGTTCAAAAATGATATGCTGGAGTAGCAAGTAAAAAGGCTTTACTCATGCACATCTTTTTTCTTCCAACAGGGGTTATGAGGTTTAATTCAATTTTTACCTTGATCCCTGTGAAGCACATGGTGCCATTTAAAAGCAATTTATTTTAATCAGACATTTTAATATGAACAGAGTTAGTATTATATTCTTATTTCAATTCAGGTTTAAACTGACTTGTTACATTTTTTATTGTTACACAAGACCTGTGGAAAGGTGAATAAATTCTAGTGCTATAGTTTAAGCTGATCTGTTTAAAATATGATTTGATAAAGAGCATTTGATACCAGTTAACAAAATAATAGGAAAGAGGCAAGGTTTTATAATTCTACTAATCCTGTTTCCGAAGAAGTTGGGACATTTAGAAAACCTTTATTTAACTGACAAAACTGACAATGCTTTCATTTAACTTTAAAGGATGCTTTAGAGTTCTAGACCTACAACTGTGGATACTGATTGTTTTGCAGTTTTGCAAGTTACATGTATGTTGTACCTGTTAAGGTATACTGATATAATGCCCGCCTGACATTGTCTTGCGGAAATATCAATGGACTTCCCAGAAAAAGTTGATGCCTTGATAAATTCATGTCTCTAAAATTTCAAAAATCATCTTTGTGTTAACAATACTGTTGCATGGTTGAAGTAACCCATGCCAATGGCATTGATGCACCTCCATAATATGACAAGATGTTCACTCCTTTCACTGATAACAGGCTGGATGATTCTTTTCATATGAAGCAAGGAAAAAATGACCCTTTTCCCTTGATGAAACATGGACTCGTCTGAAGCTATCATGTCCACTATTTTTGGTCCATCTGTGATGATCTCAGGCCAGAAGACTTGGCAGTGTTTCTGTATAGAATTGACATATGGCTTTATAGTGGTTGCATTTCTTGATGCAGTCATGGATTGTTAGCTGACAATAGATTTATGAAGTATGGTATTCCTGAGCCATGTTGTGATACCCAGATTCCTTGAATCTTTTCACAATAGTATGCATGGTAGATGGTAAAAAACAAAATTATTTGAAATTTCTAACATTTACAAATGATCTTTTTGCTCCATTCTAACATTTTAAAGGCATCAAATCAAAATGTATTTACATTTGGTCAACTAATAGAGTGTAAGGCCTATTTTTGTGCTTTTGACGGTTAAATAAAGGTTTGTTTGACTTACATTAATAAATCACATTCTTATTTTTATTATCTTTTATTGCACTTTACAAAATGTCCCAACTTTTCTGGAAACAGGCCTAGCATGATTGTAAATGATGTAGATAGAGACTATTCTAAAGATTTTAAATGGGGTATATATACAAAAAATACAAAACAGTTTTCATGTTTTCCTGAGTAGAAGCACTGGAACTCACGTTGGAAGTAGGGTGTTTAGAGCTGTACATCATCCGAGTACAATGGAAGGCAGCATTACTTGGGAACACTGAAGAGTAGCAGTCATATTATCCCATCCATCAACACATATGAGGACTGTGTGAAATTTGGTCTGGGACGAGTCCACACATGACAGTTTGTTCAATCAATAATGATGAAGATGTCCAGCATGTCCAGCCATACATTTCAGAACTTTCCTCCATGGAGAGATGCCCCAGTCACATTCTGTTGTTTTAGAATTTCCTTCACAGCAGGGGCAGAGAAAGTCTTAAGCCACCAGGACAGGGTGCCCCCTCATGGCCTATTAACTTCTGATCCAACAGTGACGAGAAAAAACTGAACAATAAAAGTTACCTGGTGTGTATTTACCCTGTTTTCCTTTTGTGTCCAAGCAAACTTAGATTGAAAAAAGTCAAATGAAATGCATTGTGCTCTTTTACTGCTATTCGATAAAATAAAAAAAAAACCCAATGCATGCTATTAAATAATTTAACACAGATTAGAAACAGTCAACTAAGCCTTAAAAGATAATCTCGGAAGCTTTCCAGATGCAAACAGAATCAGCTATGAAGTTAAAAACATAAAAAATCTAATCCTTAAATGATATGCAACACAAGCATAAATATTAGATTTACAAAGCAACAAATGACAAAATATATGCATTCAAACTCTGTGACAAGCCCCTGTCTTATGTGGGTGTAATAGTCTTTATCAGCTGTAGTAAAGACAAAAAAGAGGAAGTCCTTACTGAAGTCTTTGCCTTCGTAAATGTTAGATTCAGAAAAAGGGCCAAAGTATTGATTTCTCTTTTTTTTTTCTTTTGTTAAATTTTGGTCCTTTATTTTCTATAGTGCTTTTAATGCACATAGTAAAGCCAGTAGACAACATTAAAGAAGGAGAAAACAGTTGGAAAAATCATCCTGGACCACTTGTCGATAGAGTTGACATCAGACAGATCAGGAATGTTGACCTTCAGCTGCGAGGCACGTCTGCGTAGACGACTTTTCTTCTTCTCTAGGCCGCCAGTGCCATAATTGTGGCGGGCCAGTGCCGCCCGTCGATACTGCAGAGTGGAGCTGTCGTAGGTCAGCATGGGGCCGCGCGGGTCACCTAGACCCCGGGAGAGATCAGTAGGACCCATTTCGTTCTTTAGCTCTACCGTCGTGAGTCGGATATCATCTGGATTCATCTGTTTGAAAGGGATTACACAATTTTTAAAATGAGAAAAAGAAAGAAATGTCAGAAAAAAGAAATTAACGTATAAGCTTCAATAAATATTCTAAAATGTAATTAACATAGAAGCAAGTGGAATAAACAGACACTATTCCAATATCCTTATATGAACTATCCTAAGATACAGTAAATTGTCTAAGCAATTGAAGGTTAAGGTCCTTACTAAACAGCCCAACAATGGCAACCTGGTACAGTGGTTAGGCTTGAACCATTTACCGTTTTATTAATAGTCCAGTGCCTTGGATACCCCCCATCTTCCAATCTGTCGGCCCTTCCCCATATGATCAAGGACAGGCATTAATCTGTATGCTTTCCAAAATGCGTCCAAGCTGTAGTCTTATCCCCTTGTCATTATTAGGTTCCAACAAAGCATGGTGAGCCACACTACACTCCATGTGTCCACCACCCTTTGGAATTCACAAAGACAGCATATTAGAGCAGCTTTGGCAAGCGACCTCAGTTGACTTTCCCTCCCTGAAGTTTGGCCAATTGTGTTTAGTCCCTGATATGTATCTTAGTATCACAATATATCTTAGAACTATGAGGCTAATGTAGCTAATACAATCCTATAGCTACTGGTGCTGAGTACTTACCTCAATTTACCTGTGTGTTCAAGCTATAAAGTGAAAAAAACACATGGATGGCCCAAGGAAATGAACATAAAAGGGATCTTCAAGCAAAAGGTTTCTGCACTTTCATTAGAAATTTCATTTAGTGGAAATAGTGACGGTGGGAGGAGGAGATAAAGGTACATGAGATTTTCACCTTTTTGGTCAGTTTGAAGCAACCTCATGTGAGGATGATGTGAAAGCTGAAGTGCATCAGTGGCTATACACATCCAAAAAAAATTTTTGATAGTATTAAAATGGTACAACACCACAAATGAAGGTAGAAAGGGGTTTTTATTTTTATGAACAGAGTTTAAAAAAAGTACAGAAACCTTTTGAAGAACATATTTTATTTTAGGGAAAACTACACATCTAATTATGCACAGTCATTTCCCAGGTTCAACCACAGGAAATGCAAAGGCAAAGAAATGAAAAGCAAAAGAGAACTCATGAAGGCAGAGGTCCTAAGAAACAGTGAGGGTGGGGACTGCTTCGATTATTAAAAAAAACAGGCTGAAAAAAAGCAAATGTACTACAGATCCTGGCTAACCACACTAAAATGCTTCTAATTTACTCTGCTTACAGAAAGAGAAATGTCCAGCACCACTCATCCCCTCTTCTAATGGGACTATTAGTCTTGTCATGAAGCTTTTAGCCTTTGTTGTGCTGTGACTTCTGAGTGAACCACCAGAATGACAAATTAAAAAGAGCCTCATCATTTTTTATCTTCCTTTGTCATGATGCTTTTCTCATGCTGATTTAATGCACTTAAAATGCTCCAAACTGCTGCTTTTACATTTATAAAAGGAAAAACGACACTGTTGTGATATCATCCAAAACTAGAGTTAAAAATGGCACACAGTCCAAGAATCCTTTTTGTCGGATGCCCTTCCTGACACAAGCCTCGCTATTTATGCAGACTTGAAACGGGTAGTACAGTGCACTAGTTTATGCTTCCTAGTAATTACCCATAGGGCTATTCAGTGTCTCCTGGCTGCATGTTTTTTGGACTGAGGACAGAGGAAACCGGAGCTCACTGAGAAAACTGACACAGACAGGGGAGAACATGCACAGAAAGGACCTGGACTAATACATCTGGGGATCAACCCAGGACCTTCTTGCTGTGAGGTGACTGAACCATCATGCCAAAATAAGTATAATAAATAATAAAACAGCAAAACATATTTTCTTCAAGTTAAGATGTTGCCAATTGATCAATTGATGGCTAGTTGGTGCTAAAATACAACCCAACTAGACAATCTTTTCTAGAGGATTAATAACTGACTAATGTCATTTCTTTACTCAGAAAGCAGGGTCAGCTACACTTCATTGGAATTCTGGTCATGGGTAGCTTTGGTGTTCCATTACTGAGGGTGGATCTTGTGTAAAAGGAAGATCTGTATCTTAGATCTGTATAAATGGAAGCTGTTAAATGCCACCCAAAGGCTTTAATTTTGAATAAAATTATAATTTAAAAGAAAACAATAGAAATAAGGGTAAAAAGAAACAGCGGCTGGCTCATTGCCTATCCTTATAATACTAAATGCACATCCAAAAGGAGAAGTGGGAAAAAGTGCTCTGTGACAGAGAGAGCTTCTGGTTCTGACTGGTTAAACATTGGTGGTCCACGAGTCCTTTAATTCCCCCAATGGTGTTGAATGTAGCAATCTAGACTGTGAAACTTTGCAATAATATTACAGCTATAATGACATTCCCTGATAAACCTCTATCACAACAATCTGGAGATTTCATCAAAACAAAGATGTTTGTAGTCGAGAGATGGAATTGCTTACTAGGAAAGAGCTTTAGGTGCAAAGAACAACTCAAATAACACAAAGAGGAGTGGGAGAGGTGAAAATGGTGATGGCTACCGTCACTATTCGAAGCCAACCAAAGTAAATTGATGGATTAAAAAACATGGTTGGATTAATAATAATGCGTATATATCGATGCAGCTCTTCTTTTTTATTTCCAGTCGAGAGGCCAGTACCTTAAGTCTTTGGTCGCCTAGTCCTAATGCAGCATCGTCGGCAAAGATAGGATCCCACATCGAGTCATACACGTCAATATCCCTCTGTTTCATTCTGGCATATAGAGCATCGTCTCTCTGAACTACATTTCCCACCATCCACTGCAAGTACACAAAATCAGCACTGTTATTTTGGGAAATGGTGGCTTGTGTTTCTAGAGAAAGGTAGATACAAAAAAAGAGAAGGCTTATGGCACATTAAGCGAGTGGTCTGACACCCTGTCAGCCCTCAGCTAAGAGAAGACTTTTGCCCAGGTAGGGTGCAAGGTCACCTTCTATTGCTACCAAAACTCTACTCTGATCTGCCAGAGAGGAACAAATGTGTTTTTCAGGGTGAGTATCCATCAGACTGGGCTTGATCAATAAACCTAAGTCAGTGGAAAACAAGGTTGAATTTTCAGACGTTGGAGAAAAACCTAAAGTCCACTGATCCTGAAATAAACACAGCTACCAGTCATAACAAATAACCTAGTCAAAATAACAAACCGACTTCTGAAGAGAAACAGCTGCCCTCAATAAAACCTAACCTTTCATTTATTATTCAGACATTTCATCAAAGCTGGGCAATACGACGGAGTATCAATCTAATGATACATCATAGAACAGTAGGATTTTAAAACTGTTAAAATACAGGTCTGTTAAGAGAACCGGATAACACATTCAACACTTATAGCTACATTTTGAATTTAATTAATTGTAATTTTTAAGTTGCTCATGTTGGGTAACCGATTCATCCAGGCCTGGGTTGCATTTGGTCTGGTGTGAGTTCTTGTATGAAGCCCAGACAAACACATAGACAGCATGTCACACTCTGCTCACAATGACTGAAGGGAAAAGCAGACAGTTGAATAACATTACAAACAATTTAATCTTTACAGGCATTTTGTTTGTTTTCAGTAAGTATACCTGAGAGGTCATTTTAAGCACTGATCATCACTGCTTATGGCTAGTTCACACTACACATTTTTTCACCTCCATTTTTCACTTGCTGACTGATCACCGCTAAGGTTAGCCAGCTCAGATGTAACGTTTGCTAAATATCTATTTAAAATGTGGGCAACTGGCAATGAGTGCAGTGTCGAACTACAGCCAGCGAGAATGCAAGATATAAAGTTGTAAAACTGTATGTATGTATGTATGTATTTATGTATGTATGTATATAGTTAGAATTATGTATGTATGTATGTATGTATGTATGTATGTGTGTATATAGTTAGAATTATGTATGTATGTATGTATGTAAGATCGG
>JAYDZG010000001.1:3415820-3428087 GCA_034509265.1 Microcambeva bendego | reverse complement strand
TTGTCACATTAACATGAAATGTGCTTTAGAAATGCTTTAAATGTTTTATTATTTTTTATCATTATTATTAATGCATAAATTTATTTATTTAATTTAATTTTATTTAATTTCTTATAAATAATCCTAACATCAAAATCCATAACTAAATTCACCTCAGGCAGAAATTACTGTCGAACGAAATTAATGAGGATAACAGACACGCGACTGGCACTCTCCCAAGTTCTCCCAAGTTAACAGCCAAGGAATTAATAAAAAAAACTCAATATATTAATAATAAATATCATAAAGGGTGGACCGATGGACAGACACACACCCCAACACACAATTCCAGGCTCTCCTATTCACCTGAGGAAAGGAAACCCGACAGAGCTATCCACTGCCACTGTGCTGCCCTAATAATTGTTAATTATAACCTAAATAATATTTTGCTGTTTTAATAAATACATAAGTAAATTTGAAACAAGGGATAGAAACAAGTGGGAGCGGGTTTAAAAAAATCAGTCCCATGCAGACCTCTACACCAAAGCACGCGCTGTAATAGATCATGAAAATGAAACTTTAAAGATCAGCCTGCACAGGAGTCACCTGTAGCCTGTTGAGCAAATGAAATGATTTGATAAACAAATTATTTGATATAAGTGTTTATAAAAAGGGGCATTGTGTACTGGTGCACAATCATGACATTGAAAGGTTCTCACTTTGAAGTTATTTGATCATTCCAAAATTCCAAAAAAATCGATTTCCTGAGTGACCTTGATGGGGTCACTGTTTAGGAACAATTGTGGTTCTGGGTGTAAGGTATGGAGTAAGCAGAAGTGCATGCATACTGTTTTAATCTTGGAGATTAAATCCATTGAGATTAGATATTATTTATGCTCATCTATAACTGACATTCTATGGTGTTCATCTTCTTACATTTGAAGCTGATGCAAAGATCATCTACATACAGGCTGCAGAGGATGTTTGGTGGTATTATCTGTCTTTATTGTAGCCAGACAAGGCAGTTGTTGACCATTCTCTCCATTGTTTTACAGAGGCATCTGGCTAGTACTATCGGTCTGTAGTTGTTCGTATCCCTGTGGTCTTTTCTTGGCTTCAGGATTGGAATTACAGTCACTGTTTTCCATGTTTGAGGTATATTTCCTGTTGCCCAAATCTGATTGTAGATTCTGAGAGTCAATGAGCCGTCTGGGAGGTGTTTTAAAAACTGGTAATGGATTTGGTCTGGTCCAACAGCTGTGTCATGTGATTTCCTCAGGGAGCTTTGAAGTTCTTCCATTGAGAAATATTGGTTGTCTAGCTCAGAGTATTCAGAATCGATATTAAGTTCTTTTATTTCATTTAGTCTGAAAGTGTGGAATTCAGTAACATAGCTCTGTGATGAAGAATTCCTCTTAAATGCTTCTGCAAGCAGGTTTGCTATGTATATTTCTTTCATTTATGGTGTGCCTTGTTATCTGAGGTGTTGAATTTGGGTGTTATTTCCTTTGCCTATCATTTTGCATATTTTCTTCCAGGTCTTGGTTTTGGATGATATTTGCTTTTTTAAGAGTTTATCAGGAGCTTGTGCTCTGTATATTTGAAGTCTGTAGCAGCTCTTTTTTGTTTTTATTGTTGGGGTTTCTGTTGAGTTTTTATTCTTTCGGTTGTTATGATTATTGGAAAATGATCACTTCCACAAAGATCATTCCAATTTTTCCATTTAAGTTTCAGTCTTAGTTCTAGTTTGCATATAGTCAAATCTATTGAAGAATATGTTCCATCTCTGGGGTGTAAGTTTGTATTTCCTGGACTGTTGGCCGAGGTAATTTTTGGTGATGAAATGTTCATTTCGTTTTCCTTTTACATTTGTGTGTTGACGGCCCCCTATTGGATTATGGCCTTTAATGTCCCCCAAGTGCCCAACAGCAGCAACCTGGAAGTAGTGAGGTTTGAACTGGCGACCTTCAGATTACTGGTCCTGTACCCTGACCACTAGCCAGAGCCATCAATCAGGTCTTAATTGCATCAGTTACAAGGAATCCCCGGCAGAGTTGAGATTTGAAACGTGTTTGAAATGTCAGTACTGGTGTGCCAAGGATATTTATTGCTGTCCCACCTGCAAAGGTGCCTTTTGTGAATGACTTCTGTTTATGACGGTCCCTGAGCCCATTCATAAAGTTTTCGTATTACAAAAAAAAGTGTGTAGACACCAAATCAGGGTTCCTCATCTGTGTTGGTTGATGTGTGTTGTGCTAGATGGGCTGTACCTGTCGAGAACACCACGTTCTTGGAGATGAGCTTGTAGTCTACTATAGAGAACTGAGGCAGCTCAATGCGTTCAACACCAGACACGGCTCCATCTCCTCCTCTCCAGTAAAAGTTTATATCATCTGTCGTGTATCCATCTACAGGAACAAAGAAAATGAAGGTTAGTAGAGTCAACAAGTATAACTTCATTTGTACGTCACCACTTGATTAAAAAATCCTTCACATTAAATGTAGGTCTAAACGTACTTAAGATACAAGTGAACCAGAAATCTGAATCCTGTGACTGCTTCAGATGGTTAAGACAGCTAGCTCTATGACCCCATGACACAAACAGTTCACAAGGTCCAAAATTATCTGCAGAGAGTGCTTTTATAAAAATCTTCTCTTTCACGCTTCAGTTGACCTGTGGATCATTGTAGCATTTGCTAAGTGTACAAGGTCTCTAGTGTATAAAACAATCAAATCTTTCTCCACAGCAAAACATTTTTTAAATGCCAGAATTTTTATTTTTTGATGCAGTAACCATTTTGAAATTTCGTCAAGGATCATTTCTAAAAACTATGAATATTAAACTGTTTTAAAACTATGGATTTAAAACTCCTCGGGCAGTGTGGGTGTTGTGGAAGTGTTTGTCATTAGATCCAACAAATGATTTTGTTGTCAGGTCAAGTACTCACACTGTCAGAGAGCCTGTCAAAACCACAACGGTGTAATTGATTTTAAAGAGGACAATGCACTGATGGAGATCATACACAAAATTATGCTCCATAATGCATTAAACAGTTAATCAGTCTTTTGACAGAACATGCCCTGATGGAATCGCGGGTCAGTCAATGACAGACTGAGATTTAGTCACATAGGTCAATACAAAAAGTGATAGGTTGATAACAGCTTCCTGCTTTAATCTAAAACAGACCAATTTCTTGGTCTTCCTCTGCTTAGGGTATATTTGCCTTTTTATATTTGCCTCTTCTTATTTGCCAATGCATTGGTGGATAAAGTAGTGTAAAAGTGTATATGTAACATGGTCTGTGCATTTAAATTAAAATAGCAGCTTCAAACAACTGGCATATATTCACTAAAACATTAATATGGCAAAACCTTAAAAAACATTTTTAGTTTTAATTAAAATTGTATAAGTTGTGTCACAAATCTCCTACTGTTTCATTTTCTTGCTGTTTTTTTTATGTAATGTCCCACCTCTTTTGGAATTGGGCTTGTACATAGTGAAATTATTGCTTACCTGTCACATTGGACATCGCTAATGGGTCTATAATTTCTCTGTGGTCTAACTGCTGCCATGTTGATCAGCTGCCAGTGTGTTAATACCAGCCAGAATAATTGAACTAAAATCCTATGCCTGAAGCTACTAACCTCCTATAGTAGCTATATTTTTAAAACTCCTCTGTAAAGCTGTAAAGCTGCTTTGTGACAAAATCTATTGTAAAAAGCGCTATACAAATAAAATGGACTTGACTTGACTTTATTCTCTATCCAACACAAGCAATCCTCATTGTCCTGTGGTTAGCTTTGTTTATTTTTTTCCCCCTGGCAAATGCTGTTCCACATTTGTCAGTATTGGGTCCTCTTTTATTTACACTCTAAATGCTACAATTACAAGAAATAATTCATAAACACAGTATTGATTTTCACTGTTATGCAGATGACTCGCTTTTGGCTCGTGCCTGTGACCAAAACACAGCCGGGATGTTATTTTCTGATAACACACTCCCTCTCTGTTCTATTGCTTCAGTAAAACATATCTAGTACATCTATGTATTGTTGTTCAGACAGCCAATTAAATGGTGAATTCAAGCTACTAGTGAATGTATACAATGTCGAGTCGGATTATTATGACCACCAGCTAATATCCAGAGTGACCGCCATGTGCATCAGCAGCTGGACAGGCTGGGAGTTAGTGTGTCCCACAGCTCCTGGAGGAGGCGTGGAGGAGGATCCAAAAAGCTAACACGATGATCAAGGTGGTACCACAAATGCTCAGTTGGGTTCAGGTCTGGAAAATTAGGGAACCAGGGTAGTACTTTGAAGCATTAGTCAACCAACCAATGTGGGACATTTCAAACCATGTGACGTGGCTCATCATCTTGCTGGAAGATTCCATCCACCCAAGGGAAGACAATCAGCAAGCATACCCGAATCGTTGAAAGGGGCGTTCACATGGATGCAGAAAATGCTTCGAAAAACAATCCCAAGGCCCTTAATGCTGCCACAGCCATTGAAAGTAGTAATAGTCATAATACTTGGATTCGATCATGAACCTCACTGCACATCATTACTGTTGTCCTGTGTTTTGGCTCATTGGTGTATTTGAATTGAATCAGTTTCCACTTTAATTGACTTTTTCTTTCTAAACCTGCTTTTTGTTGGTAGTACAAAGGACTGTTCAAACTATTTGATCATCTTTGACTGTGCACTTTAGGCAGAGTGTAATTAGTAAGTGGTAACAAGCACAACTGGCCTAATGAGCAAGAGCTTTAAGACGTTGATTGCTAATTCCAGACATAATGTGTGAGCAGCCAGCAGTGCAGATCTATATCGAGCGTCATCACCTTTGTACATCTAGTCCTCAGGGAAAACCAATATAAGGCACTAAGTTATGTAGTCAAGTGCTCTGCATGAGCCTTCCAGTGTTGTAAATATTAACAATAACACAAGGACAAGCTGTAATTAAATAATGCAAAGAGAGTCCGTTTACATAACTGCGGATGGAAATGCTTCAGAGAGTGGGCTAGCTGACTCGTGTTTGCTTCTCTTCCAGTTATGCGGAGGATCTGCACCAGCGTGGGGCTCCTTCAGCTCCTAATGAGAACCGCTGGCCTATTTAGCTTTATAAATAATTAACCACCAGATTCTCATTCTTCATTTTAAAAGCATCATGTGTGCCATGTTAAGTAGCCAGGTATTCGCTTTTTAGGATTCAACAAAAAGGCTGCATATTTGAGTACAAATATGGTTCATTAATCTTCACTAATACAGGAGAGAAGAACCGTAATATATAAATGATGAAAGCAGACCGCTTGAGCTGCATGACAATTCACATAAAGCTGTGTACACAGTGTTATCATATCAATGATTTTTTTTTCTGAAATGGAGAAAAGCGCAGGCATAAAAAGGCAGAGCGAGAGATAGAGAGAGGGGGTGGGTGAGAATGGAAAGTTTGGGCTGTGCAAGACTGGTCATTCAGATCCCATTAAATCCATTATCTCTGAGCCAGCGAGTCGGGCACTGTCAATCCACTGACTGATTTCTGTCAACAGATCACGTCACTTTCCCTCAACATGCCGGCTCATAGGGGACGGAGCACAGATAATAGATGATGAGACGAGCGCTGGAGTATCTGGCACAAAATGACGCCAATTAAAATGAATCAAGAATGGAGTTCTACGGGAAAGATCATGTCTCGTTAGGGTGCACGTGATGGTGCTGAATTACACAATGCAGCACTGGACCAGGGTGGTACAATCCAGCACAGTGCATATGAACCACAAATGAAGGCATATGAAGGACATACAAGAGATTTCATTACTAAACAACACTTAACACACCCTTATTACACCTATTATTTGTCTTTTTACTCTGTGATCTTGATATCACCCAAGAGCTTCCCTTGTCTGTCCGAACTCAGACAAGTCTCTTCCTGTTCTATAAAAAATGACTTACCTCTTCACCAAGCACTAACTACCTTACTCACTTACTCTTTATTATTAAAAACACTTTGGTTCACTCAAGGTTTTCTATAGATTTGTATTTTGAACTGTTGTTTACTTTAACTAGAGTATGCTAATGTTTACCATGTAAGTCACTCTGCATAAGAGCGTCTGCTGAAAATGTAAATGTACATGATTTCTTGAGTTTGAATCCCAGCTGTCCCAATCTGTCAGCTGCATACACAGACATGTATTTTTCCAAAAATACATTCATTAATGTACCTAATGATCACCAAACCACTGATCAAAGAGGAGCAGAGATTTTTCTGTGAAAGGAACCAAAACAGGGCATCATCGGTAGCACTTTACTTTACAGATCGTTTCGAAACATGTAACAGTATGGTAATAAATTTGTAACAAACTGAATGTATGCATTAATTAAATGCCAATTTTGTAGTTGTTACTAAATAAAACAAGTCAGTAATAAAATAGCAAATAGGTAAAAAAAAGGTGTAATTACCTTCTTATTCCATAGCTCTTAATAAAATAAAATGTTTGTAATTGTAGTAGTGGTCAGTAATATGATGGTAAAATAACTGTAACAAGGTGTAATTACCTAACAATTACCTTCTTATTTCATAGTTCTAAATAAATTAAAATGTTAGTCATCACAGGGGTAGTCAGTAATACCATGATAGTGCAAGTGGAACTGTCACCAGTGTTGTCCTGAATCTCTGGAGTTTTGATGAACTCACCTGTTCTTTATTACTTAAGTAGGTGTGTCTATATAAGTAGGTTCCCAAAAGTAGTTAGTTAGTTAGATCATCGTGAAGTATTGCCAACTTTAGTTGTGTACTGAGCACTTTCTTGTATCTCTGAGCATTTTTGTGTATGATGCATTTCTGTTGCATCGTTTATTCTGATTTTGAACTTCCTTACACCGGATATTGGGATTTTCGGCTTCTGAGTCTGTGTTTCGTATGTCTATGTCACTGCCTCCTGTTTGACCTTTTTTGTTCTGAAAAGCTTTGTGAGATCTTTTCAGCAAGAGAATGTCAGCAAAATTACTTAATTGTTTTCGGGGTAATAACTAATATTATGAAAACCTCTTGTAGGTAACTACACTGTGTTATCATTGTTTTATCATTATATTAGTACCACTACATTGACCAACATTTTAATTTATTAAGAACTATAAAATAAGAAGGGACTTGTTAGATAATTACACCTTGTTACCATTATTTTACCAGTTTATTATTGACTAACACTACAATGACTAACATTTTATTTATTAAGAACTATAAAATAAGCTAGGCAATTACACCTTGTTACAATTATTTTACCAGTTCATTACTTGTTGCCACTGTAATGACTCACTATTTAGAAAAAAAACTGAGAAATTGTCATTTAATTAATGCATAAATACAGTTTATTATGAATCATTACCAAATTATTACAATACTTTATTATCTGTAAAGTGTTACCATGTCTCAACAACCCAGTCAATCTTATTGGCATGGCAGTTGGGCATGATTCTGCAAATCACACCCCATGATAAAACATATAAATAAACATTATTTTGACATTTTTGACCTTCCTAATTAGTTTAAAATTGACCCACCACTTATTCTTGCTGCAGTCTCTAAGAGTTTTGTTTGTTTGTTAGTTTAAATTAAAAGCAGTATTTATTATTATTATTATTATTATTATTATTATTATTATTATTATTACATTAAAAACAGGGTGGTTGGGACAGTGGTAGCCTAGTGGGTAGAGCTTTGGGTTATCAACCAGAAGATTTGTGGTTCAAATTCAGGCTCTACTTTGCAGCCACTGTTGGGTCCTTGAGCAAGACCCTTAACCCTCACTGCTCCAGAGGCACTGTAGTATAGCTGACCTTGCACTCTGACCCCAGCTTCCAAACAAGCTGGGAATTGTGAAGATCTGTTGCTTTAATTTACAATTCAAAATCCACCAAAAAGCATGAAAACCTGCATAGAACAATACAGGACAAGCAGATGATGTTTAGCATTTCCCACACCAAAGCGTTTTTCATCGCCAATGTCAATCAAAATCTGCCCAACTGGCAGAAACCCCCATTCTGGCAACACTGACTTACTCTGACCTCTTGACTATTCATCAGATCCCTCCACTCTTACAGGAGACATAGCAAACCTCAAGTATTTCTCTGCATGCCAAACGGACTGCACCTTTATCTAAATGGAGGGTTGTTTTCTCCATAAGGGTTGTATGGTGTGTTTGGGCAGCTTTGTTTCTAAAATATGCTATCCCTTTTACATAAAGTAACTTTCTTAAATAATTATTATTATGGTTTATATCTGAAATCTAAATGGCAAAATATAATAAGATAAATCAGACAAAGGGCAATTGCTTTTGCACTGCACAGAAAACCACCGTGTGTGGGAGATGGAGTTGGATAAACAGAGACAAATGTAGGAGGTTACCTAGAGACAGTAATGAGGAGGAAAGAAATACAGCAGGGTAAAATAAGACATAGAAATAGTGAGAGTTCATGTATGTGCTGGACCATTTTTAAAAAGCCAGCTACAAAAAATTGGAAGTAAGACAGTGGATTAAAGGCAAAGAATGACAGAGAAAGAAGCCGACAGTTTAAAACAACAACTAATTAAGCGATTACAGAGTTTATATATTGACTAGCTATTTTAAGGGAGGGTACAGGAGCAGGTTCCTTACAATTAAGACCTCTGCTTATTAGTGGCGCCTGCACAAAGAATAATGCATTGATCATGGTGTGTCTCTCTGTACACAAAGCTAATCCACATATGAACTCAGGAAGGTAAAAAGATGCAGTAGTTACTGTGGTGCACTTGTTGGAGAGGAAGCCCACCTCATCAGTAAACGAAATCATAATACTATTTTATTAGGGACATTCAGTAACTATCCTGTAAAGATTCCACTGTTTGTCCATATTTTATAAATAAAAAAAAGATTTGTTGTATTATATTTTGTGACTGATACACCTGAATGCAAATGCACACACACACACACACACACACACACACACACACACACACAGAGAGAGAGAGAGAGAGAGAGAGAGAATTCTAGCTGTTTAAAACAACATAAGAGCACATGGAATATTGATTTTAGTCATTTTACCTTATACAGTCCTTGATTTGATCAAAAGATTAAGAATCTGTAAAAAGCTCTGAAACCTTTTGCATTTCATATTTAAATTGGAAAATAATCTCTGACCCATTCAAAGCCACTTATCTCCAACCAATTTTAAGAAGAGTGGGCTCATTCAATCTAATCTTGAGGGTGCATTATTTTCGAAAATACAGAGGCCTTATTAAAATGCTTTTACAATCATAGATTTAACAGTATCATACAAAGACTTTTTGGAATTATTTATTTTTATTAAATACATATACAACTTATCTTGAATTATTTCATTCCTTTAAAATTTGGGTATTGATGTTTGAATTTAACTAATCAATAATAATTTTATATTAATTTTTATATTATTAAAGTTTAGCTCATTTTTGCTATCCTTACCTTAATTTCTACAATTTCCCTCAGGGTCAATCTTATCTTTTACTAATTTACCTTCCTCGGACCATGAAGTTAGGCTTATATGCAGTAAACATTTCAACATCTGTAACCACCAGTTATGACTAAATGCTCATGGTTAAGAAAAATACAGTAGCATTACTTTCCCATAACAGGGACCTAATATGGACTTTTGGTTTTGTTTTCTGCATAAAACATGTTGTTGCTAATTAATTTGAAGAGCTTTTGAAATCTGTCTCTGTGAATTCATTATCTTCCTGAGAGCAACAAATAAATCACTAGAATCAAAAGACAGTGAGAACTTCATATTCACTCCGGAGCCAGAGTGACCTATCAATATTGTTATTATTTTTTTACAATACTTTTTTCATCACTGTGCAGTGAAATTCGTCCTTCGCATTTTAACTCAATCCGTGCAGTGAAACACACATATACACACCGGTGACCACTAGGGGGCAGTGAGCATACATGCCTGGAGTGGTGGGCAGACCTAGCCATGGCGCCCGCGGAGCAGTTAGAGGTTAGGTGCCTTGCTCAAGGGAACTTCAGTCGTAATCTGTCGGCTCTGGGAATCAAACAGGCAACATTCTGATCACAGGCCCGGTTCTCTAACCACCAGGCCCCGGCTGCTCCCTGAAGGTGTAGTAATTGTCAGCTTGTTTATAGCTAATAAACATATCTACACCTCAGTGTTTGTAATTGACATTTAGTCTCTTGCCTAGTCGCTATCTTTCCTGTGCCTAGTGTTACTCCTGGCATGAACAGCATGAACTTGTTGAGGTGTGCCATACTGTGCTATCTGGAACGTCAGAGATAAAAAGAAGAACAGAGAGAGTCACCGAAAGGGAAAGAAGAGCAGAAGATAATAGGGGGTGAAGGACACCGGCTTGAGCTGTAGGTGATCAAACAGACCACATCACAGAGAAGGTCAGTCATGGACGTTTTTTTTTTTTTTTCAGAAGCCACTAAAAATGGTACAAGCTCACACTTTTTATTGGCACAATTACACCTAGTAATAGCAACTGAAAAAAGCTTCACCTTCATAAGGACGAAGATGCACACTTTTTATTGGTGTTGTAATGGTTTAATTCACTGATGCTGCTAACACAGTGACCCAGCGATGACAGACTGATTTGGGGGACAAAGGAGGAGGCTTCCGTGTGTGTGTGTGTGTGTGTGTGTGTGTGTGTGTGTGTGTGTGTGTGTGTAATAAGACAGGAGCATAGCAACTGCCTGGTTTACTCACAGCTCTCAATTTCCAGTGTGCAGTTCTGCTCATCCAGTGGGTAACGTCTCAGGTCCATCATACAAGCTGCAGTGGTGGTGATTCTGCATACAGGACATACACACACACACACACACACACACACACACACACAGACAAAAAGAAAGAGCACCCCATTACTGACAGCTTTCAAGGACACCGGGGACAAGAGCAGAGCTAAAGTATGCCTCCTCTAGCGCTCTCCTCTCTCACACACAGCCTTCACCACACAACCTGGAGCCACTGCTAAATTCACTGAACTGCGGAGAGAGTAGATGGGGTCAAACACACAGACCTTCACTAATGTGTCAAGCCACGAACCACTGCAAACAGCTATGTAACTGCAGCCTGTTTATGTGGGTGTAAAACAGCAGGAATGCTAATAGGAAGGCATGAATGCCCAAAATGCGGACTGTCAAAGTTTTTTTTTAACCAAAGCATTAAATAAAATAACACCAAACATTCATTTGAAAAAAAGGTCATAATAAGATTTTTCCCATCAAGCAGCATTTTCAAAACGTGAGGTCCCTCCAGGTGGCAAGTCAAAATGACCTTGAAAGATTTGCGGCAAGAACTAAAACAAAAACCATGTAAAACAGATATTTTTAGAAAGAAGAAGCGGTTAACAAGGGTCCACGGGACCTGGATTTAATTCTCACCTTTGTTGTGGGTGAGTTCTCTCAGTGTACATGTGGGTTTCTCAGACACATTCCTTTCCTATTCCAAAAAATATGCAAAACATGGACCGACTGCTCTGAACTGCCTCAAGGTGATGTGCTAGCTTCCCACTCTTAAGATCTCAAACTCTCAAATACAAGTTTCAGCTCTGCTTTTAACCTCACAGTTGGCTCTTTTCTTTTTAACGTGGCTATTTTCAGGAATGAAATGAATGAATGAAGAAGGGGGGCACTGAATACACTGTAGCATACCCTCTATATTACCCAGGGTGGAAGGGTGATGTGACCCAGTGTCTCTCTCCCAATAACATGCAGAGTTTAGAAGCATGCAAACACTGCCAATTGTGCCCGATGGACCCCAGCTGACCAGTGTGAGTGTAGAGATATAAACTTTTGTCATTTTGTCTATTAAACAAAGGTTCAAATAATAATAATAATAATAATAATACATTTACAGATTTTAAGAAAGTAGGGCTGAAACGACTACTTGAGTAACTCGAGTAAACCAATTACAAAAAATCCTCAAGGAATCATTTAATCCATACAACTACATAAAGTTTTGTGTTGTGTATTAACTGTAGCTGAACCTTTTAGTTCTGAAAGTTGCACAAACTAAGGTGATGTTTAGGTGCTTGTTTCCAATTATTATTATTATTATTATTATTATTATTATTATTATTATTATGATTATTATTATTGCTGTTGTTGTTGTTATTATTATTATTATTATTGTTGTTATTATTATTATTTTTATTATTATTGTTGTTGTTGTTGTTGTTGTTATTATTATTATTGTTATTATTATTATTATTTATTATTATTATTATTATTATTATTTTATTATTATTATTAT
>JAYDZG010000001.1:3404590-3415720 GCA_034509265.1 Microcambeva bendego | reverse complement strand
AAACGCAGTTATCAAAGTACTCTAAAGTAAGAAATTCCTGACTTTTAATGCCCCTTATATAAACACTTGTCCTGTTTATCAAATCCTTTTATTTACTTACCAGGCTACAAGTGACTTATGCGCCGGTAATTCCTGCCAGATGTGGATTACTTACTCAGGAATACATTTTTTTAATGAAATTAAAATTAAAAAGTAATTTTATGCATTAATTCAATTCAGTTCATTTTCTTTAACCCTTTATCCTAATTAGGGTTGGGGAGGAGTGCTGAAGCCTATCCGAGCTCCTCAATGGGCACAAGGCACAAGGTAACACCCTGGATAGGGCGCCAGTGTCTCCAATTAACCTGGTAGCATGTCTTTGAACTGTAGGAGGAAAACCCATGCAGACACGGGGAGAACATGCAATCTCCACACTGAAAGGACCCAGATCACCCCACCCGTGGATCGGTCTGCCTTTTAGACTGTTGTTTAGATTTTTTTTTCTGGTCAGTAGTGCGCTTGTGTTTTCTGTTGCCAAGATAGCAATATGTCAGTAGTTTATCTAAAACACACCTCGTTTTGAGACTACCACGCCCATTGGCGTTATTATATTTTTAACGATGTAGGTGCAAGGTGTGAAAATGGACTGTTCGTGGCATGTAAGACAGCAATATGCATTGTGCATCTTGCACAGGGTGTAAGATAGAGCCCACAGATGCATCTCAATAAATGATATCATGGAAAAGTTAATTTATGTCATTAATTCAATTCAAAAAGTGAAACTCATATATTATAAAGATTCATTTCAAACAGAGTTATCTATTTAAATTTAATTCTGTTTAAAATTGAAATGATATTGATTATGGCTTGCCGCTAATGAAAACTTAAAAGTCAGTATCGAAGAAAAGTAGAATATTGTGAAAAAGTTAAATATTGTAGACTCATGTTGTCACACTCTAATCAGCCTTGAAAGGATTGTCAAGAAAAGGTATTTCAAGGATTTGGGTCAAGATTTACAAGGGGTGGACTGCTGCTAGAGTTAGTTCTTCAAGAGGACTGTTGCTCAGTTGGTCCAAAGTCTTGTTTTCAGATGAAAGTAAATTTTGCAGTTCATTTGTAAATCAAGATCCCAGAGTCTGAATGAAGTGTGGAGAGGCATAAAATCCAGAACCCAGAGTAAACCCACACAGACACAGAGAGAAAGGAGCCATGCCAACTGCTGGTGTTGATAAACTGTGTTATTTCAAGCCCAAAGTCAGCACTGCTGTCTACCAGGAATGTTTTGAGCACTTCATGCTTCCCTTTGCTGGGAAGCTTTCCAGAGATGAATATTTCATTTTCCAGCAGGTCTTGACACCTGTCCGCACTGCCTAAAGCATCAATACCTGGTTTAATAACCAGTATCACTGTGCCTGATCGGCCAGCAAACTCTTCTGACCTAAACTCCATAGATTATCAGGAGGAAGAGGTATTGTCAAGAGGAAGATGAGAAACACCAGACCCAACAATGCAGATTAGCTAAAGGGAGCTATCAAAGCAACCTGGGCTTCCATATTACTTCAGCAGAGCCACAGGCTGATCGCCTCTATACCATGCCAGATATTGAGTGCATTAACTCATAAATCTCAGTATGTCAACAGGCTATAGCACACACAAATGCCACTTGTACAAAAGTAGAGCCTCCAACTGCAGAACTAAAGCTCACACCATCTATGCCACACTGATGTAGGACAAAGCATCACACTATTCAGGGCCACAAATCCAACAGCTTTTCACTTCTTAGCAACTTACATGCTAACATGTTAATAAAAGTGTTCTGGGTGTAGGAGACTCAGCCAACCTTTAAGTGACATCAACAAAAAGAGTCACCGGTATTTATAGGCACCTAACATAGCAAGATAAATGTTCTGGCGACTGCAAAAGAACTTTTTAAAGACAGTAATTTACTATGGGTCTAATGATGATGTTTGTAGTAGATTACGAAGAGCAATGCTCTGGTCCCTTACCAATTTGATTCAGTGATTACTGTCACTGAACTGCTGGATGTCCAAATGATGTTCAAAAAACAAAATTGTTTAATGACTGGTCCACTTCTGATGGCCTGGTATTTTGAATAATGGTGTCATAGTGCATGTTGGCCAACTATAGCCTAGTGGTTAGGGTACAGTACTAGTAATACAAAAGATGGCCGTTAAAATCTCACCTATGCTGGGCTGCTGCTGTTGGACCCTTGAGCAAGGCCCTTAAACCTCACTTGTTCAGACTAATGTAAGTCGCTAAATGCTGCAAATGTAAATGGCTGCTCTCCGTTCTTGTAACATAGCTTGCATGCTTTATGGTGTCTGCATAGCAGCAAATAGTGGTTATTAACTATACAGAGATAAGTCTTGGCAACAGATTGACATGCTAAACCAACTGTCTGACAGTTGCCATCTGACATCACCTCCGAAATTACTGAGATGGTGTCCGTTTCCAATGCAATTGCTAAGCAAAACATTATTTTTAATTATGTTTGAATAAACTCATTAGTATTAACCTAAAGGATTTGATAAAAACGGTAATAAACTCTGGACTACAAAAATTGTAATCTCTAAAATATAAAAAATAATTAAAAAATATGAAAATACAAAGTTACATGCATAAATGCTACATGATTTTTTACTGTGAAAAAAAGAACATGTTTACCATGTCTAGCAGCAGTGTTGACTTCACTGGGCTCCTAGTTATCTAGGATGGACCCCCAAATAGACCAAAAAGGGATGCTGTCTCAACGAATGTGGAGATTGAGGTGTAAGAACATTTGTTGCCTTCAAGACTTTTCAACAGACAAAATTTTCAATGCTGCACACATTACTAAGGCATGGCTGCAGAAGAAGAGAGCACAGGTACTGGTTAACCTGCCAACAGTACTGACCAGTCCCCAATAGAGAATTTTGAAACATATGACAATGACAATTCTGTTGCACACCATATGACATGTTTGCAGGAAAAATGGGATAAATAAAAGTTGAAACATTAAATATCTGGGTATCCAAAGTGCAAAAACGTTTGTAAAGCGAGATGAAAAGGATCATTACAAGTACCATTACCATTAGGCAACATCACAAAGTGGTAAATACTTTACTGTGCTCACTTTTTGTTGTGTTGCAGGCCTGACAATTCATGAATGTATGATTTTATTCACTATATAGATCAATTACTTGTAATGGTTAAGTGTAAATTAGTGTAAAAAGTATAATTAGCTTTTTATTGATTCAAAATTAAAGTATTTAAAAATAAAGTAATGCAAAAAAGAAAGACCCTTCATCCAAAACTTCTAGTAGCCCCTTGACAGTAAATGTGTTTTGTATTTAATTTAGAACAAGTTTGCACTCAATTTATCTCATTCTCGTTGCAGATTGGTAAGTTATTCCCCCATCTTCAAGTATTTCCAGAGATATTTGATGAGGTTCAGATCCTGGCTTTGGCTGGACCATTCATGGACTGGCCCTGGCAACATGATTTCTCATTGGCTAAATTTGCTAATTCTTCATTTACAAATATTCATGAACATTCATTTAGTATACGGACACAAAATATCTATTAAATCTAGTGGCATAGAGCACAATACAACGTTTACAATTATATTCATTTGATTAATGATTCACACTGTCATTCATTCATTTTATATTTCATTCTGGGCAATAAGGTGGCAAAGTGGTAAAACTATTGGATCTCTACAAACAATAATGGAATGTACTACCTGTCTCATTGGCTTTCTCGAGGTACTGCAGTTTCCTTACACAATTCAAAAGTCTATAGTTATCGTTTGCCTAATGCATCAGATACCTTGCAAAGCACTGTCCAAATGAACCCATAAATGTTGATGTACACCGCTGCGTCCTTGTATAAGCATTGACTCATGAGAATTGTCTGTTCCTAAGCAGTTCAGAATTGCTTTCAACTACAGCGTAACAACACAGCTCTGCCGCACGATGGAGCCAAAGACAATCCATAGCAGCAACATTACTAGAAGTACGTATACTAAAAAGAAGAATTAGTATACTAATGCTGGTAGTAGTAGTAGTAGTAGGAGGAGGAGGAGGAGTATATACAGTAGTGGAAAAATATATTTTATTTTATACAGTATATATAACCCTGCTCATTGTTTTTAAACACACCCAGAAATTATAAACTAAAATATACTTATACTTTTGAAGTGGTCTCGTATTTCTTTCTTCAACTGTATATATAGTCACGGAAAAAATAAAAGACCACTTCGAAATTATCAGTTTTTCATATCATATCACAATTTATGGGTTTATGTTGAGCAGTGTTGTACTTATTCTACTTATTCTAGTTCATAGATTAAAACAACACAGTCTTGGTACATTTACATATTAAAATTATGAATTTTGATTTGTTGTTTGATCTGTTTAAAAGCAGTAACCAGATTCCAGGGGAAAAAACCCTTAATAATGCCGAGCCAGGTGGCACAGACCACGAACGCACCAGATCCCAGCCACAGGCCCTTAGATGCTTCACTGGTTTCACCAGTAAATGTTTCATTTAATCTGTCTAAGAATGCACACTTCATTCCCATATGCATTAAAGACAGTGTATGTCCAATGTTTATACTACTACTACTACTACTACTACTAATAATAATAATAATAATAATAAGAAGAAGAAGAAGAAGAAGAAGAAGAAGAAGAATCATCATCATCATCATCATCATCATCATCATCATCATCATCATCATCATCTCATCATCATCATCATCATCATCATACACATTTTTTACCGCTACGAGGCGCTATTATATCATTAATTGCTTTAAATTACCAAAGCAGGTCACTGGCACGAAGACGTAATACTTCTTAAGCCTCTACGGCATGTAGTCTGACATACAGTAATATTCTTTTTATCTTATTACATTTGAAATAATATATCCAACTGTATTAAATAAATAATTGATAATATTTTTGTTATTATAATTGTTATTATTATATCCCATTTAATAATTTGCTTATGTTTAAAGTTCAACTGCAGTCGCATCGATTAAGTAGAAGAATAAATCTAAAGCGTCTATTGTCTCCTTAATAGTAGGCTATATTAATTTTATAGAATATGTTGTAACTGTGAGAATGAGATATTAGTTAGAACTGGGAGTGAAACAAGCAATGAAAGCAAAGATTTTATGCTGTAGGCTGTTTATCTGTTAAAATTACCATCGTAAATGGAATATTTGGAAAATATCATATGTTTACGTTTGCAAATGCATGTTCTGTTTAAAAAGCAAACCATCCACACATTTAGTTTTAATAAGGCACTACGATTTATTTGAGGTCCTTTTCCATGATCAGGTCAGTGCTTGAAAAGTATAAATCAACGTGTGGACGCTAGCATAAATTTCAACGTCTCACATTTATTCATGCGATACATATCTTTTTACACTCTTAAGAAAGATTTATCTTCAATTTTTTAAAACATCGCCTGGTTTCACTTGCGAAAAGCAGAATGGATCAAAAGGGGAAAATACCTAGAATATTTCGTTTTGTGTCGCAGATTAAATGCATGTTATTATTATTATTATTATTATTATTATTATTATTATTATTATTATTTAGCATTAGTCATAATAATAAATATTAATATAAATAAGGATTTTAAATGCTGCTACTACTAATAATACTTTTTATATTATCACTATTATTGTGATTACATTCTTGTTGTTGTTGTTGTTGTTCTTCTTCTTACTATTATTATTATTATTATTATTATTATTATTATTATTGTTGTTGTTGTTGTTATTATTATTATTGTTATTATTATTATTATTATTATTATTATTATTGTTATTGTTATTATTATTATTATTATTGTTATTGTTATTTATTATTATTATTATTATTATTATTATTGTTATTTATTATTATTATTATTATTATTATTATTATTATTATTATTATTATTATTATTGCTACCTGATTTAGGTCGCTATTTTGAAAGTCATTTAAATTTATTTTTTATGTATTTCTTTTTGCCATTTCAAAATGGCCACTGCAAAATCTTATTTTCCCTCATGTATTTATTTTTGCTCTTTATTAAAGCAAAATTATTTTATCCAATTACTCGATTAATTGCTGGCAAAATGGATAGAATACTTGATTACAAAAATACTTGATAGTTGCAGCCCTGTGAACCAAAGTCAGCAGTAAGTTTTAAGCCATGAAACAGTTAAATGCCCTTACAGGAGCACATTAAAAATACAACTTGCCTTAAGCTAATATGCAAACCCTCTGCTCTTAAGACATTGCCATCTCAAATTAAAGTCTTAACTGTGCTGTCAACCTAGCCAGGTGTCCAGCAGGCACAATTGCTCTGCCATTTTCCAAGATTTAGAAAATAATGAACACATTGAGACAGATCCTCACCCAAGTCTCCTAAGGTGGAAAAGTGATGTCTCAGTCCCAATAACAAACAGTCCCAATCCCAGTTGTGTTTGAGGAGGGTGTATCTGCCAGATCTAGATATCTTTCAACACATACACACTCAACCGCTTCTTTTTTCAGGTCTGGGTCCTTTCTGTGAAGAGTTCTCTCCATGTCTGCATGGGTTTTGTGTGGTTAACTGAAGAAACTAAATTATGCTTAAGATACCTAGCCACTAGGATGCATGCAGCAGTGCGCTGAAGTGTCGGTCCCAAGCCTGGGAAAATTGGGAGAGTGGTGTCAGATAGGGCATCCGGCATAAAACTATGCCAAATTAATTATATGGATCATGATCGGCATGAACGGGAACAACCGAAAGATGAAAAAAAATGCATTTTACAGGGGAAACTTGGGTCACAATAGCTATAATAAACAATATTTGTGTGCTGTGCACGTGTAAAATCCTCATTGGATTTTGTAATGGCATAGATATTAAACCAGTCAGGTTTGCTGGTTCTCTGAACCTGCAGTGACACTGAGTTGGTGGGGAAAAAGCAAGCAATGTAAAAAGGAAATTGAGATTGCAACACTACACCTCAGCATGTGGATATGATTCATATGAATATGAATGAGTACATTTTCGTTCCCTTTCAGACAGTATGACCTGAAAGAAGCAGGCAGAACCCCCCACCAACACCACCACTACCCCCCTCCCTGCCCCTCCGGCAGCTTCTAATCCACCTTCCAATAATCATATGTCCACAGGAAGCACCGGGGAAATAAGGAAATTAGGTCAAGATGGCAGAGGTAAAAATATCGACCTATTTATAACCTGCTACATCATCATGGTCGTCATCATCAGCGAGCTTCTTTTGTGCTTGGCAGAGGTACCGCTGTAGAGAAAGTGGTTGGCATGGTGGGGGAGGTGGTGATGACTGACAGGCTGCTCCTGTTCAAAATGGGTTCTGACACTCACCTGGATGGAAAGAGAACTGAGCGTTGTCGTCTCCCAGCACACAGAATGTACTTTACACCCACTCTTTCTATCAATAGCACTCATCTGTACTTAGTATTTCTCACCCACTATCAAGATCTTATCTGACAGACAGAAATCAAGTGCAATAAGGTATCCAACAAGGTTCTGCCATAGGACGCTTGCTTTATACCCTAAAATAATGCTGAGTGTTATAGACACTGAATTGCCACTAAGATGCATGAACCAGTCACTTGTAGTGACGATCCAAAGAGCAGGAAAATGAGGAGGATTGTGGCAGGAAGGACATCAGATCTAAAAACTATGCCAAATCAATGATGGGACCACAATTCACTGTGGTGACCCCTGACAGGAGCAGCAAAAAGAAGAAAAAGAAAAAAATAATTACAACATGTAAATGCATTAAAACAATCCTAAGATCTACTACCTCATAAAGGCGTATTGCAATTAGAATTGATTGTTTGTGTGGTTATTATGAGGATATATAGGAAGAAGTTACTCATTATACAAGATTCATCAGTACACAAGTTTATCTTAAACCCAGTCATTTACAACTTTGTATCTAATTCACCTCAACTGCATGTTTTTGGACTGTGTGTGGAAACCGGAGCTTCCGGAGTAAACCTACATAGATACGGAGAGAAGGCAGGAGAGAAGAGAAAAGTTTTTAACCTGGATTTGAACATTTGTACATTTTACAATCATTTATTTATGACTCTGAGCTTGACTAGCTGACCCGAGTCTTGGACTCCAGGATAGCAGTATTATACTATTTCTGTCTATTATCCAGAGTTTTGTAAAAAGTCACTAAAATAAAAAGCCAGGTAATCAGGTACACTTGGCTTGCTTTCATTATGTCTAGAACTAGGTTTCAGGTCATTGTCCGGCAGCAGGATAAAATCAGATATGCATAATGCATGGTGCTATAAAATCCTGTGGCAACATTTTGGAATGAGGATCCCAGCCATCCTGCAAAGTTTCAATTCTAGATCTAGCAACAAAACCCCCATACTTCAAAATGTCCCACTTGGTGCCACACTGAGAGACCAACCTTCAGGCTACACAGTGATCTACAAACACCTGAAGTTTTTAACATTTGATGTATCAGTCCATAAGACCTTTTTCGTGTCATCAGTAGGCCTCTGGTGGTTTTTATATTTTTTCCATCCAAGCCACTTAACCTTTCAAACCTGCAGCTCAAAGTCTTATTTTTCCTGTTGAAACCGTGAGTTGCTTACCTCCCCCAGTGTTAAGCTGTGTTTGAAGTTGACCTATCATGCAAGCTGATGACTGTTAGAATTTTTTTTTTCCTGATGGTGATGTGACTTTGCGTCTCTAAACTTCAATAAGATTTTTAGCTTCTAAGGGCATTTTGATGCTGTTGAAAATATCTCTACTGACACGATGGCTTGTTTCACAATTTCTCTGTAGGAACAGGCTGCACTTAAAGAGTTATAATGATCCTCCTCTGTGGTTAACAGCAATAGAAACAGAGGATTTAGTAACACAGCCTGTTTCAACACTGAAATACTTCCTATTGTAGAATCATTTTTCATTAATAATAACTGTTAGTTGTTAATCAGCGACCTAATTAAAACTACCTACTTACCTAATTCTATTGTAGCTTCTATTTATGAGTGTAATTTAATGACTTGTGAAATGTTTCACTTTTTAAAAAAAATGTGTGAAGTCTGTGACTTGTGAAAAAGAGGTCCGTGAAATTCATCACATTTTCCTGTGAATTTAGTAGTTATAACTCTTTTTCTACTTAACCTTAGACAGCTAACTTCTTATCCTGGCACGTTCCTGCCATACCGAAGGTGCTTAAATATCAGGTGGAAATTGGACATGTTTTAAAACAATAACACACCCATCAGGCATAATATTAGGACCACCTTTCTAATATTGTGTTGGTCCCCATTTGGCTGCCAAAACATCCCTGCAACTGTGATGCACTGTGTCTTCTGACACCGAACTATCAGAACCTGCATTTACTTCTTGAGCAATTTCAGTTACAGTAGCTCGTGTGTTGTCTCAGACCAAAGTTTTCCTGCTTCTAACACATCAACTCTGAAGATAAAATGTTCACTTGCTGCCTAATATTTCCCAACCCCTAACAGGTGTCGTGATGAATAGATAATCACCAGTCAGTGGTCATTATGTTATGCTTGGTCGGTGTATACAGCACTTTGTTAATATATATAATAACTAATTGTAGACTGTATTGGTTGTAGATGATTGGGTGTGAACATTTGCAAAATCACAATACATATATTGTTGAAATAGCTACAGCTAAATATTAAAGGTATTGTACTTCTGGTCAAGCTTAGGGTCAAGTGTCCAAATACTTTAGACCATATATATGTAGTCTTTTTAATGCCTTTAAATTCATTTCCCATCACGCCTTGCTGCAGTGTTTTTAATGTGCACTGGCTGAGTTCACAAGAGGTTTGGTGTACACCCCAAGGCATGGCGTGCACCTTTATTTTGAATGACCTTGTTTACTGAAGCCTGCCTCCACACAAAAGGGCTCTGGCCCAGCGTTTCATTACGCGGGTGAGCTACGGAGTATTTCTGAGTGTAATGCGAACACAGCATGGCACAGACTGAGCTAAATTACCAAAGAGTACATGTCAGGAGGATCTCTGAGCTATCATGTAGCAATTGGTGCACATATTAAAGTCCAGTTTAAATGGGAGTGGGCAGCTCGAGGCTTCAGCTGCAGTGATACAGCATTAGCATTGTTTGTTTTGACACATCAATGTGGATGCTAGCACATGAAGCATGATATGGCTGATTTGGATGGCTTAATGTGGTTTTGTAAAGCACTGCCAGTTCATAAACGGACTTGGCACAGTCCTCCGTGGCAACTGACACAGAGCTAAGTGACACAATAGCCGGTACTGAAATAAAAAAATATTTTTTCTGCCGGACCTCCCAAGTCAAATACAACTGTTTCAACAATGGAAATCCTAATATTGGACTCCCGAATCTCACTCTCACTGGCTGACATGCAACATTTTGATTTGCCAAAAATGTTAAAAGAAATAACGGTACCAATAACGGTACCAGTCTTGAATAGTTAAAGTGAATTTTGATTGCTTTGCTAATATTTTCAGTATGACAGTGGCTCAAGAAGCAGCAAATATTCTCAATACACATTAGCTACATATGCTTATTATGTTTTACATTATGACCACCTTCTTAATATTGTGTTGGTCCCCCTTTTGTTGCCCCTTATAAAAAAAAACTGGGATGTCCTGTGTAGTCTGACTCCTTTTATCAGAACCTTCCCTCCTTACTTGTATCAATGAGCCTTTGCCGCACATGACCCAGACGCAGGTTCGGACCACTGTAGACCAGGAACACCCCACAAGAGCTACAGTTTTGTAGATCTCTGACTCAGTCATGTAGATCAGTTGTTCTCAAGTGGGGGGCACGCCCCAGCTCTCCCTGGGGGGCGCGAGCATGGGACAGAAGGGGGGAAAACCACCACAAGTGGATGGAAACAGGTTTTGTGAATAAACTATGATGTTTCAAGGTCAAAATTACTTATGTATCATTGGTTTTGATGTTAATGGTTGGAATATAGAGTTTACACTACACTGAACGGTTGTTACGCTCACGCTGAACATCTCACCCACTCACTACCCTGTACTCCACACAAGTGACCAGGCAATAGTTGGCACGGGTGGCACAGTTGACTGTAACCTTTTGGCTCTACAGATGGACCCATTCATGGTG
>JAYDZG010000001.1:3291489-3302416 GCA_034509265.1 Microcambeva bendego | reverse complement strand
GGCTGTTACTTGTATAAGCGTGAATAATATGATTGGTCGACGTTGAAAAGGCGTTTCTTTGTTCAATACGCTTATTGGTTAAGAACCTGTCAAAACCACAAGCCACGCCCATTTTCTAGATTGTTCCAAAATCAGCATGAAGATGCTTTCACAACAGTGTTTTGGAAAATATTTGCTAATTTATTGTACATAAATATTTACAAGCAACAAAGTATAAACAATAACCCACAAGTCAATATTCAAGTATTTTCTAATTATTAATACGTCATTCAGCATTATTTTGTTACAGTTGCCTTCGTTTGGCAGAAATGAAAGCTTTACTGTGATGAAAAGATTAATTAGATCTAGATCCAAATGTAAATCTAGAAGGTGAAAAGTGGACAGGTTTTTTTCTTATTCAGAATAGCATAAGACTGCATCAGGAATTGCAACATGAAACTCTCTTACACAAAGAGAATGAGATGCTTCAATTATCTGGTTCTTTTGACCCAAACTATTTAGAAGAAGAAAAAAGAACTCTGAATTATATGTGCCCAAGATAGCGTTGTAGACACTGAGTGTGCAGGGTTGACTGAGTTTGATATCTGTCTTTGGTTACATGTAAGAGACATTTCCAGCAGGCATTTTCTCTTGATCTGCCTATGCACATATGCACAGTCTCGTAATATATGAGTGTGGTTTTCATAGAGCTTTGTTAGACTGATCTGTTGGAGGTGTACTGTGTCACAGTGTTCTACTGTTACTTTGCATGAGTTCGTCTGGACACCTCCTTAAACATGCCAGTTGGCAGGCTCTAAATTTAGTGTGTGATTCAGTGACATGGATTGGTACTTTGTCCTGGGTGTTCCTGCCTTGTGTTGCTGCAAAAGACTCCAGATCTACTAGAACCATGCTAAAAGCTAATTGTTGTTAAGCATGATCAGGAATCAATTGGAATAAATGGATAGTTTAACTGCATCATCATAGACAGTTTGTTTGACCAAATGCCCCACAAACATTCAGGAGTTAACAGTCATAGGGTATGAAACAATGGGCACAAAGCGAAAATACCCTGGATTGGGTAGCTTCCCATTGCAGGGTTTTGGCCGAGCTAAGATTTGAGGAAGTTAAAAAAGCGTGGTGTAATAGACTACTTCAGCAGCCTAGTGATTCAAAATGTATCCAATTTTCCCCCTTTTCACCAATGTAATGATTTGATGATTGGTCTTGTAAAGATATATTTTTTAATGAATCATGTAATTGAATTAGTGGGTAGCACTGTCACATCACAGCGAGAAGGTCCCCGGCTGGAGTGATCTGGGTCCTTTCTGTGCTGAGTTTGCATGTTCTCTCTGTGTCCGCATGGGTTTCTTCCGGGTACTCTGGTTTCCTCCAACAGTCCAAAGACATGCTACAAGGTTGATTGGAGACACTGAATTGTCCTGTAGGTACCTGCGATGGACTGGCACCCCATCCAGGCATCTTACCATGTGCCTTGTGCCTGTTGAAGCAGCACCCTTGCCCGGCCCTGAATAGGATAAGTGGTTCAAGAAAATTAAGTGAACTGAACTGAATCATGTAATGAATCCATAAAATTTGAGTGTGCTATCGTGTAACTCTGTTCATGTGGGTATTAAAACAAATAATTGCTTTCTTTCAAAGCAACTTTTTATTGAACTGAATACATTTTGTTCCAAGGTTATACAATATATTAGTTTATATGAAAAGTTCAGTTTCAGTAATTCAGTAACAGTAAAAAATATTCAAATTATTATCCTTCTAATAATAAAAATATTGTTTTGTCTACATTCAGACTGATTATTGCATAGTATATTAGTAAATGACAATGAACTATGAAAATGTATCAAATTTTTAAGATGGTTTATGGATAACAACACAAAAAAATGTAAAGCTTAAAAAAGATATGTGGCTAAATATACTGCATTATTGAGTCATAACTTAATTGCTCGTAAAAAAAAATTAAGTGCTATTTACATATTCAGAGTCTTTAACCCTTTTCCCGAATATGTTTAATACTAGGCAGCTAACAGTATGGGTGTTATTTACAAGTTAATTAGCCTGGCTAAGTCAGAGTGTATCCACCAAAATCCTGCATCTATATTAGTGTACCAATATTTGAGTAATCATCACATGCAGTATGCTTGTTGTACTGTGTACAGATGCATTGTGTAATGATCTTTATGAAGATTTTAATGATTTTTAATGATTTTTATGATTTGGAAACAATAAGCTGGTTTCTGATGTCAGCTGAAAGGGGAACTCGATGACCAAAACAAATATGAATTGAAATTAAAGAGTTACATTAAGGTCAATTGGTCCAACAGGTTGTGCAAAATAGTTTAAGATTAAACAAAAAAACTGTTGAAGGAAATTACTTTCAAAATGCTACACCAAGTACTAAACCCAGGTTGTGACAAATGCTACAGTATAAACACTTTCTTCAGCCCTGTAGCTGATGATGGGTTCTCATTTCATTTGAAGACCAGACTCATGGTTTCTTGTTTGAAATAGACAGAGCCTGTACAGTTTCAGCTGCCATCTTCCTCCTGTTGAAGGAGTTCATCTCCTCCTCCAACTCACTGCGTTTCTCCTCCAGCGTCATCTTCTCCTCCTGATGCATCCGCTTGAGCTGCTCAAAACGCTCCTGTAGCTACATGTGCACACATTTACATCATGCAAATTCTCATGAGTTCTGTGGGTCACACTTTATCTAAACTTTTTGGATAATGGGTGGTGCATGGGTAATGTAGCAGGAAATTTAATTAGCACACATCGCTGGATTCAGAACTCAAGTTGGTTAGTTTAATGTAAAATGCCTTTTGACCAATCAGAATCAAGGATTCAGTTAAACCATTTAAATTTCTGTCAGTGTTTATGTGAGGGGTTTATGTAACCTTGGTGTCAAAAGTGATGTTTTTATTAAACATGACTGACCTCTCTTTCTCTGTCCTTCAGTTCAGCCTCTGTCTCCTTCACTTTAATTACAAACATCTGACGCATGTCCTCTTCCATCTGCTGCAGCTCTGAGACAAACGCTCGTCTCTTAGCCACATATGTCTCCTGCAGACTGGCAGAACAGAATATAATGCCTTTAGAATCAGATTTAGAGCTGTCAGAAGATGAGTAAAAGGAGGGTTAGACTGTACAGCTCCCGGAGGTAACCCACACTGACACTAGGAGAACATGCAAAAGGATTTGGACTGAATCTGTCTTGCTGTAGGGCGACAGTGCCGCCCAAAACCACAAACAAAAATTCCTTTTTGTCGGGATCTTAGAAGTATACAATCATGTACATGTGTACAGTACAGGTCAAAGCGTAAGGCCAGCCATTGTACGGCACCCCAGGAGCATAGAGGTTTAGGGACCTAGCTAAAGGGCCAAAGAAAACACACTAGGATATATGGATGGATAGAAACAATCTTGTTATGGGTTACCAAGGTAATCTTAAACTACTAAACCCTGGTTTGGTGAATAGGTGTATAAAGTACCTGAATGTCTGTGTGTCACCATCAGGATCTTTAAAGCCCATCTCCTCCAGTTTACAGCGCCGGTAGAGCTCATAGTGTCGTGTGTGTGTCTGTTCACGTAGATCCTCCATGTTCACCCTGACTAACATCTCCCTCAGCTTCACAAAGTCACAGTGAGTCTCATTTTCCACTGCACACAAACGCACACACACAGTTTAGTTCACACCATCAAGAATACAAACTAACACAAATGTAGGGTTGTTAACTAGCTGTTAAGGAACTGGACTAGGAATATGAAGGTCAGGGGTTCAAGCCCCACCACTATCAGGCTGCCACTTTTGGATCCTTAAGCAAGGTCCTTAACTCTCAATTGCTTAGATGTGTGTGTGTGTGTCTGTGTGTGTTTGTTCACATAGATCATCTGTGTACAACCATATAAACATCAACACCCAGCTGCGTTTAGCACATGCTATTGTGTCTAGTATTGAATTATTTCATTGATTTTTATTAAACACGTTGTCATAATCTAAAACACTAGAGACAAGTCATGCATGATGGTCACAAACACCTCCCCCTCCCCATTCCCACACCCAATTCGTCCTTGTGCTAATCACCACCAGCTGTCCCTCTTGTGATGAATGAATGAATAAGTGCCTTTATTTGTCATGTACACATATACAGGTGTACAGTACAATGAAATTCTTTTTCCACATATCCCAGCTTGTATGGAAGCCGGGTCAGAGTGCAGGGTCAGCCTTTGTACTTTGTCCCTAGAGCAGACAGGGTTAAATGGATTTGAACAGACAATCTTCTGACTGATAAAACCAGTGCTCTGAATAAACCACAGAATAAAGTGAATATACACTGTTGAGTCCTACTTGTGATGGCTGAAGGATACATTTCTGATTGCCTGTGCTTCAGGCAGTAATTACCCACCTTGTACGACTCCCCATGGATACTGCCTGGCTCTTACCAACTTGTTTCCAATTTTAACCTCCTCTCTGCTCCCCACCACAGCAAAAGGCAGATGGGCCTGAAACACAAAACCAAAAAAGTAGTGTACCCTGCTTGTTTTATTCAATGCACACTGCAGAATACCACTAAGTACTGGTAATGTGAATGAAGGTGATAGTAATTAAGTGTGCATTAGAAAGTATACAAAATACACATTGGTGAGCACTACAAACACATAATGTGTGGAGTTGTACTATACTATGTACTATGTTTGCAGTTTTCTTCTCTATATTTTTAGGCTTAAAAGGCCTATACTAATGTAATAAACAATAGTAACATACATAAAATATTATAATACATTGCACTCAGCAGTTCTGGGGAAAACATAATCATTGATAAGGATACAGTGGTGGTAAAACATTAAAATGATCTGGAGTCTACACAATGTTTTCTTAATTAGTGTTCAGCAGGTGTGTCCTTCTGTGTTTCAATTGTTGGACATGTAGGCCCAGGATTGGTGTGTCAATTCCTTTTAAATTGTCAAGTGTTAATTCGTTAAGTGTTAATGGGAGTGTTCGTATGTATCACAATTTCTCTTCCAATGACTTGGCCATCTTCTCTGTTGTCATAATGCTTTCTCTGTGAAACTATGCTGCTGGTCTTGGGCTGCTCTGGCTTTCTTCTGGTCACTGACCAAACGCTTCTCTATATATTTTTTGGTATGTATTCATTTGATTTTAATTTTGAATAATTTATTAATTGGTATCTTTAAATCTTGGTTTTTAGGGTTTCTTCGTAATACATTTTTTTAGTTTTTTGTCTGTGTGTTTTTGCTTCTTTCCCCTTAACCAAATTGTATTAATTAATATATTATGAGGGCTTTTTTACATTAAATTGGATAACATTCACAGACCACACATGCCCATAAACAACAGGGAAAACTAAAACCAAACCCTGTTTCTTTAGACAAATATAACTGGATGATCGTGTGCTGACTCACATTCATGGAGGAGTTGATTTCAGAGACAGCCTCATCATCTGTAGGAAACTGGTAAATCTGAACCCCATTACTGACAAGCTCACTCATTATTTTAATCTTAAATCTCTGAAGTTCACACTTTGAGATTGTATCTGCTTTTGCAATGATGGGAATAATGTTGACCTGTCAGAGACAGCATAAAGGCAATGCTATATAATAACTGTAATATCAAGTAAAAATCAATAGAATTTTTTTTTTAAAAAGCTATTCATTTAATTGATTGAATCACCTTACTGTCCAACTTTTTCATTGTGACTAGGTCAAAAGATTTGAGTGAGTGTCCTGTGGGAGAGATGAAGTAGAGGCAGGCATGGATTCTGGTGTCATGGTAGTCATAGAGTAAACGTTTGATCTTCAGCTCTTCTTCAAGGAAATTTGCAAACTGTGTGTCAATGTAGTCCATGATGGGTTTAAAACTACAAATAAAAAAATAATAAAAGAGAGCCATGCATTAGTCAGTCATGCTTTTTTCTTTCTTGATGCTCATTTTGGGTTGTCACATGTATTTTTTTGTATACAAAAATAAAATGTTTAAGTTGTATATAAAAAGTTCCAGGTATTAAATACAATTTAAAAAGTTGTGATTTTTTTAAATAAAATAGAATCTGTAAACTCATTTTGTGTCTACATGTAAAATGTCCAAACCTCTCCTCTTTATTAACCTGGTCACCAAAGCCCACTGTGTCCACAATGGTCAGCTTAAGTTGCACATTGCTCTCCTGCAGCTCGTATGTTCTGGGTCGCAGACATACACCACTCTGACAGTGACTGGATTCTTCACTTTCGAACACTGTGTTAAACAGAGTGTTCATTAACGTGGATTTGCCTATTCCAGTTTCACCTACAAAAACAGCAAATATTAGCCCTCACGAGTCGAAGTAGAGTGAAGCAATATGGTGGTGTAATCAAGTTTCTGCTCACCGACACAGAGAATGTTAAAGCAGAAACCTTGAGACACGGATCTGCTTACTAACTGATCGGGAAGACTGTCGAAACCAACATGGCCTCCGAGAGTCAGCGTCCTCATCACAGCATTCTGTGTGACGAGAATATGAATACACACAGATTAGACAATCATCTAATTACACACAACTAATACTACAGGTGACTGTAAATCCAGAAACAGTTTAGTAAAGAAAATCAAAACCACCATTTCTACTAGTCATGCACTTTAACAACTAGATTACAGCTATAAAGCTAATGTGCATGGTTTAAAACTAGTATATAGGGTTTTTTTTATTTTTTGTTATTAATTTTGCATTTTTACTGTCACAATTTGTTTTTATTTGAAGTTGTATTTTTAATAACCAATGTGTGTGGAGTTTGCATGTTCTTCCAGAGTTATCCATTGTACGTCACCCCAGGAGCATTGCTCACGGGCTCAACAGCAAGCTTGGATTCGAACTCCCAACCATTTGATTGAAAGCCCAGAGCCATCCTTACTCCAGGGGGAGTGAGGATCCTGGAGCATTTAACAGAGAAATGTGAGAATAAAGCTGAATATGTACGCGCAAGGCTCATGACCGAGATGAGAACATACCCAGCACCAAGCGACACACTGGCAATGGTGCCAACTTCTGTCCAAGCACAAGTGAGGGTTTCACGTGTCTGTTAAGCTGCCCCAGTGCTCTCAACACACACACACACACACACACACATAAAGGCCTCTTTATAGACCCCCCTTTCTCCAATACACCCTATTGCATACAAACAGAGCCACGCTGCACTGGAACCATCAATCACTTTTTTCCTTTAAGGAAAGTTGACGGTTCCTTTACCCCATGTACTACCAACACATGCAAGTACAAAACTAGACAAGCCAAGTTACATTTATTTGTATATTTGTTTTTAACAATATCCAAGACCAACTGACCAAAGACCCCTGTTAGACAAACCACGTAGTCTCATGTTTTCCTTTTTTGTGCATCTTAGTGAGCCTAAATCTGTGTGCTCAGGTGGTACATGGGTCTAATGTGCTAGACCTTCACTGGTGAGATTAAATCTTCATGGTGCTATCCAACAAAACCAGGCCTTGAATTAGGATTCTACATCTTTTTGCATCTTTATTTCTTTGGTGCCAGGAAAATCATAGTTAATAGTATTGAAAGCTTGCATGTTTGTATTTATCATGAATAGCAGCTTTTGGTCAAAGTTCTATTAAATTTCAGTGTTCTTATATTTAGCCTTATGATTTATTGACCAGTGCACATTTGGTTCAACTGAATCATTGCCAAAATATGTAGCGAAATTTAGATATGATTGCCCAAGAGACGACAGGAGATTATTTTAATATACGTTTTTTGTTTTTTTTTTCATTTCGTCTGCTCCCATTAGGGGTCACCACAGCAAATTGTGATTCGCATGATTAATTTGGCAGAGTTTTACACCGGATGCCCTTCCTGACACAACCCTATTTATCTTGGCTTGTAACATGCACCACAATGCACTGGTTTACGTGTCTTAGTGGCTAGGTACCCAAAAATCAATTAGATTTTGGGAGGAAACTGGAGCACCCAGGACAAAACCCATGCAGACACAGGGAGAACATGCAAAGTCCACAAAGAGGACCCAGGACCTTCCTGTGAAGCGACAGTTCTAGCCAACAAACCGTCATTCTGCCCAGACTATTAAAGAAAGAAGTTTTGCAAAAATATGATCAGGGTTCAAATTAGATGACAATGTAGATGACAAAGAGGCTATTGTGATAATAATTTTTTATCTCGGTGTTGTTTTCACTGTAAGGTTATTCCAAAACAAAGTAATTAATATGCAAAACACTCGTTTCTGTTAAACTAAAAAAGGTTGAAGAATAAAGAGCTGTTAGATAATAAACAATTACAGTACTACAAATCTGTGTAATTACTGTGTGCTTCTGTATTGCAGCTTTGTACTGTACAGACTTTAGACAGTAAATGAACGTTTATAACCCCATAAATAATGCAAGTTAACTAAATTGTAGTTTGCACACACTAGTTTAATTAGCATAAACTGCATTTACAATCTATGAGGAAGCTCCACACACTAAACGTACAATGTAGAATAAATGAAAGTTACATCATACACACTTACATCGTACTTATCCACATCCACAGCAGCCATACTGATATGTAGGAGAAGCCGACAGTCAGCAGCCTCATCTGTACTTTCACTGTTTATTTTCTGTAATCCATTGGTTCAGTGGCACTGATGGAAACACCCCTCACATTAAAATGCAGCTGGTGAAGTTAAGATGCCAAGCTGAAGCACTTGGCAGCAACTCTTTGCCTCAGATGCAAAGGATCTGCACATTGAACAGACTTGAACCGCCTTTGGTTATTTAAATCTTCACATGCTGGTTGACGATCCACAGGATCAGATGTTATGCTGTTACCTAATTTGATCAATATGTTCGATACATGTGAACAGTGGAAGCTCGACAGTTAAAGTACAGGACCAAAATTATGTAAACCATGGCCTCAAAAGCTCTTCTTTATACTAATTAGGGATTAGGTATTTAATATTTGGTTATACTAATATAGGGATTCGGAATTGAAGGTGATTAATATTGAATTTGAAGTTGCTTCAATGTTCCTAAACATGAAGTTATTGTTGTAGGTGTCACATGAAAAGGATGTCCATCAATTTGTACCCCTTTTTACAGTGTATAAAATAATTATTTTTATCCAAACATCTGTGTACTATCACAGAGGCTCATTCAGAGGTCACTGCATTTTATTAGCATTTTTTGAGATGTCCAACAAGCCAATGGTCAGGTGTACAAAGCTAAAGCTAGGGCTTTAAACTGTGTTGTGTAATTTTAATTTCAAGCAAACATGAAGTTATCTACAAGGTCTGGTATACTGAGCAGTAGGCTTGAAATGATTCTCAGACATTTCCTCTGCTGCTTGAATGGTCTTCAGTGCACTCATATTTACATAAGATTACATAAGACATATCTCCTCTCTTGACAAACTGTTAGCTATGCAAAGTTAAAATGCAGAAAAATTACAGATCTTATTTACTTGAGATCTTTATTCGTTCAATTTCTGGTTTGTTCCAAGTTTCTCTACGACAGAGAAATAACTCATTGTAGCAGTAGATCAACAATGCCGGTCTCTGTTATAAAATAGTAGTACAATTAAGCAGTTGTATGTCAGCCTTTTCCAGATATTTAATGGTTTATCAGGGATCATACACTATATGGCCAAACGTAATCAGAGAGACCGCTGAGATCCTCTATGATCTTTTGAGAAGCTTCTCACCATTTAAGTATGTCTGTGGGAATTTGTTAGGGGGCTGAGCTCAGGACTCTGGAGATTTTCCTCACGTCTTTACAGAGCTGGACTTGCTTTAAACTGTTACTGTAATAATAATTTCCTTTACATGCTTGGTTCATTCCACCTGTTGGCTGAAACATGTGAATTAGTGGGACAGGGTTGTACTTGAAAGTGTTGGTCATGATCTTTCTAACAACGTCAGGCATTTCTAACCATGTGACATGTTGCATTGTCTTACTAGAAGACCCCATCCAGCCCAGGGAAGACAATCAGCATGTATGGGTGTACGTAATCTGCAAGGATGGATTTATTCCTATGTTTATGATCATCGCTACAACCAATAGCCTAAAATCAGTAGTTTTTTAATCCCCTTACACATCATTACAGTTATATTTTACTTTATAGGTTTCATATTTATGGCATTAAATTTTGATAAAATGAAATTATATTAGAAAATTGCTATCTAACAGCTGTCACAAAGTAACATTTATTTTTCTTAACACATTTAAAATATTACCAGAACATTTAACTTGGTGTAACTTTAATGTAAACTTTCAATATTTGGCAGTTCAGTGTCAAAAGCAGCTTTCATGGACATAATAACATCAATTTATAATAACAACACAACAAAAACAAAATATACATCATTACAGATGGTATTTGTTCCTTATTAAATATGGCACATGGTTTGGTTTGACAGCGGAATTACAGAAGAGTCATCAATGGTAAATAATTTGCAAACCACTACTATACACAGATGTGCCAAAACATCAGGACCAGCCTTCAAAATCATGCCTTATTCATAACAGTTGCGCATGTCTTGGTCAGGGATACATCAAATATTTGGCTGGCGGTGGTTATTCGCAGCATTCATGTTAAATGCAGCAGTTATGGGCAGCATAAAAACCTGAGTGACTTTTATAAAAGCCAAAATCATGACCAGACGTCTGAGCTGAAGAATTTCCTGATGACAGGAAGGTGATGCTGTCTGGTACAGACCAACAGAAGAGCATACAGAGCTCAAATTGTAGATATTTTTTATCTTGCTGATGTCAATGAGAGCCCATGCTCACTCCTGTCCACTATCTCAAGATGGCAATGCTGTTTTCTTTTCCAAGATCATGTGGACAGCTGGGAGTATCTGGTAATCTTGTTTGGCCACTGGTCCAAATGTTTTGGCTTATCAGTAAATATATGACTTAAAATCTTTA
>JAYDZG010000001.1:3246951-3260682 GCA_034509265.1 Microcambeva bendego | reverse complement strand
AGTCTCAATACTTATCTATCTAATTATCATCATTGATCATTGTTTTATCAAAGTCTCAATACTTATCTATCTAATTAGCATCATTGTTTTGGAACATGATCTTTAGATATGATATTTAAATAGACTATAAAAACACGGATCTCTATCCAGCTCATTAATTCTTACCATTTTTCCCGTGGTGTGACAGAGAGTGGCCGGAGTGAGTGACAGTTGGTGGCCTTCCATGTTGATCTTACCACCTCTGCTGAAGGACAGTCCGGCAAATCCCTTCCTTACCGCTTATTACCCTGACTGTGTGGGCATGAGCCCGTCCAGCTCCACCTGTGATTTACGAACGGAGCAACGGCGCAATATTCAGCCTAAGAGTTAGTTATCTCTTTTCTGTCTAATGGAAAAACAATACACACATATGTTACTCATACAATGACTTATTTAATTGAATAAGTTATTAACTTAATTGAATTCTCAAGGGTTGTTCTTTGTAAAAATGATTGTATGTTAATAATATATTTTTTTCCAATACAAATGTAAATAGAATTCATCCGTGTCAAACCTAACAAACCTCACCCCACCTGAACTTGCAAATAAATTCACCTACAAATTAAAAATGAATAATAATGTATTTATGGATGAAATCTTCCACCTTATATATTACTCACATATTACAATTTTTAAATGTGACTTCTAATAGTTTTTTAGCTCGAACTTGTGAGTTCTGTCACTGTACAGTGGGGTGCTAGTGCACCGAACCACTGCTGACTTTGTTGTGGTCAAAATTACCATCAGTTCCATTATAAACTGACTACATCAATATAACTGGGTCACTGGGAATAATGAATGTACGAATGAAAGAACTATTTGTACTGTATAACTCTCATTGTGTGTTTGGCTGTGGGTTCAGTCCCAGGTCTTTGCCCATACTTTCAGCCTTTTTACCAGCCCAACGAGTGTGGCAAAGCTCTGTGTGTGCGGCCAGACATGATGGAGCTGGATGAGCTCTACGAATTCCCAGAGTTCTCCCGGGACCCCACCATGTACCTCGCTCTACGCAACCTCATCCTGGCCATGTGGCACAGAAACTGCAAGGTACGAGCCAAACATCAGAATAGTCGTTTGTTTGTCTCAGATTTAACACACTGCAGGGCTTACATGTATTTCATTTGGTAACATATTTACAACATTAAATAAACATACATGTACTAATCATTAGTGAAGAAAAGTATTTGCCCCTACACGGTTTCTATGACATTGCTCAATTGTCAAATTTAAACATTTAATGTCTTCCAACTCACTTTAATGTAATCTAAAGACAACAACACAAGGAAACACAAAATGCAGATTTTAAATGATCGTTCCATCTATTTAAGATCAATATGTATTCAAAACCTAAATCTTACATCATACAAACGTTACTGGCCACCAAACACCTAAAATCAGAATCAGCTTCATTCACCAGGTATGTTAACACAAAGATTTTGTTTCTGGCTGTTGTTTGCTCTTTATAATTTACAGACAAAACCATATGCAGACAATGAATTATTTATTTTCTTCATTTTCTGACCTCCTTGTCTGCTTTACATTGCACAGGCTCTGCATGGGACATTTGGTTTAGTGACGCCAGGGTGCAGCTAGGAATAATCGATCCCGGTTGTCATTGTAATCTGGTTAACTGGTTGATGATGTAGCCTAGGGCAAAACAACTTTTCCATTTAGGGTCAGGTAGAGCTAAATTTTGTGTAGGTTCATTATCCATGACAAATGTACAAAAATGAACACATTAGGGTGAATCCTTTTTTACACATTACCATTTGGATGGGGGCATCTGACCATAAGTTTGTTGAACATCTTTATCCAAAATGGGGACGTTTATATGGAGTTGCCACCTCCGCTATAAGATATGATGGCCTTTTACTATCCCACAGGTGAAAATTACTTTTACAGAGGATTACTGTCGCTCAGAAGAAAATAAAAATAACAACTATGTACACATACATTAAGTAAGGTCATGCAAAATTACAAAGCATTAAGTCTTTCTTTTTTTTTTATAAAAAGTTACACAAATAAGCAAATATTGTTCAGAATTACAATGAAATTGCACAAAGTACAGTCGGAATTATAAATAATTAAAAAGCAAATGTAACATAAAATAGCCTGGGCTCATCTGTGACCACAAATGATAGTATTGAGAATTTTATTCCAGTTCAGGAGTTGTGTCTTTATGGACCTGACTTTATGCGTAGATGCACGGTCAAGCTGAAACTGTTCTCAAACTTACAGCCACTGATGAGCACTGCAGATTTGTGGACAGTGGTAGCTTAATGGTTAAGGTACTTGATTTGTGATCACAATGCTACTGGTTGCCACTGTTAACGAGGCCCCGCCCTCGTTCAGATAAATAAAGGGCATAAATGTAAATGTTTGTCAAAAAACCAGACAAGGACGGAAACAGCTTTTCACACACAGGTCATTACAGACGAGCACACAGAGAGCGATGTTTCCCCTGTGTCACATCCCCGAGAGTCCTCACAAGCTATTAAGTTAAGTGGAAAGTGCAGATGTGTGAGTTCTGAAGGGTGAGCTCCCCGCAGGGTGCAAGCTGGAACAGGACCAGACCCGCGTTGGAAGAGAAGTGTGAGCGATTCGCTCTATAGTGCTGGAAAAAACGTCATTAACAAGCCTGCCAACAGCACTGTGGTGATGCTTAGCTGATAAGATTATACCTCAGGGACAGAGAAATCAGTTTTGTAATAATTCGCTTACTGAAATGTGACCTTTCTGAGTCCTGTGACGATACACTCAACCCACAACGAGCTACGGTTCAAGATACTGGGTTCATGACATATTTTTCCCCCAGGAAAACAGAATCTGACAAAGTTTCTCTTAAAATAAAACAAAAGACTGTATTTGTGATCATATTTTATTTACCTAAATAATCAATGCCTTTTCATTTCTGTGGTAGGTACAATTTTGAAAATGAATACTCGAAAAATGCATAAAAATAGTATAAGCAGCAGTAGTGTATCTAATCTTATAAACAGTATTCACAGATATATACGTATGAATATAAAAGTACATATAAATACAGTCTGAGCAATGAGCATCAGCTCAAGGGTCCAACAGCAGCAACCTGGCAGTGGTGGGGCTTGAACCAGTGTTCTTCGGTCCATAATCATTATGAGTCCATTAACTTAACCACTAGGCTACAGCTGGCCACAGTAATTAGAGCAGTGGTCGAGTAACTACTCGGTGTGCTGGATTAAACAGGCTTTATCCGGCCTGTTGAGTATTAAAAAGAAATAAATGCACCCCAATACTTTGTGTTTTAATAGATTCCGCACATAGATGGCGCAGTGACACACAGTATCGACGTCACACATAAACTACACACACTGGAGATCATTAAAAAACAAAAAGAATTACAAATATTTGAAAATAACATTAAAAATCACCTTCACGCATGTGTGAACGTGCACATGATGGGATGAGTCTGACGTTTTGTTTATAATTAAATCATGAACATAAAGGTTTGAATGTTCCTACTCAATTAAAGCACTAAGTAAATAAACCTAGATACACGGGCAAAAAGAGGGCAACACTGTACCTACTGAAACTGACTAAGGTAGGTGGGCAGTTTCACATGTCATTCATTTGAATTCCAACCACCCCCCCTGTACCCACCGGCCCACCTGTCAATATTTAAAGCTCACTGTGGCCCTTGAGCCAAAACATTTGCACACTTCTGAATTAGAGAGTAGCTGGGTCAAGCCCCACCACAAGTCACTTTGGATAAAAGTTTCGACTGAATGCAGATCATGATCGGGGTGTTGAGATTAACGTGCTGTACTAGCAAAAGTAAACGTCTGGTTCAAGTCCCACTACCACCAGGTCGTCACTGCTGGGATCTCAACCTTCTATTGCTTGCAACTCTAAGCTTTTGGATAAAAGCAGTCTGTTAAATGCTTTAAATGTAAGGTTTTATCGCTCTGCAGGAGGCTCTGACGCCGCAGAAGTGCGCTCCACATGTGATCGTACGAGGGTTGGTGAGGGTGCGCTGTGTTCTGGAGCTGCATAAAGTTCTCCACTTCATGACCCGCAAAGGTTTAATCAACACCGGAGTGCTGCTTTCTAAACAACCTCTCCTCCCAGAGCCGTACCGCAAGGTGAGTCTACGTAAATGTACCCAACTGCTAAATTCCCCAGATCTGAAACCCGACTCTTCTCTGTCCGTCCCTCCCTCGTTCTCACGTTCACAGGTGAAGGTGTTGGTGATCGGTGCTGGAGCTTCAGGCCTCGCTGCTGCCAGACAGCTGCACAACTTCGGCATGCAGGTCAGACTCACACGTACATTGCTCAGGGGCCTAACATTGGCAGTCTGCTAGTGGTGGGACTTGAACATACAAGATTCTGATTATTAGCCTTGTACACATGGTAATGGTCGAAATGGCTATGGTGGTTTAATGTACTAAAAGAACGACACATGATCACTAAACTTCTTTTTACCATCACCGCTAGGGATGTAACGATTCATCATAAGACATTAAAGAATCGATTCACGTGGGGCACGATGAATCGGTGATTCATTAAAGATGAATCCATTAACAACAGAGGGCACTGGTGCTTTATATATTTTCAATACACAAAATGTCAAACCAGCATCTTTAGGCATAGTTTGCAGTTATTTCAGAAATAAAATGACATTTATTATTAGATAAATTTGTTTATTGGTTAGGAGAAATCATATTGTGAACCCGGTATCGTGAGTCATTTCGCATTGTGGGTAGTAGGGATGCAACCATTCAGAAAGAATCGATTCCCTTGGATGATTCTTTTGAATCTGTGATTCTTTTAAGACGATTTGATAGCAGTGAGTGCTGGCGCTGTACTTTTATAACACGGATCCTGAATCCAATATTTTTTAACAAGCTCAGAAAAAACCCACATTAATTGTTTAGATAAATAAAAGATAATCACATCATTGTTTTCTTTATTTTCTAACAGGAAATAGTGAAAGGAATCTGTCTTAAGTTAATAACAACTATTTGCATTTAATATTAATGCCATCGTGGGTAGAGTGTATTGTTCCATCCCTAATTACTGCTCATTAAGTTAATCCCTAATTAAGTTCTCTCCACAATAGGGATTCCTCAGTCATTGTTACTGGCAGCTGTAGCCTAGAGGTTAGGGTACTGGAATAGTAATATGAAGGTCGCCGGTTCAAATCTCACCACTGGCAGGTTTCTGCTGTTGGGCCCTTGAGCGAGACCCTTAACCCTCATTGCTCAGACTGTATACTGTAACTCTAATAAAAGTCACTTTGGAGAAAGGTGTCTGCTGAAAATGTAAATTAGTTTGTTGTTAACTTTTTTAAACAGTTTCTTTTTGTTCTGCATTGTGATTGGTTGTTAGGTGGTGGTGTTGGAGGCGAGAGATCGGATAGGAGGGCGAGTCTGGGATGACAAGTCGCTGGGCATTACTGTGGGCAGAGGGGCACAGATTGTTAATGGCTGTGTCAACAATCCTATTGCTCTGATGTGTGAACAGGTAAGGCTCTCTCTCTCTCTCTCACACACACACACACACACACACACTTAATGTACTTTAATTATCATGCTGGTTCAACCCTCATCCCATAAACACATACAAATGCAATATGACCCAGATGATGCTTAAGCAGCTGTCCATATGGCAGCTCCCATTTTCCTACATAAGGTTCTTCCGCCCTCTCCAGTATTTGTATATCCGGTAGAGAAAAGAAGAAATGCCGATTGAGGGGGTCACATCCTGGTTTCATTATCATTATGGAGGACCGTTCTTCCTCAGGCAGTTCTATTTGGCAGAGCTCAAAAGAGGAACTGGCTATGTATAAACTCAAAAGAAATGAAGCGATCGTACTACCACTACCCACAGAACCACCATGACACTTTTTAATCATCGTCTGTGTCGTAGCTGGGAGTGAAAATGCACAAGCTAGGCGATCGCTGCGACCTGATCCAGGAAGGCGGTCAAGCTACTGATCCCACTATAGACAAGCGCATGGACTTCCACTTCAACGCCATACTGGATGTGATCTCGGAGTGGAGGAAGGACAAGTCAGGACATCAGGACGTCCCGCTTGGGGGTCAGTTTGAGTCTTTAGGTTTTATTATTATGATGATTTTTGCTATAATAACTCTTCTAGGATTTCCACAAGGTTTAGCAGTGTGTTTATGGGAATTTTCAACCGTTCTTCCAGAAGACGTTGGCTCACAGTCTCCGCACTAGTTCCTCCCCATGGTGTTTCTAAAGAGTTACTGTCTGCCCTGCAGGCCAGTCAAGTTCTTTTGACTACAACTGTTCCCACAAAGTTGGAAGCAGGAAATTGTCGGAGCATTAAGAGTTCCTTTCACTGGAATCTGGCCAAATCAGCCAAATAATCCTCATCATTTCCTGTTTTGTAAATGTGTAGTACTGATTCCTGACATTTTGTAAAATGCAGTAAAAATTATTTCTTTAAGCTTTATTTAAATTTCCTGCAACACACTTTTCCCACAATTCCCTAATAATCCCATAATTTCATTATAAAATGTTGAATTTGTAACGTGTGATGGAATCATGATCCGATCACCGATGGATGCGTGGTTATTAAAGTCGAGAAGAAAATTAACCTGCACCTTCTACTGTACATCATATTGTCAAAGGATTCAGAGATTGAGGTGACATCACAATCCTTTCTTGGTTTTCTCCGTTCCAAACAATTAAAATCCGTCCCACGTGTGTATCAGGCATTCTTAATTTGTTTAGAGGAATCATGGGAAATGTTCCACTTTTCATCTCTACTCTTATGTACTTATTTACTTCTTCAATGTTCTACTGTCTTTCACGTCTAGAGAAGATCCAGGAGGTGTACAAGACATTTCTTCAGGAGTCGGACATCCGGTTCAATGAGCTAGAAGAAAAGGTGATGCAGTTTCACCTCAGTAACCTGGAGTACGCCTGTGCGAGCACGCTGGATCAGGTTCGTATCAGGGAACGGGACGTCTGGGCGTTGAGGAAAACGACTGTATGTAGATCCTCTGAAAGGCTGCACTAGTCCATAATTCCAGTCTGTGCATTTCTCATCCCATGTGGTTGTTAGGTATCTGCTCGATCTTGGGACCACAATGAGTTTTTTGCGCAGTTCTCAGGTGACCACACACTGCTGACGGCCGGCTACTCCACTCTGCTGCACAAACTAGCACAAGGCCTCGACATTCACCTCAGCACACCGGTAACGAACCTCTCATAGTCTCTGAGTAGGTTACCTTGCTAGTGTATGTAATTAAATGGATGGACTATCTAGCTGTTACTAAGAGAGTCTATATTTGATTGCTCGGGTGGGGTAGCAGTCTAATAAAAGGTTTTCTTTTCTGTACAGGTAAAGTTTATTGAATATTCAGGTGATGTTGTTAAGGTCACTTCTTCAAGTGGAACCCAGTATTCAGCTCAAAAGGTAAAGAAACAGATAAGAAACATCTAACAGATATATACAAATGATATTAAAAACTAAGAATATGTATGTAATATAACAGTTGACAGCGTGTACCCATACCTTAAAATAGAAGTGATTAAACTTGTTTAGTGTAGAGAATCCTTTGGTCTGCACAAAGCCCTGATCTTAACAGCAATTAACCAATTTGGGATGAATTAGATGACTGACTTTGATTGATTGGATGGATCAAATGATGAGTAGAGAAATGAATGGATGGATGGATGGTAGTGAAATTGGTGGATGAGTACATAGATGGGTAGAGAGATGGATTGATGGATGGGTGATTGGGTAGAGGATTGGATGGATGGAAATCGTAGATTGTTGTATGTATGAAGCTCATTGTTGTGTGCTGTTGTAGGTATTGGTGACAGTTCCGTTAGCTCTTCTACAGAAAAACGTTATACAGTTCAGCCCTCCTCTCCCAGACAGAAAGCTCAAGGCCATTCACAGCCTGGGGGCAGGTATCATAGAGAAGGTAAGCCCCCCAAAACGTTTTCTAACCGTAACATATTCTTAAAACCAAAGTTCTTACAGGACACTGTTCTGAGCTTATAAGATGGAAATCTTACAGGACGTTTCCCTCTGTTTGTGCATGCTGTTCATTCTGGTCACCACGCCTGGAAGCTGAGACCATGTTTCTCATATTTTAGGTTGCTCTGCAGTTTCCATACCGGTTTTGGGACAGCAAGGTCCAGGGAGCGGATTATTTCGGTCACGTTTCAACAAGTCCTGAGAACAGAGGCCTTTTCAGTGTGTTTTACGACATGAGACCAAAGGTGAAAACTCATTTTCCCATGCATTATACTTCTGAACACTCTACAAACATTGTTGTTCTCAAGAGTACCAGGTAATTTTAGGTTTAGTGTTAACAGGGCCCAACACAATTTACAGGACCAACTTGCAGAATCTTGCACCAAAAAGAAATTAATTTTTACATTCATTCATAGTTTTATTAAAAAAAAAAAACAATGTCTTTATCCGAGTCAAGAGTGTAGTTAGTCTAACTTATTGGGCAACAGGGAAGAAACACCTCGGACAGGTCACCTGTACATCAGAGGATACACACACACACTTGTATGTTTAAAAGCACCATCCCACCCTGCCAAAAAAATTTAAAAAAATTAGATACCTAATGATGGCTCAGTAATCTCAACTAAAACTAAAACAGTATGTGTGTGTGTGTGTGTGTGTGTGTGTGTGTATATATAACAGTGTCTCAGATCTTTTCACATATCACATCCCAGAAGAGATGAAGGTAACTGGTTGTGGTTGTGTGCAGGGACAGCAATGTGTGTTGATGTCGGTCATAACTGGAGAGGCTCAGACCAGACTGAGAGAACTTGAGGACCAAGAAGTGATTGAGCTCTGCATGAACGTCCTCAGGGAACTCTTTAAGCAACAGGTGAGCTCATCCAAAGATTGGTTCGGACTGGAATAAATCACAGGTATTGTTGGGAATGGACAATGCACACAGGCTCCTGCAAATTATATAAAAAGGTATCAGATTCTGTCCAAAAAAGCATGTAGCATATCCATTTATCATATAAACTTTAGCGTGGCATGTTTATATCTACTGTGTATCCGAAATGCTGCATATTGTATATATTTAAACTTAGTCGTGAAAAAAAATAAGAGACACTTAAAATCATTAGTTTATTTTAGTTTACAATGTCTGAGTGTGGGCTTGACAAAAAAGAAGCGGTGTTGTTTTATTCTAATTGAATTCATGTTATTGTATAAAAAACAATACTTCATTTTGTCAAACACACAGAAATTGTAACCAAAAAGAAACTGAGAATACAAATAAATTAGAGATCACATCAAAAATGATCATAATTCTATGCTTATACTTTTACACTCAGTCTCTCAAAAGTTGTGGCTTGGTTATAGAGGGGCAGCCACTGCCCAGTATCAGTACCAACTGGTCGACATCCCAGTGTTGAATGGATTTCGAGCATGTGTTCTACATTGGTTTAGTTGGTATAAATAAACAGATCAGAACATTATGACCACTTCCTAATATTGTGTCGGTCCCCAGTTTGCTTCACCGTACACACCTAACTGTGCTGCACTGTGTATTGTGACTCCTTTCTATCAGCACCAGCATTACCTTCATTTGGCAGCTACAGAAGCTCGTCTGTTGGATTGGACCACACAGGCCAGCATTCGTTCCCCGCTGGCATCGATGAGTCTTGGTCGCCCATGACCTTGTTGCTGGGTTACCACTGTTCCTTCCATGGACCACTTTTGATAGATACTGACCACTGCACACTGGGAACACAAGAGCTGCAGTAGAGGAGATGCTCTGAGTTGTCCATTTATTCTGGTTGCATCACTTTAACTTTGAGGATGAAATGTTCACTTGCTGCCTTACGATGAAAGATAATCAGTGTTATTCACCTGTCAGTGGTCATAATGTTATGCCTGGTCGGTATATCCGTATATATACCTAAATATATAAAGCAATTTTTATTGGTCCTTTGAGTATACATATTATACCTATACCAATATAGATATTTCTGTATTTATACTGGTATATTGTATACATTATTTACTGGATTCTTTTTACTAGCTTTCCATCTGTTCGTCTGTCTTATCTGTCTATAAATCTATACATTCCAAAAAGCTTTATCTTAGTCTACATTTGACTTGTAAATGACTAATGTGAGAAATGGATTTTTAGGAGGTTCCAGATCCGCTGAAGTACTTTGTGACTAGATGGAGTCAAGACAGATGGTCTCAGATGTCATACAGCTTCGTGAAGACAGGGGGCAATGGGGAGGCCTACGATATCCTTGCTGAAGACATTCAGGGGAAGGTCTTTTTTGCAGGCGAGGTGAGGATTCCACAATTTCTTTTATTCTAAGCTATTTCTTTTTTAAAAATCAAGTGTTAATGATTCTGTTGAAATCTCTATATTCTAAAAAGACTAATATCTAAGGCCTGGAAACTCATTTAGTCAAGTCAAGTCCATTTTATTTGTAAAGAGCTTTTTACAATAAACATCACAAAGCAGCTTTACAGAATGAAACCACCAGTCCTAAAAGCTACTGTTGAGGGTGACTGTGGCAAGGAAAACTCCCTAAAAATAGAGAGAAACCTGGAGAGGAACGAGACTCGGCAGACTCTTACAAACACAAAATTACAAGAAACTTAAAGTTGTAAAGAGCAGACACTCTATAAATATATATTTTGGAGTATATATCAGAGACAAAGATATAACAAGTCACTTGTGAGTTCTGGACATTCTAGGAGCAAACACGCCTGGTCCCGTCTCATCTATCAGGAGCAGCAGTTGTTGACATGTCAGTCGTGATGTGCAGACTCGAGACGTGAACAGGCTTCCATCAGAAACATCACCTCGGAGTGAAACTACAGAAGGAGTTAAAAAAGTGAAATCATTTAGAGTAAACAGAGAGTAGAGAGTAGCTTTAGACTCCGCCTCCCCTAATTATAACAGCGTAACTAAAGTCATGAAGGCATTTACATCAGCGCCCACCTCACCAGCTGTCCCCCGGGGCACTAAATCAGTGCATCATTCTTTTATCTTGTCTATAAATGTATGAATTCAGTTTACATTTCATTTATCGTCCTTTGTTTTTACTCTGCAGGCCACAAACCGACACTTTCCTCAGACAGTAACCGGTGCCTATCTGAGCGGAGTGCGAGAGGCGAGTAAGATCGCAGCATTGTGACGAAGCCGAAGGACCTTTTGGAAAATCCCAACCAGGAATAACGCTCGGCGTGTCTGTATTTATGAGCGTACCACGACTCGGTCGGTACGATGTACTAGAGTGTACGCAGTCGTGGAAAAGATGAGGGCGTGTTTAGTCTGTGGGCGGTGTGATGTTAGGACTGTAGTGTCACTGTTCTTTACTTGGTTAGAAATGTGCAAGTATTTCCTCAAAAATCATCCAACCCTGGAACATCAACCAGTGTCCAAAGGTGCTGAACTAGCAGGTTTCTGGTTCCAGCCAGTTGACCACCAAGTTACTTTTGGGCTCCTGAACAATGCTGTCGACTTTTAATTAATACATGCTGTACATGTAAATGATGAAAAACAACATCAGTTGATTCAGTTGTTGTGTGTTTGGGTTCTCGAGAATAGAAGCTTTGTGAATGAAATTGGTATATCAGTACCTATGCATTGAAAATGATTTAGTACTTTCTTCAGTTATTATGCTTTTCTTTATAAAAAAAAATAATATATACATACTGTAATTTATTCGTGTTTGTCAGTTGTTTGCTTTTTCAATATAAATTCTGGAAGAACTAAACACTATGAATTGTTTGATTCATTGTCAGCAATGTTTTCATGTAAAGTGCATCATATCTTCTGCCCCTTAAGTCTTATGTGAAATCCAGACTAAATCTAGACCAACTACTACTCCTCTCACCCTTACTGCTTTCATCCAAAACAATGAAGTTCAAAGTTCAGATGACATGCAGCAGATGAGATGACTTTTCTAAGAACCATTATGGCCAGATGGCTGGATTGAAGTAGAGTAAATCTCTCTGAATATATCTGCTGTTGGTATATTTTATTTATCCCATGTTTTATAAATGTCCGTGTACTGGTTGGTAACAGAACTTCGTTTTAACTCTGCATATAAATGGAGCTGGGTTGAACTAGGTTATACTCTATATTCACCTCCACATGACCCCACCCCTCCTAATATTTAAATGTAAATGTTTTTGACACACCTATTGCCTCAGCAGACAGCAGGCTCTGTAAAGACATGGTTTGGCTAGTTATGTGTAAACCAGTCAAACACATTTAAGATGAATTTCATTTGGATTGCGAGCCAAGCCTTCTCTTCCAACGTCAGTGCCTGACCCCACCGCCTCGGCCTGACCCCACGGTGTTTACTGACTTAGTAGGCACAAATTTTCAGACACACACTGAGTCTAGTAAAGTCTAGTCTAGTAAAAAAGTTCCCCAGAAGAGTGGATGATATTACAGCTGCAAAAATGCCTAAATGGGGTGTCCAGAAGGCTCATGTACAGATGTTCCAATACTTTCAATGATACAGTAAATGGTATCTACCTTCCACTATTTCAGCATGACAGTACCCCTGAACCTCTTTGTTTTAATACTTTGTGTATAAATTCTTTTTAATGGCATGGCAAATAGTTGATAGAGACATGTACACACCTGTCTTTTGTAAAATAAAGAATAAAAAGTGTATAAAGGACCTCTGGTGTAATGAGTTCTATAATCAGACATTTTGCTGTTCATCTCATTTTTATTTTAACTGTTTTTTGCTTTTGTCATGCTCAGAGCCATGTAGTGGAGGTCAGTCAGATTCAGAGTTGGAAAGTCTGTCATTTCAGATATGTCCAAGTACATATCCTCGCTGTCCAAAGAAAAACGGATCTCCATTTAGCGCTTTCACTTTTTTCTGGATGTGTGGATTGTTGGTTTAATTCTCCATCTGTTCAACAAAACCTCCTCCTCCTCCTCCTGTGTGTGTGTGTGTGTGTGTGTTTGTGTTTATGTGTTTATTCCAGTGTCTTGCTAACAGCTATCTGCAACCTACCAGCAAACAACATTTTTTTTCTCTCATGAAAAGCTGGGATTTTGGAAATAGATGTTTTTTTTTTATTGGCCGATGATATTGAAATGAAACAACGTTCCTCTGGGACCATGGTGCAACACGGAACAAAGTGCAAGACAACACAATACACTGCAAATAAAAGTAAAATAAATACAAAAAGACATCTAAACAATCATATCTAAAAGATGTTGGTCAGTACATGACACTGAGTCAATGGAACATGAGGTAGGAGTATATTCTGATATAAAGTTAACAGTGTGGAGTTTTTATAGAAGCGAAGACATGAACAGAGTAAGGTGCATAAATGCAAAAAAATTATGCAGGTTGCAATAAATGTGCAAAGATGCAGGTAATACAGTCACTGTAATAAAAGCAGCAGGAACATTACTAGATTAAGTCCTGGGTTTGAGACCCAGGTGGGGCGAGCTCCTTTTTGTCTGGAGTTTGCACGTCCCCTGGGTGCTCAGGTTTCCTCCCACAGTCCAAAAACATTCCACAAGGTTAATTGGAGACACTGAATTGTCCTGTGGGTAGGATGTTTAACGCATTGCATTGTAGTTCCAGTTCCATGCTCGGATAAATAGGGAGGGTTGTGTTCAGCAGTGGCGTGCACACATAGACATCAGGTGGTGCTACAGCACCACCAACTATGCCCTAAATCAACCA
>JAYDZG010000001.1:3108373-3120014 GCA_034509265.1 Microcambeva bendego | reverse complement strand
ATCTTCACATTATTAATCCAGTCATTGTTCCTGCGCATGAACAACACAGGACTAAGTTAATTTTCATGGATGACAATATGCACAGTTGTGTTAACATTTCATTGACTTTAAATGTGTTAGGGCACTTTTATCTTCAGCTCGTTCAGAATCAGCTACTTATGACAAATCGACTGAGTTGATTTTGTTCTCATAAATGCCCATAGTGTGAATTTATTTGGCTGTAGACGGTGATCATCTATTCACTTCAATGGGACTGTATGAAAAACTCACTGGTCATTGGATAAATGCCACGATTTTTCTCGCCCTTCCAGATGCTGAGCTTTTGCAAGATGATTGGAGGATCAGTCAAAAGGCAGAATCCTGTTTTGATTCACAGCTATTTTGTGACCTACATCATCACTTAATCACTGGTAGCTTCAGTCCTATCACGGATCATGCGAGTGAAGTCGAAAGACAAACTGCCACCCATTTCTTGGTGTTTGCTTGGTGATATTTCTTGACCTTTTCCATTGTTCATTGTGTAAATAAAACACACTCATAGTATCACCTACTTGGCCTACCATCCGAAATCCAGGAACAATCCAACAACGTTAACAGGTATCTTGATCAAACTTGTTTTATCTAGCATCAACAAATTCATAGCATCCTGCCATCAAACGAAAATAAACCTAGAAGCTTAAGTTTTAGCTTCCTTCTAGGAAGTAGTGTAAGAGAAGAATTGCCCCCTAGAGGATAACAAGATAACTGGCCAAATCATGTCTGTTTCATCCTGGCCTAGGTTTAATGTGTGCCTGTTATTAACCCTGCATTTTTTTCTAAATATACTAGATATAAAAAACAATAATAAAGAGTGAGCATGAGACTTATAAAGTTCAAAGTGCCCTAAATGGGTTAGTGCCCTGTAAAAAAATACCTTTATGCCCTGAAATATACAATACCGGTCAAAAGTTTTACAACACGGCAAATTTTCCAGGTTTTTTATTGGAAACTTTTTAGTTTAATGTCTCATTTCACTCTAAAATGAAAGGATAGTACAAATAAGCACTAAGTTGAAAAAGAAATAATAGATTCAATTTACAGCCCAAAGTGTATTCTAAACTTTTGACTCATCTTAGTAGCCACCTTTGGGAAATATAACAGCTGAAAACACTCGTGGCAATCTTTCTACAATATATCATCAATAAATCAAATGTTCTTCAGAAAGTTCTTCCCAAATCTGTTGCAGAAGTTCCCATAGATGTGTGGCACATGTAGGTTGCTTTGCTTTGTCTTCCTAATTAGAGCCTATCCCAGCTCTTCAATGGGCACAAGGCAATAATAACACCCTGGATGGGGCGCCAGTCACGCAGGTACCTACAGGATGATTCAGTGTCTCCAGTTAACCTGGTAGCATGTCTTTGGACTGTGGGAGGAAACCGGAATACCCAGAGGAAACACACAGGAAGAACATACAAACTCTGTACAGAAAGAACCAAGATCGCCCCACCCGGGGATCAAACCCAGGACCTTCTTGCTGTGAGGCGACAGTGCTACTCACTAAGCCACCGTGCTTTATTTATTTATGTATTATAATTAATAAATACTGTGATTATTTTACTAAATAAGAAATATAATACATTTATTTAGTTAGTTAGTTTTTTAGCCCATGTGGAGCAGTGGGAATTTCCACTGAACATCAGCATCAGGAATCTGAACTCCCCGGTTCGTATCTTGGCATTACCGGCATTAGCTACATATTCATGAGGATAGAACTGAAATAGAAAATTACACATGGTTGAGTTACTCATATTTTTATGAATGACATGCCTTCTGTTTCTAGATGTTTTTAACAAAGTCAATATTGATCACACATAAACACCAGCTGCCAAAAGGGAACAGGAGGTGCCCAAAATGGAACCCACGAGGTCTTGGTAAGTGCTTGGTGTTTTCAACTACATGGTCATACCATAAAAGCTTCAAGGCTTATTTCAGTCGCCCTTTTGATAGAGAAAGATGAGCAAGACCTTTTTATCAGATGACCTGAGTCACAGTGAACATCACCAGTTTCTAGACATGATTCATTCGTTTTTTCTTTTTTGTACCTGTGTTGGGGGACCTGTGATAACATAATGTACAATTGGCTAAGATGCAGATAAGCAAGAATGACAACAGTTTCTTTTAACTGTGTAATTACTCTAATAATCATTGATTAAGTAGCAACATGACAGCTGTGTTAGCTCATGGTCAAGTAGGCTTCTTGCTCTTGCCAGAAAGAGGTCTTTTCTGATAAAATACCTATATCCCCAGGATTCCTACACCATGAATATCACATTGTGCACCATGAACAACTGTAGCCAAGCTAATTATTTGGCTAGAAAATCTTGGTTAAACTGAACTGAATAAACCAGACCTTGAGCTTGTTGGATGTCAAACTTAAAAACCGTGGCTGTTAATTAAGAACAGTGGCTCTTACTCTATGGAGCTCTAATGGTGCATTCAACAGTATGCAGCCCTTGGCAAAACCCTTCTTCACCCATGCATTCTGCACAGGTACCTCTCTGTCTGGCTTCAGGGTCATTCCACAGTGTTTGAAGACCACGCCTACATAGTCCCCACCATTTATTATCATACACACACATATATACATAGTGAGGTTTGAACCTGTGACCTTTGGATGATCAGTCCCGTATTTTAAACACTAGGCTACGGCTAGCCAAGACACAACCCTCCCTATTTAACCAGGCTCCCTATTTAACCCTACACTGCGAGTGAGGCTGTTAAGTGAACCAGTAAATGGTTAATTCTGCGTGTTTAACACATGCACACGCACATACAGGACTGTGGCTGCAACAATACACTCATCCAGTCTCAATAGTATGTCAAGTGGCCTTAGGGTAATCACCATCAGCGATTGTTCTCTTTCTGAATAGATGCTGCGTTTGTAAGATGTCAGAGGCCTGAGTGCTATGTGTACAGCCAACTTCATGTTCATTTGATAGACGAGAGCTCTTTACTATCTGCCTGTCAACTATCTGTTTATTTGTTATGTCTATCCGTCTGTCTTTCTACTCATCTGTCTTTCTGTCTGTCTTTTAACATTCTTTATGTCTATTTATCTATTTGTCGGTCTCTGTGTTTTTGTCTGTCTGTCTATCTGTTTTTCTATATGCTTGTCTGCCCATCGGTTTGTCTGTCCCTATTCCACAAAGCTTCAATTGTTGCACAACTTGTTGAAAAAAAAAACCATGAAGCGTAACTTTGTTTTAATGCTCAGGGCCACAGTACTGAAACATGTCTTTTCCACAGTTGCATCATAGCTGCAAATTATTGATTTATTGATTTATTTATATGTATTTACCTGTCTGACTGATTTACCTGGACTCAGTAAACTCAGGAGAAGAGTCATCATATTTTATATCCTCATGGTGGCTTCTCTGTAGGCATGTTATTGGTTTGAACTAGTATAACAGTGGTATACTTCTTGTTTTGCTCTTTAGAATCAGAATTGTAATGTATGAAGACCAAATGCCATTTCATGTTTTAACTGAGAGAAAGCTTTGCCTTTCAAACATAAATCTGTGGATTAAAATTCAGTTTGTTTATCTCCAATAATCTGTGTTTCTTTTGTGCTCATGTGTCTGTGAGTGCACGTGAGCTGCATGTCTACTGACCGGAAGTGAGTTTAGGGTGTGTTGCCATTTGATTTGGTCTGTAGGGGGCAGTAAAGGGCTGATGAATGCGTGTACCACATTCTAACATCTAATTCAACAGTGTGTCACCTGATATATATGATGGAACATTCTATACTGATCGACATTGTTTCATGAATGACAGTGCACATGGGGCTCAGGGGGTCATTGAACGATCTGATGAGAAAATTACATGTAATGGGATGTCAAAGCCACCAGCATAACTATGAAAAATTATACCCAGACTTGTAAACTGAGGCTTTCCTTTATTATTATTAAGCTATGTGTACAGTGCTGGGAAATAGTAATTGCCCCATTGACTGGTCAGTAAACCAGAGACAAGGACTCAAACTCCATCAAACTAAAAGTCGCTATTTTCAAATATGGGTGAAGTGAATCAGTAGTGCATTTACAGAAGACCCAGAGTTTGTTTCACTTGCCCCCCTTTCTACTGTACGGAAATATCTAGTTTCTGGTTTGTAGTTTGGTAGAACCAGATTATCGGTTGGAACTGTTTAAACCACTCTATGGGATGCACATTACTGCACTTGGTTCCCCTCTATTTAGGACAAGAGATACAGTTTGGGACGCCACCAGAAAATGTTGAGAGTTCTTCAAAATCTTTCAACACATTAAATTAAATTAAATTAAATTAAATTTACATTTTCAGCATTTAGCCGACACTTTTATCAAAAACAACCTTCTGGTTACGAGCACAGTGCAACCAAGCCATCACTTCTCTTTAACTCCTCTATAAAGTCCCATTCCTTCCATTCAGCACAGTACCAACTTTTTAATGACATCAACACATCATCCCATGAACATTTTCTTTCCCTTAAATCTTCTGATTACTACACCCCCACCCTCACCCTTTCCAACAGAAACATTAAAGTTCTTGGATAAGAGATAAGAAAATACTTTATTGATCCCCTTTGGGAAATTAACGTGTTTCAGCAGTAAGAAAAAACAGGAAAGAAGAACAGAAATCGACTCAAATAAATGTTTTACTTAGCGCTCGATAAAACACTTAAGTGACAGAACACAAATCAAAATTTCTATAAAATAACAATAAAGCCCAATCTAATGGAATAATGGAGATGGAATAATGACATTACTGTTTGTTATCACTCTGTACTCCTGAACTTCATGTTTTAGTTACACTTTCTGTTTCAAGTTAAGTGATGTTCATTCAGTTCAGGTGACTTTTACTTCCTCGCACAACACACTTTATCACTCTGAAAATATCAGCAGCAAACTGGTTTGAAATGTAATAATATGAACTTCAAAAACTAAAAGGGAAGCGCAAACTACATATTAAATAACTGCTGTCTCTACACGCCCACAGGTGACGTCATGGTTCAGGCTCAAAAACCAAGTAGTCTGTGGTTGCCAGAGTAGAACACTAGCTCACTGGCTTGAACCTCTTTTTTCGGTGGAAAAATGGTGAACCGGTTGAAAATGACATCATTGCTTTGGTGAAAAAGGGGTATGAGAGTCACATGCTGACCTCCATGTTTCTCCATTTCTGTACATGCACCCCAGGCGTTTCCCACCAAGCAGACTTGTGGCCCATTAAATGTTGGCAAAGCAGACAGAAACAGAAACAGGCATTTACAAACTTGTTAAAACTTGCCGTCATCATGTTTGCAGAGCGTCTTAACTCCCTTGTTCAGATTTGCCACCTGTTGGCTGGGTGACATCCTAGACATTGTCAGGCTCAGTAAATATGGCTCAGACACAAGCAAGAAAACATAATATTTTAATAATAATCCTAAACAGGTGTTAAAAAATTAAGCAAACACATTTGAAAAATAGGAAAAAAGTAGACAACATAGTAAACAAGAAAGGGTGTCCTAAAGTCGCAGTAAAGAAATAAAAAGAACCGAGTCCTACACAGAACAGATTGATGGTAATTAGAAAACCGCTCTATATGCAACTCAAGACTGTTGTAATACTTCTTTCACGGGTCACAAGGACTTAAATAACATAACTAATTCCTAATGGTAATCAGATGTGCTCACTAAAACTGTCAACTGTCTTTGTCACCCTCTGGCACTGGCAACCGTTCTGCATGATCTCCCGAAGTATCATGGGAGTTGTAGTCCCAGTCCGATGGCTGATGACAGGATGTGTGACGGCCACTTGGATGCACAAACCATTGCGTTGTAATTCAATTACTGACATAATTCAATTATCCTTTTTTTTACCCCGGAAAACTGTGAATGTCTTCAGAATGTCTTTTATACCAAACTTTACAGTAGACACTGGTAGCTAGACCATCTGTCTTTTGTCGTCCGTGAGGACCCAATGCACCTGAACTTTGTGTAAATGTTCTGGGGAAAAGGCTGGACTTGTTTGTTTTGTTAGATCACATTTAAAGAATAGATTGATTGAACTGCAGGAAACTCCATTCACTTGTTACTTGAGTGATGACTAATACGGAACATTTTTCTCTGAATTGAATTACTGTGTAATGTTTCATACTTTTCTATTTAAAGTTTATCGCTGGTCATGTTGCCATGTTACCCAGTGATCACACTGCTCATGTGGCAAAGCAGCCGGAAGTTATTCATTTTTAAAAACCAGTGATTTCCAGTGATGGAGGAGGGTGGTCCAGTGCCTTAATGGAAATTATAAAACTTAAGGAAATCTGAAGAACTTTGATGTAATCAGTTTCACAAATGTGCCCTCTTGAAAATACTTATGACATCATGATGACAATGATGATGATCATCATTCATTTGCATATTTGATTTGACAACACAAAAAGGAACTGGACTGTCCCAGTTTTGGGGTGTTGACAAACTGGAAAGCCTAAAATATTTTTAGTAAAGTTTTATAGTAAAAATTCAAACTGAATCACACTGTACTCACAGGCTGTCGCTTAAATCCCAAAGTATCAGATTGGAAAGGACATCTTGTCTTTTTCTTTCCCTACTCAGAACCAAGTTTACTCATATACTGGGATATCCCGAGTGACTCATGTCATTTCTGATGGACTAGAATGAGGTGACGGCTATTCCAGAGATGAAAATGTTAAAGGGATTGAAGTCATGAGATTAATGATGAGAAGAATCACTCAACGTTCAGGCTTCTTTTATTATGTCTCTGTACTATTTAAAAAATAGCAGCACTTTATGATCATTGTTAATTCTTCATGTGTGAAATCTGGAGTGAGTCATCTGTCCAGGAACAATTTTGACCATATATATAAATATATATATATATATATATATATATATATATATAGCCATACAGCCATGGAAAAACTTTTATATTAATGCTGCAGTAAATAGTTATCATAGAATCTAAAAGAACCAGTAAGAACAATATCAATAGTAACATGAACTTATCTTTGATGTCCCCATCCTTTGTTACACCACAGGTTTCTTATAATATATTGTTTCATGGACCAGCAGGGATGGGAGGATTTAAAAATATTGCTCACATATTATGTAAAATGAGCTTTTTATGTGGAAACAAGACACTGAGGCTTGTTTTGTTGCGACCTTAAATTATTCATTCTTTCTGTGCGGCCAGGTAATAAATAACTCATGGACTGGTACCAGTCCATGGCCTGGTGGTTGGAAACCTCTGAATTTCATTTGATTTAACATTTTTATTTCATTGAGCATTTAAGTGCCATTTTTCTTTCATTAAGCATTTAATGTTTACTAGTTATTATGCACTAGCTGGTAGTGCAGAATAACCTACCAATACTACATCTATTCTGTTCACAATTTAGTCAAAAGGACCCTGATGTTCAATTATAAAGGAACTAAAAACACAACAAGGAGTTTGATCAACAAACAACCAATTCTGTGGACTCAAAAACGGGGATGGGTGGGCACAGACAAGTTTTGTTTTTTCAATTCATGAGCATCATTTAATGACTAGCATGAACTTTTTAATATGTCGTGAAATTGTACAATTGGGTTTGAATTTCAAGCCATGTTTACAGTGGCATGAATATTTTGCAAATCAGTTTGGAGATAAATTCTGCCTAACAAGTCAAATCCTGACTTCATCAAGCAGTTTAATTCCCTTCAGCGTAAGGTTGATTGAATTGGGCTTGTTTCAGAGCTCCAAATAAGCTGTGAAGCTCTGTAGACAAGAATTTTATTTTTATTTAAATATACAAACACTGTGTTCTTCTTTTTAAATTGTTATACAGTTTGTCGAATAAAAAGATAGATAAATAGATAGATCATTTTTTTGCCAAAAAAGACCTGTAATGCTAATACGTCTGACCACAATACTGTGTGATGGTCCCTCCAAAATACCTCAGAACCCAGAGATGTTGACGCAACTTGTGGACATGGATAACATAAGGCTTCTTTTTGCACAAAAAAGTTGTAAGTGACATTTGTGTATTTAATTCTGTATTGTAGTGCTTTACAAAGGCTTATGTGATTATCAGCTTTTGTTGAGTGGAGGTTCTTGATGCAGTGCTGTTACAGCTTACATATATAAACTCTGGAAGTTTATGAAATACTTGCTTTCCACAGTACATAACCATTTTGACTTTGAAGTGGTGTAAATAAAGAGTGAAAAGAAGGTTTCTTTGCTAAAGAACCAGCAAATTGCACCTAAATCTTCCTCATGCCTTTTATGTGCCTTCATTTGACAGTTCAAACCAAAAATAGTGTTACCATCAAATACACCATTTTAAATTTCAATTTACAAAAAGGAATCAATCATGAGACTTTTATCTTGACTCTGCTAAATTGAGTCCTGTTAGTCTCTGTAACTGTCTATACAACAAACCAATTTGCTTTTCACGACTCAACCCCTTGCTCGCATTACGCTCATTTCGCTTGCGCTACCTGGAAGTCTCTTTTATCAAGCATAATTGAAGCCTGTGTAGTTTCAAATCCTCTGTGCCCAGAAAGTCAAATAAGCTGCTTATTTTGGGCTTAATTTGAGGCAAGCAACAAACAAGCTATTGCTTTTTTATTTTTGGTCTTGTTAGTTAGTCTAAGTTAAAGAGCTGTCTATTCAGAGCAAGATTTGATTGGATTTAATACCAGCTCGTGGACCAGTGTATAAATTATACGCCCAAAGTGCTTCGCCAGCCAGGAGACTTAAGCAGTAATGTTCTCATATTTATGTCTGCATATTAGTTGGAATACTTTTGTTTTCTTCATATTTATAATCTATAAATAGTATGCCTCACATCGCTGAAAAATGTTAATTGAAGTGTTTCTTGTTTTTATTTTGGCTTTTATTTCATTGCAGAATGTAGGGGCCCTAGATAATTATGTTCCTACTGGTTAACACAAATCCAATCCTGCATTTCAGGCCTGCAACACATTCCAAAATAAGTTGGGACAGGGACAAGTAAGGGCTAGTAAGATAATAAGGAAAGATTGGAAGGGATTTGTATGGTTCTCCCTCCTGAGTGCACAATATCAATAAATAAACTTTGAGGAATTTTAGAGTGTAATGGGCAACTGCAAAAGCTCGAGCTGGAGACAAGTGATCTCTGATTCCTTAGATGACCTCAAGAATCGTAATACATTAATAGCTGATGTGTCCTCATGGACAAGGAATTAATAATGCACTAAATGTTTGCATTACAATACAGAGATACATGCACAAATGCAGCTTATAACTTTACTGTGCAAACAAGAAGCCTTATGTTAACAATGTCCAGATGCAGTGTCAACTTCTCTGAGCTACGAGATATCTAGGACGAACCATCACATCATGGAAATATCTAGAACAGACCATCACACAGTTGAAAAGTCTAGATGGACCATCACACAGTGGAAAACTCTAGGATGGGCTATCACACAGTGGAAATATATATTGTGGTCAGACAGACAGAGCATAATTCTAGGTGGAGGTGGAGCAAGTCCAAAAGCAAGTGTGTGCCATGGTGCCCTTAGCATAGACAAATAACATTGCTGTGATGGTAGCTTTAATGTGAATACTGAATTCAAATGGACAACACTCCAGGGATGTCCAGGAATTTTAATCAGAATGTAAAGCCACTTTCTGCACACAACTCATAGTCAAGGCTGAGGAGGAAGAGGTTACAAGTACTTTGCTGGCCTGCCTGCAGTCCTGACCTGTTTCCAACAAAGACAGAATTATGATATTTGAAACAACAAGTGTGACAATGATGACCCTATACAGTTACACATCTTAAGGCTTGTTTACAAGAAGAATAGGACAAAAGAGTTGAAACATTAAATCACTTGGCATCCTTGGTGACAAAAGGTTTTATGCCTGTAGTGAAAAACAATAGTAACATTACAAATAACCCTTAAACTATAAAATAAGTCATAAAAGTCAAGAAACACCTACTTTTTCCAAAGCATTTCCATGCACTGCGAATGTTTTTATCTGCTTTGGAGCTATACCGTATTAAAAATTTAAAATTAATAAAAAAAGAGAGACTGAAAACAGGAAACACATTTTCACAGCACTGAATGCCATTTCAAATGCAGCTGAATATCATGACATTTCCTCTGCAGGAAGCGCACTGAAAATACCATGGTCCATGTTATATATCACTATCTAAGTGCTCCTGCAAATGCATTTCAAGTGCCTGTCCTAGAAATGGTCCTATTGGATGAAAAAAAGAAGAAAAAACAGAAATAATAAAACATTTGGCATTTTTATTAAAGCGTGTACAAGTTTAGTTAAGAGAAATGGATGATAATGAGGACAGCGCATTTGCAGACAGTGGAGGCGAGAGTGTGGGAGTCAGACAGGTTTTAATGGTGCTGTTACTGTGTGTTATGTAGTCTAGCTTGCGGTGAGGCGCGGCCTAAAATCACTAATCCTTGTTAGTTTTGGAGGTGCTATCTGACCGCTCTGATCAGTGTGTGATGGATATATGTGTAATCACTAAACACTGAAATGTTCTTATAATTATGATGAGCCGATTACATCGAGTTTATAAAATATATCCATAGATTATTTTAAAATTTAGCTAATTAGACATGCTCTGCAGGGCATGTGTCTGACGAGGGTATATTCACCTCACAAACGTTTCCTCGGCACAGTGCCTTTCTTATTTGCCAATACTTTAGTGGATTTGTCAAAGCACTGCACATTTCTGCACAGGCCCTTCAGGCTACTAACCAGGGTCCATTAACAGTGTCTTACCGGTATATCAACCGGTGACTAGTCGTCAATCCGAAATCAGTGCTAACGTTATGTAGTGTGACCTAGGCATTAGTGGCTAATTTTGTTTGCTGCAGACACAGCACTGCTAGGGAAGGCCACTCCAATCTGTTTTTAATTAATAATGCCTCTTTATTTTTTTTAAATGTAACCATGAGTTCATGTGGACTAAAACTCAGAACTAAACTACCCAATACAGAGACCTGTTTTAAACATTGTACAATGATTGGTTAGACAGGACACAAGATCAAGGATCAAAAAAACCTTATTGTCATTTGCATCACATGGGGTACATGAGGTGGAATGAAATTGTCAAAAGGTCCCAGTTACACCTCAAAAAAGAATGTAACTATTATTATAAAATATTATATAAAATATAAAAGAGTAGACATTGAGTAGTGCATAGGCATTTAACTGTAGCAGCAGGGATAAGTATGAATGAAAATTCATGCAGATATGTTCTTAAAAAACACTTAATAATAACAAAGGACAAGACAAGACTAAAGGCTAAAGCTAAGCTAAGCTAATAATCATAGACAGAATAACTAAACAATCTTAAACAAAACTAAACAAAACTAAACAAAACTAAACATGGCGTGAATAGGACAAACATACATGAATATAAAGTAAACACACACAAACTAAGCTAAGTGCTAACAACAAACCAAATAGAGCACAAACTAAACATAATATAGACAAAAGCATAACAACCAAAATCTAAAAGCAAAGACAAACAGGCAAGGGCCAGAGGAAGCAAGTCAGTCAAGTCAAGTCAATTTTATTTGTATAGCGCTTTTTACAATAGACATTGTCACAAAGCAGCTTTACAGAGTTTA
>JAYDZG010000001.1:3037736-3062071 GCA_034509265.1 Microcambeva bendego | reverse complement strand
TCTCTCTCTCTCTCTCTCTCTCTCTCTCTCTCTCTCTCTCTCTCTCTCTCTGGCTCTTTCTCTGCAACACACGCACACGCGCGGCTCCCCCCACGCTCCCTCCCTCATTGCGCGGTCTCATTCACTCCGTCCACGCGCGGGATGGGGGGGCGGGCTCCGTATAAATACCGGGAATACGCGAACACGAGGCACACTGAGACTGAAACCACTTGCAGTGCTAAAAGACCACAAGCAAGAAGACTCCGAAGCCGGGAGTAAAAGTACCAACACAGTAACGAGGTGCTGTTTAACGCCGATAGAAAGTCGTGGATAGACAAGCTCGTGCGCTTTCGCCTTTGGTTTTCGAGGCCGGTGCGAGCTCGTATATTTTCGGAATTGCCGCGAACAAACCCGAGTTGGTAGTTAAACTCTCTGGAGTTTGGTGTGAGTCGCTTTATTTGCTGTTTTTTGCTTGTGGAAGTGGACTGCACTGATACTTGGAATCGGTCTGACGAATAACACACGAAGAAGCTCAAGTCGCTTCTCCGCCGCTTTTAGTTTGTCTTTTCCCGCCCGCAAGTTTGCTTTCAACTTCGCCGTAAAGGAGAGTTTGAAGAAAGTGGGAGCGGACAAGATTTCCACGCGGTGCCACCTGTGGATGGAGAGCCTCGATCATTACGCACACGTTTGAAGGTAACTGGTCGTAACTTCGCGTGTTCAGATGTTCGTAATCATGTGTGCATGTGCAGCTTCAACTTGTGCGCACTTCAACTGTTGCACAGTTTTAACAGTTGCGTATTAACCCGAAACTTAAAAGCATCATTGCGCGTGGTTGCTTGCCACGATTCTCCCTGCAGTGTGTGCGCAAAAACGACATTTCCACATGCATCGATGGGTTCGTTTATGATTACGCACAGTGCTGTTCGTTTTGCATGTTTGCTTTTTCATGTGTTTGTCTGTGGACTTTCTGAAGCGCGCTGAGGAACTTCAAGTGCGCCTTTCTGTCTCGTAAATTGTGCCTTAAAGTTACTGATATGCTATCATGGATGCTCAACAAACTTTTGGAGCGTCCCTACCATTACGCACGATTTATATTCCTCTTGCTTAAATAGTCGTTTGATGTCTGGTGTTATGTGTGCACGTGAATTCGTTTGCACATTCTCTGATGAATCCTTTTAATTTCTTAAACAGTTGCATTATGCGCTGAAAATGCCACCCTTAGAAAGTGCAACATTTTTTTGCTGCAACATTATGCACTTCCAAACGCATTCCAGTCGCATATATATATATATACGAAATTCGTTAAATGCTTTGTCGGTTGTGTTTTTCATAGATGAGTTTATCCTGTGCTTTCAGCTCTGATTTAAGAAGGGCAAAACTCCAGTGCACGAGCGGTGCGAGTCTTCTGCTAAGGGCGCGTGCAATGCCGCTGTCCAGGGCTGGCTCGCGCTCTCCGTGGTGCTGAAACTTAGCTTACCCGTTATTACACTCGGCCTTTATGCAACAGAAACAAAGTTTGCGGCTCAAGAATTTCTTTTTCGGGATGTGAATGAATATTGCTCTAAAATACGAATTGCTGTTCTGGTTTTGTGTTTTCCTGCAGGTAAATACTGCCTTTTTTCTTCCCACAAGGCTCATCTGATCATACATGGCTGATGCAGACCGCCCAGTATGTTCAGATGAATCAGCAATGTAGTGCAAGAGTGTCTGTTGACAAACGTTTTTGCTAGAATTAATGTTTGAATGGATCTGGATTTAGAGGCATGAGGCACCAGAATATTCTCTCAACTGTAAAACAGTCTGATATGAAAAAGTGTCCACTCTAGAATCTGAAAGTGTACAACAGAAGGTAGTACCACTGTATTTCACAATGCAGATAAATACTATCAATAATATAAACAAAATTTAAGAAATGACCAAATATGGTCTTGTAAGACTTCTTTCCTGTTTGTAGTACTGTACACATGGGCACTTTTCTCACTATAGCAACCGCCTGATTCCAGCAGCTTCTAGTTGTTCGCATGTCTATGCGAAGGTCCATGTGGAGCGGACAGCAAACAATGTGAGTGTCTGTGCACATATGTAAGCATTTTCTAGGAGTCATCAGCATTTCAAACAAGCCTCAAGCTTCAACTTCAATCACAAAGACTCATGGTCCGACTACTTTCCTATTGCATCCTGAGCAACTTCTTTATACGCCCACTTTCATTTATGCGTGAGCATGTCTCATGGCTTGCCAATCCGAAACCCTACTGCGCGTTCTATTCTCTCTCACACAAGGGTGTGAAGAAAACAGCAAGCAAACTGCGTCAGTGGAGGAAAAAAATAATAGCGGGTAAATGAGGACACATGACAGCACTGTAGCATGCTTCGATCCATATGTGAAACCTGAAAAGCATGACTCATCACATGCTCCGCACTATGAACCTGACGTGCACATAATCACAGAGTGCAATATGATTCTCGGGATTACTCCCCAGAGCAATTGAGTAGGGATTAATTAAGTTGTTAATTAAAACTATGCCGCAAGGATTAGTGAGACAATCGTGCCTAATCCACCTGATTCGACGAGGCGCTGAAATATTATGAAAATGCAAACCAGTCTAGGTGGCTGGGAAGGCGAGGGCATTGTAGTTGCTAAGGCAACGCTTGAATCAGGCTTTCTCTTCACCGCATGAGTCAGAAAAAGGCACGGACACGTGTTGGCTTGCTTTTCGGTCTCCCACGCGTAATACAAAAGTGCAGCTGTGCTCAAACTGAACAGAGCAAACCTTAATCACCTCGGTACAACATGACCCAGAGCTTAGGAATCCAAAAAAATCAGAATCCAAAAATGTACATCTGCTTGTTCTACAAGTGGTTTTCAACCGCCAGCTCTGCATCAATCGCCGGCCTGCATCCGCCGCTCTGTGCCCATGTCTTCCCCTCTTTTTTTCACTCTCGGCACTTAAACCCCTCTAAAAAGCAGTTTCCTAACTACCCATGAATGCCGTAATTGCAGTCTGGCTTTCAGAAGCGGGTGAACAAGGATGGAAAGGAGGGGCTAATGGCTGGCTTCCGGTGCGTCTTCAATAGAAGACGAGGACTGGCTGGCAGTGAGAGACAGAACCATTAGGGCTAATAGAGCAGTCACTGCACAGAAAGAAAACTCTTTCTTATCTTCGTTTGTTTTATGCCATGGGAAATCAACATGTACCACCCGTGGTCTCATAGTAATGATATAGGGTAGGAAAACAGATCATCTGAATGGCCTGCTGAGCTCATGAGTAAAACAAGAATCAGTGATTTACATTGTTGACTCTTGCACTTGTGACCAGGCACTGAGTGACTATCGATCTAGTCCAACTTGTAAACTCTTGAGATAAAACTGGCCAAACACAACTAGTGCAAGAAAGTTCTTAGCATGTCCTCTTTATTTCCTCAACAGTTGCATCCCTTCATTGTTTTTCCAACCTTCATGCATCTAGGAACCAAAAGAAACCTTGTAGGAAACATCTCTTTTTTTACTTGAGCCGTCTGCCTTCCTTCATAAAGTGAGGTACTGGTTCATGAACAGACTTTCACCGTCGAGGTTTGGGGGTTTTGTTTCTGCATAACTTTTATTTCATTGTATCTACAAAGCCTTTGTGGTGTCTCGTAGGTCTCCGAAAGAACAGATTTCGTCCTCCAAAGCATCACCCTTGCTGTGCAATCAGCACTCTAACTTTAGCAAATTGCAAGACTTCTAGACGCTCGAGCGGGTGAGAGTTCCTGCTGACTTTATGAAAACCGAGGCCCAAACTTGCAGTCTCTAAGCGACGCCAGCCTGACGTGGGCATATGTGGAATCTTCATGGACGTCAGTTTGACGCAATTGGCCGGGCCGAGCGACGGCTCGTGGGCGGTAGCGCGATATCGGGAGAAAACAAGGGAACGGGAGCTCAGAACGGGCCTGCTGTGCAGGCACTGTAATTATAGCTGGGTGTAATTGCTGAGCGTCCGTGCTGACATGGAATGTGCGCGTGAATGTGGACTGATTGTAATCCGAGACGGGTTTGGACTCTGCAAGTCTGATTACCCAAAGAAGGGGCTAAATAAAAAGATGCGTTTGTGATTCTGACCCTGTTAATGTTGTTTCTTTTGTCTGTTTGTGCTTCCATCCAGATCTACTCCAGACAGACATGTCCCATTTATTTTAGAGAAGTCTAAAACCCTCCATCCACTAAAACAAACAATCACCAAGAGATCAACATCAAGAAAGAAAATCCCTCACAGAATCAAGACATTCAAACAGAAGCCCTAAATTAGTCTTGACCAACTTTTTTTCATCCATCCATCCTCTACACGTGAGAAGATGGAGTGGAGGCCCGTTTTGATCACTGGCCTCTCCTTGGCCTTGTGTGTGTGTGCACTTTTTGGCCTGACTCTCGCCACCCCATCAGGACCTGCCTCTGCTTCCTGTGCAATCCTGGAGCAAAGTCGATTCTTTGGTGTGTTTTCATCCAAAACAGCTTTTCCGTCCGCCCCATGCTCGTGGACCCTTCAGAACCCGGATCCACGCCGCTACACCGTCTACATGAAGGTCACCAAACCTACCGAATCCTGTACCCCTCGCCAGATCAAGACCTTTCAGTTCGACTCCTTCCTGGAGACCTCGCGGACCTATCTGGGCATGGAGAGCTTCGACGAGGTCGTCCGCCTCTGCGATGCCACCTCGGCTGTTGCCTACGTAGAGTCCAGCAAGCAGTTCCTCCAGCTCAGGAAGGTTGTCCCTCAAATTGGCACAGATAATCCAGAGGATGAGGAAAGCAGCGATGACGAGGGTAGCCAGTTCAGCTCCGAATTCTTGGTCGTAGGAAAGCGGAACCCCAGCGTTCCTGCCTGCGAAATGCTTTGCAAGTGGCTTGAGGACTGTCTGGCAACCAGCTCCCAAGGTAACCCCTGCGGGATCATGGCCACCCCATGCCAGTGCTGGGAGACACCCAAGAGGAGGCCAGGCGGGTGCTACAGGGGTGGCATCTACGTTGATAAGTGCACACCATCTTCAAGGGACAACAACCGGGACGCAGAGATCATGAGTAAGTTTGAGCACATGTAATATTTTTCACTTATACCAAAAATCGCCACCTATTGGAGGACATCACGAACTACACCCAGTCACATAAGTCACATAAGCAAAACAATATGAATTTACAAAACAGGAAAACCTCATTTGGATCAAAAAGAGCTCCTTAGATATTGATATGGAGTTTTGCATCCTCTTCTCAATTTCCTTAGCATGAAAACCTGCTATTGAAGTGGCAGAGAGTGCTGCTCACTTAGCCGGGCAAAACAATGCAGGTGTATGAGAGACTGAGTAATATTGAGGAGTTAACGAAACGAAGCAAGGAGGCGATGTTCACACAATGTCTCCGCCACTGGAGAGGGAAAGGCAATCGATGCTTTGCACTCGTGGTTGCCTTGGTAACCCATCGGTCTCAGGCAAATACCGCATGAACCCGGCCCGGCAGGTGCTGATACTCTTTTCAATCTGTTTTCTCATGCAGCGCCTTGACATTTTGCACTCAAAGCCCTCTGTTTTGGCAATCACCAGCTATAGAAAACCTTTAGAATCCCAGTAAGGGCTGTAATGTCAGCGCTGCGCAGGGTTATCGACTCCGTGTCGGAGCTGCCATCGGAAAGTACGTCTTTCTTTAAGGCTAAAGCAAGTGGGAAGTTTTGAAAAACGTTAAAAGCCGTGTGTTTGGGTGCAGTTCTCAAGGTTGTCCACCAGGTGGCAGATGTTGACGGTTTTTCGCTACAGCAAACGCATGTGACTATGTTGTTTAACTGTTGTGTCGTTGCATTGTTCTGCTGCAGAGGGCTGGGCTGGCTGGGGTCGCTGGTCTGAGTGCAGTAATGAGTGTGGGGGTGGAGCCCAGGTGCGAAGCCGGGCATGCCAGCCTGAGGACGGTATCTGTGAGGGCGTGGTTGAGGAAGCCAAAGCCTGCAACCCTCAACCCTGCATCGGTAGGCATACTTAATTCACTAAGTTGATTTCAATAATTGTTTGAGTGGTATATAAAAGATCTGATGGATTTTGGATTTACAGGAAAAGTTCGCCAACGTAGCAGTGCCCTGCGCTCCATTGTCGGCCTGAGAAGAGATGGAGAGGAGACGGCAATGTCTCAACCTGGTAAGTTTTAACAGTAACCAATTAAAAGAATAGTTCACTTAACTCCCAGTCTATTGCTATAGAACCATAATAAAAGGGTTTGCCTGGATGTTCCTCTCAGTTACAGATGTGGTCCAGGATCAGTGGTCCTCCTGGAGCTCCTGCTCTGTTACCTGTGGTGAAGGTTGGCAGAGTCGTACACGGAATTGCGTGACATCTACCCAGGGTACGCTCTGCACCGGTCCATTAAGAGAAAACAGACCCTGCAACAACTCTATTGCCTGCCCAGGTAAACACACACATACATCTAAACACACATAAATAGGAGCCCAGATGTTGCGCCCTTCCGTAGGTCTTAAAATGAGTGTATAATACATTGCTTTTATTTTTCAGTGAATGGAGCCTGGGATGAGTGGGCACCCTGGAGTCTGTGCTCCTCCACCTGTGGTCGTGGGTACCGTGATCGTGTGCGTACCTGCAAGCCACCTAATAACGGAGGAGAGCCTTGTACCGGACCCAGAAAACAGACTAAATTCTGCAACATTGCTGTCTGCCCTGGTTAGTAAACTTCACACTGTTAGTACTGTTTATGTGTCTGGTGTAATTCTCATCTTGAACACCAGATGGCAGTGTAGTCAAACTGTTCATGTGAGCGCATGAAAATGGCAGAACACGAGTAATCCGAATTTGTTGATTCGATTTGTTCTTAAATTTATATTTCTTTCCAAAAATACGAAGTAAATTCGTCTATTTATTCATTATATGCTACAAAAAAAAAGCAATAATTGAATTGTTTTGTCTGCTTAGCACAGTATGTGGCCATAAAACAAATAATTAAAATGTAAATAAAAGTGTTACACAAAACAGACAAGTTCCTAGTAGGGTTCTTATTTATTCTTTATTTAACTCTTATTTAGACCAGTTTATATGTCTGACTCTAGCCAGTGCTTACGCCTGACCCACAATAGCCCAATTTTTCTCTTTGCTGAGAGAAATTCTTTTTGATTCTGCATTTGGTTCAGTTGCTAGGTGTAATTAGCCTCCAAGAAAGCATTGTGCAAACTATATAGGTGATTGTATTTGTAATTTCTCTGTAGTCGATGGTTCCTGGAATGAATGGTCAGCTTGGACTCCATGCTCTGCATCCTGTTCCAATGGGACCATGCAGCGCACTCGCGAATGCAACGGGCCATCATACGGAGGTTCAGAGTGCCGAGGAGACTGGCTCGAGACCAGCAACTGCTTCATTAGAGACTGCCCAGGTTTGTCTTGTTCGTCTGTTTAATAGATATTTTATTGGGATGAAGGGTTTATAATCTTGTGTAACACATGGAGCTTATTTGTTTTCGCACCTTTTTATATATTGTTTATATATCTACACTGTTCTGCACTGCTGTAACAAAGCAAATTTCCTCCCTGTGGGATTAATAAAGGAATATCTTATCTTATCTTAGTGGATGGGAAATGGACCCAATGGAGCTCTTGGGGCAGCTGTACTAAGACATGTGGTGGAGGCAACCAACAGAGACAGAGATTTTGTGAGGGACCTTTCTTTAGTGGAGAGCCCTGCGATGGTGATAAAGCTGAACTCAGACGCTGCAACGAGAAAAGATGCCCTGGTAAGAAAGAAAATACATGTTTGCTCTAAAGGTTTCTATAATTTTTGTTTAATAAGCAGTCTAGACTTTTTAAACACTTAAATGGCAAAACAAAAATGGACGAATGAACAAATATTGTGCCTTGCAGAACCCCATGAGATCTGTGGTGAGGAGAGTTACGGAAACGCAGTGTGGAAGAGAACTCCAGCAGGCGACACCGTAGCTGTTTCTTGCCCGTCCGATGCCACAGGCCTTGTCCTCCGCAGATGTACCCTCGATGCTATCGGCTTAGCCTTGTGGGGAAACCCCAGCTACATTAAATGTGTCTCAAAAGAGTACCTAGATATCCAGGCCCAGGTAAGGCTAGCACTTGTCAGGTGTCCAAATTTGGTGGTGTCCAGTTCTTTGCCCATATATAGTTCAATGCTTTAAACATCCTACCTTCTGCTATCAGGCTCGTGAGCAGTCCACCAAGTCACAGAAAGGCATGTCAGTGGACGGTGTGTCTGAAATGCTCTCCAGACTGAGAATGATCTCAAATGATGCAACAAAGTACAGTGGAGATCTTCTGGCAGTCATGGAGGTGCTGAGGAACACCACCGAGATCTTTAAGGTGGCTGGATACAGTAGCGTGGACGTTGAGGTAACCACAACTTTACTTTATAGAACCATCGTTTTTTATTACAAATAAAGATCTATTAAATGCTTACTTATTTTTTTTTCTTTTTAATTAGAACTTTGTTCAAACAATCAGCAATTTACTGAAGGAGGAACATCACGGCAAATGGCAAGAAGCACAGCTGGTAAGTAGAAGCTTTAAAACCTTCAGCATTCTTATTATAGTCTAAAGCAAAAATAGAAACCGACTCATTATCAGGGAAGACAGAACAGCCCTGAGGTGTGAGCATGAAAAGGTGTGATGCATGAATTGAGCTCACAGCTCTCTCTAGTAGGCATTAGTCAACATTAAGAGGCCGTTCTGGATGACTCATTAACTGTTCTTTCATGTTGAACTCCCATATGGAGACACTTCACATGACAAACCATGATAAAAGACCTTCAACTGAAGCAATATCATGCTTCAACTTCAAAATCATTACATTTTAAAGCATGTCGAAAGATCTCACAGTTCAAGTGTTTCTGTCACGAAATGTACTGCCAGCTGTATATAATAATTTCCAATTCTGCTTTTATTTTACCCACATTTTTAAAACTAGCCTTTAATTCTTAAAAACATTGTTGAGTTGTGTCCAACAGTCCAGTGTTTCCATTCTTGAAGGGCAGTGGACGGCAATATTAATCCTTTCCAGTCTCTAGCTATGATACAGTATTTAATTCAAAGTAGTCTTAGCCAATGTCCTTCATCACACATATTTCTATCAGATCAAATAATTTGAAAGCTCAAGCTCACTATTTCTTATTCACCAAATCCCCGTTACTAGCCATCATACCAAAATTGCAAACTCCACTGGCATCGTGATCGTCAGCAGGCTATGTAAAAGTTCGCTTTGAAAAGTATTGCTCAACTCACACATGAACGCAACAGACAACGGAGGCTAAGAGAAAAATAGTGAGAGTCGTCCCGCCTACGCTGCAATCTGTGTTGTCAAGGCAGCTCGTAAGGCAACAGTGGCTTTAAAGGATGGAGAATCGAACGAGACCTCGCACCCCCACGCACATGCTCATGCTTGCGTCAGAAAGACGTTTGAAATCCCTCACACTTATTACTAAAGTGACCTCTGTGTTATTTCTGGCTAAGTAAATGCACATAGCTTAACACCCTAGATAGAACCATTGCCATTAAAGGTATCATATTTTCATCAGATGGGCGTGAACATCAAAGAGCTCTTCAGTTTGATCGAGGACTTCATTGACGTGATTGGCAAACAGATGAGAGATTTCCAAGACCATTATGAAATGACAGAAAACTTTGGTGAGTTTGGCGGGACATTTGTTGTGAGGAAAGCATCGTATTTCTATTATTAGTCCCTTCATTTGTTTGTCTGACATTTCCCGTCCTTGTCTCCAATAGTCCTGAGCATCCAGAAGCATCCCAAAACCACGACTTCGGATGTGACGTTCCCCCTGAAGGGATGGAGAGGCATGATGGAGTGGGTCCGCAACTCTGATGAGAAAATTGTAGTGTCCCGCAATGCCCTTAGTCTGGATGTGCCAGGTACATACACACTTTCTATAATGCAGACACTGAAATAAATAAAACAGAAGAAGAAATTGGCTTTTGTGAATGTTTACAGTGATAAGTAGCTGTTCTAGTTATCAGAAGGTTGCTGGTTCAAGGCTCACCATTGCCAGAGCAAGGCCTTGAGCAAGGCCCTTAACTGTCAGACTGTATACTGTAACCACTTTAGATAAAGACATTTGCTTGGTTCTGAAAATGTAAATGAGGTCTTATACACACCACCTGTTTCAAAATCTTCCATTGTGTTTAAGTGGGAAATCTGCTGACTGCATGGATCATAGGATATAATTTACATTACATTTACAGCCTGTTCCTTGTGGGTAAGGGCACTGGTATCCTGAAATACTGATGTAATTAAGTGATTAGTTTGAATAACATAGTCAGTCTGGGACAAGTGGACCTAAAGCTTGCCAGCAAAATAAAATAGAAACAGCAGAATCAGCCCTGGTTTTACACCCACCCAGCCTATGATGCAAAGAGCCAATCAGAAATAGGCAAAGGAAACTTCACAATGAAAAGCAAAATATGTCTAGACTTCTAGACAATTGTGTTGAATGTGCAATCTACAAGCACCTATAATCAGTTTTACATATTTATTTAACGATGTGTGTTTTAATCACACTACCTGTATTTGTACCAATGTGAATTTCTTTCTGGTTACAGATGCTGAAGAGAGCACTGGCTTTGTGACTGGCATCGTCCTCTACAGAAACCTGGGCCCAATTCTGTCTGTTCAGAGGTATACCAGTATACCAGAATCTTCTTGTTAATTGCAGCTTAACCAAAAGCAATAATTAAAGTTAAAAACTATAGCATATCAATAGATTAATCATTTATGCTAACCTTTCAGCAACAGCACCATGCTCAACTCCAAGGTGGTCACAGTTACTGTAAAACCAAACCCTGGTTACTTGTCCATGCCGGTCGAAATCGAGTTCCCCCACCTGCACAATGTAAGTGCTGTAAAGCATCCGAAACTACCCATAATACAATGTATGGATCTCTGAGGGAATCCAGAACCTTACAGTCTCACTCTTTCTGCAGGACACCATCAACGAGACATGCATCGCATGGGACGAGAGCGAGACGTGAGTGTTAATCATCTTGCCTGTTATTCTCATGTGTGGGTGAATGAGTGTGAGTACGTCCAGGTCATTAGACATTCAGGTCTCTAGAGGTGAGCATCTGCTGTAGTTAGCACAGTAACAGGACATTTGGACTCATTCTTGTACTACAGAGAAGGGCACTGACACTCCTTCCCCCTTACCATGTGTCTGTTAAAATGACGTCAAAGTCTATTGCACTTCGCCCTCCTGTCATCTGGTAGGCTTTATGGGCCGTTCATTCAGATTGTTCTCCAGGCCACCCAAGGAGGATTGAGGTTCATTTTGTCATTTTTCACCTTTTAATTTTAAGGGAGTTTTTCTTGGCCACTGTTCCCCTAAGTTTGCTCAATAAGGGGTCGTAATACAAGCAAGGAACTGAGGGTTGAGGACCTCACTCAGGGGCATAGAGAGGAGGATGTGGTGGTGGTGGAGCTTGAACCAGCAACTTTTCAATCAGCAATGTACTACTGGCATTGATATGTGCTTTGTCCACTTGTAGCTTAGTCCAAAATAAGGGAAATGGAATCAAATAAAAACATCAATCTGACATACCAGATCTGGCTTAAAATATACTTGATAATAAGAGTTTTTCTCTGGCCCTCTCTTCTATTTTTTTTCTGTACCCGTCTTTATCACTAACATCGGTATAATGTGTATAAAAATCCCCAGGGCTTGTTTTTCAGTATGAGATCTCTGAAGCGCACCTTTTGTTCCCTCCTCTCTCTCTCTCTCTTCTCTCGCTCGCTCACTCTCTCTCTCACAGTGAGTCGTTGCTGGGCTCGTGGTCGACTCGTGGCTGCAGAGCGCTCGCGCTCGATTCAGGCAGGACCAGGTGTATGTGCGACGATCTCTCCACCTTCGCCATCTTAGCACGGTCAAACCCCGATTCAGTAAGTACGACTACATCAGTGCGTATGTGTCAACGTGTGATGTGTTTGTGTACCTGTCTGTGTGTGTGTGTGTGTGTGTGTGTGTGTCTGTTCAGTGTATGTCCTAGATGAAAGATCACATAATAAGACCTTGTAGATCAATCTAAAATAGATGTTTTAATGAAAATGCTCAATAGTCGTGTGCCTTTTTTAGTCAATTGATCTGTGTTGACGTTTGAAATCCTGTATTGCAGTCCATCAATACAATGTATTGTTGCTTGACACTCTAAAAAACAATGTTAAAGGAATAAGAGTGAATAAACAACAGGCTTGATTACAGCTGATAAAATGTGGAGTCTAATATAGCTGAATTTTCTAGCATTGTTTCATTTCTATTGGTTTGCCTTCGGTCACGTGACTTGCGGCAAGGAATATTTAAACATGTTAATTTCATCCAGTGTTTGCTGCAATATTATGGCCCGATTTTTTTGCGCAGAGCCATTCAGATCAGCTTCACTCCTCATTTGATTGGAGGCTGCCTCGCTGCCCCCGAAGCATCTTGCTCTCCTGTTTCCTTGGCAACCGCATCCGCTGTGCGACTTAGCTCTGTGTTTGATGGAACTGTCCAAGAGATAACGAGAAACAGCATCCCCGGTCTTAGAAACTGTCATACAGTGGCATTTCGCCACATCGTTTGAAAAACAGGACGTCTACCCTTAAGGCAAATTAACAAGAAGAGATGTAGAGCAGGACAGTCTGACATTTCTGGTCATAAATGGCTTTTTAACTTCAATAGGAATATGTATAAAAGTAATTTGGGTTCCTAAACCTTAATTGTTTACATAATTCCTTCCATCCTTATCTTTCTTCCATCCAGCATTCCTGCACAACCATCATACCATCGCATGCACAAACACATCATCCAAACAACATGGCTCCCAAATAAACCCTAAGAAATTAATGTAATGCACAGGAGACCTTTTTTATGACTCCTCTGCTCCAACCATGAAAATCATTGCTCTCCAGAGACAGAAAGCAGAGCAGACACATTATGACATCATAATCAACCCAGTCGTAGGTTTTAGGTTCAATTCTTCAGGTAACACTGATGGTTCAGATGTGCTTCACAAGCCTGCCTCATCATATCAATCCTGCTCAGTCTCCTTGCTATCCCTCTGTGGCCTCGGTGGCCTCATTTTAGGCTTTTTTTCTGGCTGACAAACATTTTAGATTTCAAGGACGAAACCAGCCAGACGTCTTTTTAGGTCACTGTCTGGATTCATCACTCATTGGTACATTGGTACATTGGTACATTGGGTAACATATTTTTATTGTGTGTTAACATAATTACTGCTCTGATCTTTTGATTTAAATGATAAATTGTAGCACTCTTGAAATATCTATTCAATATAGAGCAACATATATTAACACACATATAAATAATATTCTTACTCTTGAGCTGAGGACAAATACAAGCGTGTAATTTATCACCGGAAGCTTTTAGATGAAGGAAATCTTGTACCATTGTATCATCAAAAACCCACGAGGATATGAGAAAAATATCCAGACTCCTCATAGACTGTGACATGAGGTGCAAATCAAACCCCACAAAACAAAATGTAAAACCTTTATTTCACACATGTTCACAAAGCACTAGGGGTTTAGACATCCCCGCCAGCACAAAATGGGTATTTAGTTTCCTCCCGGCAACAACACAGATTAAAGCGGAGGTGTGAATTAGTCCACCTGGCCCCGATGGAATACACACACACACACACACACAGTTCATTCTTTCACCTTCATTTCTCCTTTACCCCAGCACTGCCCCACTTGTGTCAGTCATCCAGTCTGTAAAGCAACACTTGCAAACCAATATGCATCTTTTCCTCTCTAGAACATGGATAAGAACCTGTTACCGTCTGTCACAATGATTGTGGGATGTGGCGTTTCATCGCTGACGCTTCTGCTCCTCATCATCATCTATGTATCTGTTTGGAAGTAAGGAAACAAAAATACACACACACACACAGACAGACACACATAAAAATACACACATTTAATTATGTCTGCTTAATAGTTGTTGATTGGTTATTTGATCTAATAATGGCAAATTTTCCTCAGGTATATCCGCTCTGAGCGCTCGGTCATCCTTATCAACTTCTGCTTGTCAATCATCTGCTCCAATGCATTGATCCTGATTGGTCAGACTCAGGCTCGCAACAAGGTATGACATCATCCCGACCCAGTAATCGATAGTGCTTTGTGTTCTGGGTTTTAATGAATTTCTAACTTGGCACACATATTAACCACCTCCATACTCTCTTTTTCTCTCTCTCTTAGATCATGTGCACCCTCGTGGCGGCCTTTCTCCATTTCTTCTTCCTCTCTTCCTTCTGCTGGGTTCTGACCGAGGCCTGGCAGTCCTACATGGCGGTGACGGGCCGTCTACGGAACCGCATCATCCGCAAGCGTTTCCTGTGCCTGGGCTGGGGACTGCCCGCTCTCGTCGTGGCCATTTCTGTTGGCTTCACCAAGGCCAAGGGATACGGCACAGTTAACTAGTGAGTACTAGAAATGATTTATCTCAGCGTCTGTCTCGTCTCCGTCACTTGGTCAGAATCTAAATGGCTTTTTTTCTCCTGTAGCTGCTGGCTGTCTCTTGAAGGAGGACTTCTGTACTCGTTCGTCGGACCTGCAGCTGCCGTCGTCCTGGTAATGAAAAGCACAATGCACAAACAATTTTATTACACTCTTTAAGAAAGTAGGTGTGGCAGCATTCCTTGCGATGGATGTAGATGTAACTGTGAGCCTTTTTATTGACACAGGTCAACATGGTGATTGGGATCCTGGTCTTTAACAAGCTTGTGTCCAAGGATGGCATCACAGACATCAAGCTGAAGGAGAGAGCCGGGTAAGCACTTTTTTTGTACATAGATTCAATTGATTTAGATACAGAGAGCTACCTAGACAGGAAAACATGTTGGGCAGCACTTTATTTATTACCATTTATAAATGATAAAATCTATTAATTAATGTGTCAGACTGCATCTAAGCATCAGAGCTATAATATCTATAATTTTACTTCTGTCTTTTCCTGCAGTGCGTCACTATGGAGTTCATGCGTCGTTCTGCCTCTGCTGGCTCTAACCTGGATGTCGGCCGTATTAGCCATCACAGACAGACGCTCAGCCCTCTTCCAGATCCTTTTCGCTGTCTTTGACTCTCTTGAGGGATTTATAATCGTGATGGTGCACTGCATCTTGCGCCGAGAGGTGAGCCGAGACCCACCACTACCGGCGAGAGTTTTTTGCTGCATACCACACATTACATTAAGAAAAACATCAGCTAATGCTTTTGGTAAATGTGTTTTAGGTTCAAGAGGCTGTAAAGTGCAGAGTAGTTGACCGCAAGGACGATGGAAATGGCGACTCTGGGAGCTCTTTGCAAAATGGACACACACAGCGCTTGGTGAGCTTCATGCATATAAACATGAACACATAGCATATCTAACGCTAGTTCGGTTTTACCTTTAGCTTCGCGGCTGTAAATTCATTTCCTTTGTGTTTCTGTCTTGTAGGGTGACTTTGAAAAAGATGGTGATTCAAACAGATCAGGTAAGGTTACCCCTCACATCTGTTTTCTTTCTCTTCATATTCATATTTGCATCCACGCTTGCATCATCTAATTGCAAATTTTATATCTAGCTGGCATGAAAAGCTCATCGGAGGAGAAAATGCCCCTCCCACAGCTCCCACTCCCCATGGGCCCCAACTTCCACACCCTTCCGTCGAAGCCCAGCGCCAAGGCACACATGCCGCCCATGGCCGACTACGCCAGCCACACCCTGACCCTTCGCCGTGACAAGGCCCGCCTGGGTGAGCCACCAAGCACCAAGCCCGTCTACGTCTGCGACAGTGACATCTTTACCCAGATGGACCCTGAGCTGGTGCACGTGTCAACCGACGGTAGCACCCACGATGGCAGCGGCTACATGCTGATGCCCAACACTACATCTACGCTCCGCTCCAAACCCAAGGATGACGGTTCCTCCAGCTCGAAGTACAACATCAGCATGGACCAGATCCCACAGGCTCGCGTCATGCACCTGGGCAGCGGATACGCCGAGCCCCAGGCGGCGTACACAACCAAGACAGTGACCGGTGATCGAGCCAGCGTGTCGTACTCAGAGCGTGACTCACCACTGCAGAACGTCCACAACATCTCCAGCGAGAGCCACGTCACTAGTCTGTTGGGTGACACCTTCGATTCCATGAACTCCATGATGTCGAAGAGCGAAACCATCTCCACACTGTCCATGAGCTCACTGGAGGTCAGCGAGGGGGTGAGTTTATTGTTTCTTGCAGTTTTAAGAACTAAAAAATCTAAAATAGATTTATATAAGGAGTTGTTGGATCTAGTATTGAAGGATTGACTAATGGTTGGACTTTCTTTCGCTTTTTCTCCTGTTGTTCCTCCAATCTTCTCATCACAGAGGCAGAAATCTCGTTATGCTGAGCTAGACTTTGAGGTAATTACATTTTAACACCCACATCCAAGCAGTAACATTATTTAAAAATGGAAAAGCAAAAGTTTCTAGCCAATAAAATAGAGTTCCAGCTATAGCTGTAGAAGAACTTATAATGAAAGATTAATGCAAGACAAAGATTACTTTTTTCCAATAAAAGCTAAGCTGTTTCTAAAACTTTATTCTCCTCTTTTGCCCATACAGAAAATCATGCATACGCGGAAGCGCCATCAGAACATGTTCCAGGACCTCAACAGAAAATTACATCATGCCGAGAAGGACAGAGAGTCTCCTGCCTCTGACAGCAAGGTGAGACGCTAATATGCATCCATACATCAAGGTCCAAATCTAATTAGCACTTCTGACCAGTCAGAAAAGCATCAACAGGGCAGTTTTTAGGACTGACCCACATCAAAACCTGTTTATCCTTCGCCGCCCCAGCCTGGCATTTTGCTCCGCCATCTGGCATTTCACCCTCACGTCCGTTCTTATATCCGCTCCCTTTCATCTCAATTTGCACCTCTAAGGCAAGAAAGGGAACAGAAAGGCGTTAGGTGGAAAATAGACGTTCTGGGAAGTGGCTCACCTTCTCCGTGCTGTAATTGAAATGCGTCAAGCTGCAAACGGGTGAACTCATTCCCCCTCTCTTTTTTCTCTGGTTGCAGTCTGTGAGGTGGAGCGTGTCCTCTGCGGGGAGCGACAAAACGAACCACAGCGTAAGTGATTCTGAAGTTCTGTCTAGTCATAGTCCAGCCTGATGGAAAAGTAGCACACAATGTGCTTGTTTGGTTATTGGATCAATGTGCTATAATAATGGATTATTAGGAATGCTGACTGCTAGTAAGTCAAGCTCCAGGATTTCAGATCACTTATGGGTGCAGTTACAATCACACAGAAGAGTAATTGTAACTAATTTGTACAAAAATGTAACTAGTAACTAATTTGTAGATCAGGGTGTGACTCTCTGTACACAAACTTGTGCAGGTGAAAAGATGTAGTCGGTACTGCACACATTCTAGAGGGAACGTGTTTCAGTTTTGGTGCTCCTTACGCAGCAGGGAAGTTGGCATCGCTAAGCGAAGCGTGATGCAATTAGGATCATTGGAGTCGACTAGGGAGACAATTTTGGAGAAATGCAAAAAACCCATAATTGCTGATAAATCCTAAAAGGTCTCATTAACTTAAGAAAATGAATTAATGCTATAACTATAGTGATTGGATGGTTTTAGTGTAGGGTACTTATTGTTGTTAGATGATATTGGATTATATTGGAAATGGTTAGCAGAGTTTGTTTACCTCGCATTGCAGAATCGTATGCAATATATTTATATCTGGGTCTAAGAAGATCACAATTTATCTTAATTTACAACTATAAATGCAATAAATGTTGACAATCATACAAAATATTTCTCTTTGTATAGTCATCTAACCTATGTTATTCTCCAGGACAAGCAACAGGCACCAGGCGAGCGTTCATGGGAGAGCATGCCACGCTCTCAGACCTCCCCACCATCCTGGGTGCGAAAGGACCTCGAGCCTTTGGCAGCATCGCCCCTAGAGATGCCCGGCGCGGAATGGGAAAAGCCTGGCACCGCTATCCCTCTAGTCGGCCAAGACATCATTGACCTGCAGACAGAAGTGTGAAGGCCTTACATTGAAAGTTCCTGTACACCAATGGCTCCTTTTGGTTTGGGGAGAAAAGAAATGGCAGAATCGGATGGAAATTGGGAGGTGGAAGAAGAGTAAGATCTAGAGTGTAAAAGTTAAGAAGGGATAAGACGAGAACCAAAAACCATGTCCTGAAAATCCAAAGAACTTTTGAGAGGATAAAAAAGAAGGCTGTCTGGTTGTGTATTCATCTGTGTAGCAAGCGGTAGCTCTCAGGTAACGATGCCAGCGTTAGCATGAGAGAAGTAGGAGATCCAGTGGTTAGACTGGTGGACGGAGTGGCTTTGGTTCTCCTCTGGGCGAGAAATGGTTCTCATATTTCCACCGAGAGCTTCTGTAACTCTTCCTTATGGTCCAGGAGAGGTGTGGTCTTCATGCCTGTGCCTTTCGTTCAGTTTTTCGTTCGACTTCAGTGTGGAAAGGTTGACTAGTCGCTCTAATGCTTGAGCTCGACCTCTTCCAGCGTCATTTCTCTTAAAGTGGAGAAAAACAGATGCCGAGTGACTTCCCAGCGGCCTCGGCTGAGACGAACGGACGCACATTGTCAAATGTTTGCGCTGTGATGTAGTTTTTTATTGCTTCGTGTAGAGCTGCTTCAGAGCTTCAGAGACTCTTCCACTGAACTGATTCAAAGTCACTCAGCACAACTTTCCTGGACTCAAGGCTTCAACTGACTTTCAGAGCTTCACATTGTTTATTATTTTTGAAATTGTCATTGTTATTAAAAAGAAGTTATTATTTAACATCGTTTTGTTTTCCAAATGTTTTTTTTTACTATTTTTGTCTTCGAATCACCACATTTGGATTTCCATTTTGAGCATTATATAAAACAAATAACACATTTGCATAAAAATACACAAGGAACATTTGAAAAGAGAGAGAGAGTTGTGGAGCTTCAAAAGGATTCTCAAACCTAAGATGTGGCCTCCTTTGTCATGTCTGGATCAATCAAATACATCCCATCTTCTCCTGAAAGCCTAGTTGGATCATCATACTTTTTCTGTTCCTTGCATTTCCACCGTCAGCTCTAACACAGCCTTGAGAACTAGACATTAATAAGACCCTAATGTAGGGCCATGTGGCACCACAGAACATTAATCAGTGTGGTCCTTACCCCTTGCTGAACTCCAGCAGAACTTCCACTTGGCCAGCTCGAACTAGAGACTGCTAACAGACTGTCATTGTGCAGACGGAGCAAATAACAAACGTGCAATATGACGATGGACGCTTGATGCGAGGGTGATGTCAGACCCGTGGCAGATTTTTAATTATTTTCTCAATTTTTGTATCTTGTTTATAGAGCATATAGAGACATTTATGAAAACACTGTCTAGGAACTCTTTCTCCATAATATAATGGATGACAGGTCATTTGATCAATATTAGTTTTGAATTAAAAAATGAATAGAATTATATAAAGAATTACATAGTATTTTGGGTTAATAACATTGATTTTTTTACTTGATGCCCCCTGAACCACTAAACACTGAAATATGTTTCTTTGTATTGTCTTATATTTTGGAAACACTGTAACCCTGTGTGCCATTAACCTTTTCTCCTGTTACAGTCTTGACTTTATCCCAGTCATGTATGTCTTTTACTCCCATGTGTCTTTATACTTATATTTTCATTGTTTCTTTCTATAGTTTTAAAAGCACAAACTAAATATGTCCTTTTTAATAAAAAGAAAATCTATATCATAATACTTAACAGTTCTTTATTTTTCTAGATACAACCCCCAAATTTATGCACAGAATAATGCACTTATCAGACATAACATTATAACCGCCTTCCTAATATTGCGTTGGTCTCCTTTTGCTGCCAATACAGCCCTGCCACTGTGATGTGATGGTGTATTATAGACAGTTTATTATTAGACACCTAACTATCAGAACCAGCGTAAATGTCTTCAGCAGTTGGCTGTACGTGATGCTTTATAGATACTGACCACTACAGACCAGGAGCAGACATACTAAACATAAAATTAAAATGTACAACATTTAGCAGACACTAATCTACTGAAACCTTGTTAGAACAAATTTAAGTATAGGTTTGTTAGAACAACAAAGTTTATTCTACAGTTTCAGTTGTTGTAATGAATCTGAAAGAAAGAGCCCAGCAAACTTTGTGCACAGGAAGAAACTAATCATGCACAGCTAGAGTAAGCTTCCAGTTTGTTACAGGGGGTTTAAAGGGGTGTCAGGGCTGTTTAACATTCAGAGGGGAACCTAACTTGTTGAGACAGCTGTTAAATATTACTGAAAGGAGCACACAGAGGTCAGAGGAGATCAAGTAAGCAAAAGTTGTTGAACTATTGATATTGTACCTATCAATGTAGAAAATATTTTTGGAAGATAAAGAATACATAGATTATTAAGTGCCGTTAGTTTTCATTTGTGCTTAGTTAAGTGGTGGGTCATTAAAGATGTTTTGACAATTATTGGAGGATCGGTTGTTTAAACAGTCAAGGGAAGTTCATTCCACCACCATTGTGCTAGTACAGCCTAGAGTCTTTGTTAAGGTCCAAGTGGACATTAAAGATGAGCTAAGTGTTACATAAGAAAGCTTGATCCGGTACTCTTGGTGGTAAAGTAAAGTGCTCAGGGGTAAACTGGGTCTGGTCCATTTTTGGTTTTGATACAAGTATCAGTGTTTTAATTGAACACCCTGGATGGGATGCCAGTCCATCGCAGGTACATATAGGACAATTCAGTGTCTCCAATCAACCTGGTAGCATGTCTTTGGACTGTGTGAGAAAACCGGAGTACACGGAGGAAACCCACGTGGACACGGGGAGAACATGCAAACTCCAGAAAGAAAGGCCCCAGATCGCCCCAAACCCTGGATCTTCTCTCTGTGAGGTGACAGTGCTACCCGCTAAGCCACACATATTTATCTGTACTGTGGGTGTAATCTACAGTGTACATGTGGGTACTAGATAAATGTGTCTTAAATTGCGCAGTAAGCATTGCTGATCTCTTTGTTACAATCAACAGATGAAAAGTACATGGGTCAAAGTCTTCTTGTTCTGTGACATGTTAATTGAGAGCGAAGCTTAATGATCTATCACATTAATACTGGTCACGTAATCACACAAAGGCAAAATCAAACTTTCTGAGCAAAAACAGCCGCAAGTCTTTTATGAAATGGGAACTATTTCTGTTTTAACAAACATAGCAACAACAGAAATGAATATAATTTCATCAATAGTAAACTCAGGATGTAATATAGATGTCAAAACAGGAAGAAAATGGGAAAACACATTATCTTCAAGCCAGCTATTTTAAAACGTTATTACAAGAAAGGCTGGCTTACTTGAAGTACTCTTCAATAAAATGCTTCCTATTTACTGAAGCTCTGTTTCCTCTTTCGTTAATTACTGCAGTCTAATCTTTCCTATCATTAAAATAGTATTTTGAACATGGAAGTAGAATAAGGTGTAAATAATACTGATAATGTCTCATGTGTCCTAATCGGGGAGATTGAAAATGTGCACAATACTGTGGTGAAGCAAATAAACTAATCACTGAATGAAACTTTGAAATCGAGAAATAAACACAATGCAATCAAATCAATGCCACAGCATGAAGCAAGATCTGAAAAAAAGAAAAGGTGACTGCACTGTTGGAGCAAAAACACCACACGTCTGTTTTTATGTATGGTAATTATATCATATGAAATAAACATAGTTTATACTTTTATATAGTTGATTAATGCTGTGAATGATCAATCAGTGTCCTGCTTAAAATATCACAGCATAATTGCATATTAACATCATCAGAAATGTGAATAAGACAGTAATTAAAGCCTAGGTTTGGAAAGTAATGAATCAGTACATGCATTTATTCTCAACAATGATTTAAAGTCTCAGACAATGATGTCATCAATAGAGTCAGTGTTATACAATGAAAACAAATAGCCAGAACATGAATCACATCATTTAATTGCAATTTTCTTTCAATGATGCCAGAGGATCTGTATTCTAGAGTAACTCATAGTTAAAATAGTTTTGACCTTTTTTACTTTTAGCTTTGTTATTTTGCAGCAAGCTGATTATAGAGTATTTAAAAGGCATCAGATTAGTTTGCTACTGAAGACTATCTAAAAACAATTTGCCCGTTTGTGAATTATTACTATATTTTAGCATTATTATATATATCTACATGTTGACAGAAAAACATGAATTGCAAAATCAGCAACTGGTGGAGCTACACAGACTGTAAAGAGACTGTATCTTTACTTATATACGGCTGCAAGTGGTCCTAAATACAGCTGCCCAACTACTCATTAAGACTAAAAGACAGAAGCATAAGACCCCATGACTTTAGAGTTTAGTTTACATTTTTGGCTTTAACATTCCAGGCAGTGCATGCACTACAATATATTTCACGTTTTAGTGACATATTCCAGTGCCAGGGCTCTGGAATAAGAGATTAAGAGATAAGAGATTAAGAAAGTGAGTGGGAGTGTTCAAATGAAGGTGTCTTGTAAGAGAGATGTCAGCTGTATGCCTACACCTGCTATTTTTATGAACCCAGGTCTTAAAGAAGCCTCATGAGATCTGTATGTCATCTACAATCCTTTTTCCAGGGCCACATTTTGAAGGTGGTTTGTTCAGGTTGTCAAGCCTTGACCTCCTTATTGCTATTGGTCAGTAGCCATTGATCCAAAGCTGCTTCTTGTTTCAGGTGAAGTGGAGCAATTGTGTATACATAGGTGGAGACTATTGATGTGAATGTATAGGTTTGGTTTGAAGGGATTGTCACAGTGTTGTCATGCTTTTGGATGGGTCTTTGGTTGTTGTCAGATCAGGAATTTGGAATATTCTCTTGCTTTCTTTTGCTTTAAGTCTTGCTTTAAGTAATTAGCCCTGTTCGTGTTTGGTGTTCGCTTAGCTCAGGGGATTTCAAAACTACTACCAGCTACACATTTTACTGTTGAGTTACAATGCAAATCGCATCAGCCATCAAGCATGAGGCAACAATGGGAAACCTCAAAAGCTGAAGGATGTCTGTGGTAGCTGCTAAACCACAGTGCAGCTATCCTTTAGAAGTTCCTGGAAGGAAATGCTTGTGTAGACAAGCAATAAAGAGAACAGCAGACAGACAAGCAGAGCCCAGAGTTGAGTTTCTAGAGAATATTGAATATAAGGCACAGGGAGCACTTATTTTTTGAAATATTTTGTCAACCTGTCAGTCTGGGCATGGCAAGTCAGGATGTTTCAAAAAGTCTGAACATATAATCGGAAAAACACTGTACACGAAGAAAATATGAATAGTGTGGTGGCAGATATTCTTAAAAGAAGATGAACAATATGACCATGTATACACTTCAGACTTTTCCTATTTCAGTTTGATTGTACAAGAAGGGGATTTTTTCTTGTAATTTCTTAAGGAAAGTATAAAAACCATGTTACAACCTGTTTCCAATTACATTCCCAATTCTGGGAATACAATACAATCCTTTCTATCAAAAGCAGCATTAACTTCTTTGGCATTTTGAGCTGCAGTAGCTCGTCTGCTGGATCAGACTACATGAGTCAGCCTTCACTCCCCAAGTGCATCAATGAGCCTTGGCCATCCATGACCCTGATGCCTATTTACAACCATTCCTTCCTTGTACTGTCTTTGATAGATACAGACCACTGCAAAGCAATTCAAGTCAAGTTTATTTGTGTAGCTCTTTTTACAGAGGTACATAATCCAAGATAAACAGACCAAAAAGATAGTTGCCCAAATGGGGGGCTGGGCTGGTAGTAATTAATCGTGCCTGTAAGAGCTTATGGTCCATATTTAGTGCCATCTGATTTTCACCCTTTTGAAAGTTCATAAAAGCTTTGAGGGGAAGAAAATTCTCATTTGCTGATGATGTGAAAGCAGCTGTGCATCAATGGCTACATGCTACATGCTGAACTTTTATGCTGATGGAAGTTAATTCTTAATAAATAGATTTTAATAATGGGGAAACCCTTGAATAATTGGAATAAATTAGCCATTGCTCCCAGACAGGTCACTGATTAGTATCAAAGTTCCTCTCATGTTGTCATCACCCTATGAAAATATACAGATCACAACGTCCGTGCTCTCACTGCCTCTTGACTCGTCTAGCCCACCCGTTTATCTCTCAGAATTTCAGTCTAAATTAGTACATCATTACCAATAACAAGACTCTGAAGCTCTGCGGGGTGCTGATGTAACTGGGCCATGTTTCAATCAACCCTAATCTATAAATAAAAAGGAAGTGGCATCGTCTGTTCACT
>JAYDZG010000001.1:3020549-3031189 GCA_034509265.1 Microcambeva bendego | reverse complement strand
TCTTGACTCGTCTAGCCCACCCGTTTATCTCTCAGAATTTCAGTCTCAATTAGTACATCATTACCAATAACAAGACTCTGAAGCTCTGCGGGGTGATGATGTAACTGGGCCATGTTTCAATCAACCCTAATCTATAAATAAAAAAGAAAGTGGCATCGTCTGTTCACTGGGAGGTCAAAATATAAGGACTTATGTTTGATGGCATCATCTGTTTCTTAACTTCTTTATGTATGAAATAATGTGTCAGTGTATATTTACTGAATTGTCTTCATGTAATTAATTATGTTTGGTCATATCGTGATGTAGTTGCCGAATTTTCCATGCTTTCTGAAATATATTATTATGTTTTCTTTTTTTATGAGTAATATGCTTTTAGGATGTCATGATAACTTTGACCAGTTCCAATCTAGAATTTAGATTCTTGTGTCCATAATAACAGAAAAGTTTTGTATGTGTGTGAGCTCTCCAAAGTCCATTACACATTAAAGTTTTCTAAATATAATCGCATCTCAAACATAATTCTTAATTCTTAGTCCTGCATCACAACATAACCACTTGTTGGTCTTTGATTTAACAATCTCCACTTACTTTACATCTATAAATATTTCTGCATTTGGATCAATAAATTAGAGATCATCTTTTGCATCTCCTTGTTTGTAGATAAGCTCTCTTCCAGGCTTGGCGGAACTCAACATAACTTCCTCAACAAAATGAACACCACACCAGGGGTGACAAATTAGGTCTCTTGGAAATACTACCCTTACATCTTCTCTCCACTGATACCGATCTCTGCTCTGATTGAGGAGAACAAAGCTAACTCCCACCACCTCCAACACGTGGGCAGTGAGCCTATGCATTTTGTCACCTGCACTTGACAAGTGCAAATGTAGATCAGCACTGTGTGTGGAGAGACTCTCTCTGATCTTGCACTATTCTCATCTCTGTGCAGGTGCCTTCAATCAGCCAGCAAAAGTCATAGTTGTGTGAGTCCCTATCTGGCTTACATCCCCACCCCTATATGAAACAGGCTATCATTAGAAATGTGGTCATTCAAGTGAGACTACATATGATGTATTTTAGATCACAGCTCTGATGCTCAGCGTGTGTTTTTAACACTGCGCCACAAGAGCAGCTCAGTTTGTCAAATTCTACCAAGTTAAATGTGTAATGAATGCTCCTGTGAAGTCATCTAGACATCCTGATAGTTTAGGTACATGTGGCAGAAAAAATATATTTGGATAGTTCTCATATAAAATGATCAGCCATCAGCTATCAGTGATGTGAACAATGTCCACTACACAACCTGTTGGGTTACATGTCACATGCCTCATTTCATTTCAACTCTCTTAGTAATGCCAGTGAGGTAACATGTAGCTGCTTGAGTGCCAGTAAGGGTAGACACAAAAAATGGTCTACTCTAATTCCATCACTTTGCAAACTCTATGAGTGATTGCTATGCTTGATTTCCTTTTGCATGGCGTACTAAGTAGGAGCACTCAAGCCTCGGTGGTCTGGCTTTTTTGTCTCGCTGCCTCTGATTGACAGAAACTAATTGCACCAATTGAAAAAAACCACTCATACAATCCTTCAGCCATGAATGACTAAACATCTTTAGCATTGGATTACAGCTGTGCATTTGCGTCATCAAAAATGCCAAAGGTCCCTACAGTGCAATTCTGCGATGAGGGGCTAAGCTATTGCAACTCTCATGGACCTCAAGGGGTGTCCAACATGTTTAAGCCTCAGCAGGTAAATTAGCCAGTTTTACTTTAATTGATGGAACGAAAGGGTCGTTCACACTGGTTACCACAAACAATATAATCACTGTTTTAGTACAATTTATGAAACTTTTCAAAATTCTGAATTGAGTATCTATGGTTGAACGTTGGGTAATCTGATCAAGATATGACACACATCATAGTAATAGCATTAACAATTCTACCTGATTCAGCATTCAGTCAGTAAGGAAAGTAATGAAAAGATTTTGAAGCAAAACTAAACAGACTAAAAGAGACTAGACAAGGCTAAACATAACTTAAAACCACGCTAAAGCCGACTTAACAGAGCCAGACTGACAAAACTGGACTTAACAGGGCCTCCGCAAGGCTAATAGGAGAAGGTTAAGGCTAAGAGTAAGACTAAACAAAACAGGAAGGACTTGTTGGTCAGACAGAAAGCTGAGAAAAATGCTACAAATTTGCCGGTGCACAGTTCCCAGAACACCACATGTTATGTGGAGAGGGGGGTGTGGCATATACACAAAAATCAAGGTCACAGAGACTGATGTTCATTCTCATGGTCTGGGCTGTCACGTTTGTGATGTTGTCATGGTTTCAGGTTCATGCTCTAGCTCATGCTTCTTGTTTAGACATCTTGTTTAGTCTTGTTCAGGTTTTATTAGTCAGATGAGGTTTAGCATTGTTGGCTAAGTTTCAGGATAGTTTAGTCATGTTATTTGTGTTTATATTACCTTTGCATCTCACTTAGCGTTTAGCTTAGGTCCTGTGTTAGTGTATCTTATCTTGTTAAAACCTGCGTTGTGTAACCGTGTCTTTTGTGATCATAAAATACATTGCATGTAAGCCTATTGTCCATTGCTGTTGTTCCAAGCTGTAGTTTAGTGGTTAAGGTCCGGGACTAGTAATCGCTGGTTCAAGCCTCACCACTGCCAGGTTGCTACAGTTGAGTCCTTGAGCAAGTCCCATAACCCTCATTGATCAGACTGTATACTGTAACTGTACTGCAAGTCACTTTGGATCAAGGTGTCTGCTAAATGCTGAAAATGTAAATGTAAATGTTAAAGTTGCTATTGTTGTACTTAATAATTTTCTATCATTAACAAAAGAAATAGATTATTGGATTAGGGAATGGGTACACCAACACCTAAAATACATCAATTTTAAAAATAATGAAAAAGTCTTTAGTAACCTAACATCAGTTAGTTAGAAACAATCCTAAGGAAAAAGTAAAGAGAGTATCAGATGTATCCACCAGTTGCATGGCAAAGAGGTACCATGAAACCAGCTGAGTTACAGGCAAAGAGGATTAGATAATGAAGAAGGATTAATAGTATCGAGTATGCAGAAGTAGAAAAGGCAAAACCGCATATAGCAAAATGCTTCACAACCAGGCTGCTACTGTTGAACCCTTGAGCAAGAAACGCTTCAACTGTTTGCATTGTAAACTTTAGCTAAAGCTGCTGCTAAATGTCAGTGTATATAAAAGCTGCATGAAATTAATGCTGATGAGACACAAAGACTGTCCGATTAAAGGAAATGGTGGTGGCTGCAATTCTGCCACCCATGCCCTCTGCTGATCTCCATGACAGATGGACCCATTACAAAGCAAACATTTCTTTTCATATCATTTCCTGAAAGGGTAGCCAAGAGGAACAACAGCACTTGGTAAAAAGACAGCACTTGAATGATCACCAATTTGTTTGAACTAACGTTATGTGGGCAGATCATTCAAAACTATAAAATAAAATTTCAGACAATAAGGGTCCAGCTATGACTAACCAAAAAGCAAACACGTTTTAATATTAAGTTGCAGAGTTTTATGCATCAATATCACAAGATTAAAAACAATCTTCTTAAAAAATCTTCCTTTTAATACTAAAGACAAAAACAACAATGTCATCTCTTTATCTGCCACAAATTCTGCTTTTGTGTTCCCAGAGTGGAACACATGGTCGAGGAGGCTTTTTTGTACGTCTTCTATTTTCTGATTGGTCAATGAAGTTTGATCCACCGCTGCTCCAATGTGAATGTAATATCCAGGGCATTTAAAAGGGGCATATTATGCAAAACTGCTTTTGTATTTCACTTTAGCTCTCTACTGCTCATTTACACTCTCCAAGTGCAAAAAAAATCCATCCGTTAAAAGATTTTGATGTCAGGAATCATTTGCTCAAATGAGTCATTTTCTCCCATTAATACGTCACAATGGAGAAATCTGGATAATGTTGCGTTGAAGCACCCTGGCACCGCCCCTCATCGGTCATCACACAACCAGAGCCCCACCCACTAGATTACTTAAAAATCCTCAATCTTGGTGATTTTGCAGGATTTTGCGGGATTTTTGTTCTTGTTTATTTGCTTGTGTTTATTTGTTGCTCTTGATTGTTTGTTCTGTACATTTGCTTATGTTCATTTTCTCTTGTTCATATGCTCATGTTCGAAGTTTTTATGAATGACACTGTAATGGATCATTTCAAAAGCATACATCTCAGAACATAGATCTAAAAAATTACTCATGGAAGGAATGCAACACTGGCCATCTGTGTTTACTTGCTGTATCTGGCCAAAGCAAGAACACCCAACCACTCCAGGGTACCTCCAGGGGTATCGTGGGTAAATCTATGACCTTGGCTAAAGCACCATCAATAAAGCTCCCGGTTGCTTTAGAATCAGCAAATGTCCTCAAGGTCTTTTCCGGCTAGACTTTGCACATGAATGTTGCCTCCAGGAAGGCAAAGGAGGTCAAGGACTAGTGTGAGTGCGTCAGTGACTCAGAAAACTAAGAGACTCGGCTGCTTAAAGCCTGCTCATTCAAAAAGGGTGACACTTTTTGTGGAAGGTCATTTCCCATCCTAACAGGACAATGAACCTGTACAGGGTACATGATAACTAATCTGAAGGTTTCTGGTTCAAACCCCAACACTGCTAGGTTGCTGCTGGAAATGTAAATGTGTAAGAAAAAAAGACAGAGGCTGGTAACTTCATATTAATGCATATGGTTTTGACACTCAGGTGTCCACATACTGTTAGCCATTCAGTGTATAGATGTTCTCTGCTATTCTTCTTCACCCATTATCATCTGGGAGACACAACATCTAGCTCCTCTATGTTGCCATGGAAACAAGGACACAAATGCTGCATCCATCTATCTATCTGTCTCTCTATTGTAACATTAGTGGCTGAGGTGAAGAGAGGGTGATGAGAGTGCACATACTGTTTTTTTCTAACATGTAAGACAAAAGCAGGGTGAAATGTGTTGATTTATCCAAGTAGTGCAAACAAAAACGATGATATGTAGATGCAGAAAGTGCAATTTAAAGGGCCATTGTTGATATATTGAATTGTACAAATTACTTCACTGTTGTGGTGCCTGTATCAGTAAACTATCGGTGCCTGTCCCAAGTCAAGATACAACCCTGAATCAAAAAAAGATGGGGCAGTATGGAAAATAAAAATAAAAGTGTTTTGTCGGATAAACTTAATTTAACTTTAGACCAGCAACACATTCCAAAACAGTTGGGATGGGGGTTATTTAGGGCTGGTAATGAGGTAAAAAAAAAAGGATGTGATTCCAAACAGGTGATGTCAAGGGGTGACTGTAATCATGGTGTAATGGAATTCAGGAAAGGCTGAATCTTTGATGAGCAAGAGTGGGGAGATGATCTTCAGTTTGTCAACAAATGTGTAAGAAAAAATATTTTTTAAAAACAATAACATCAAAGAAAAATTGGAAGGGATTTGCATATTTCTCCCTCGACAGTCCATCATATCAATAGACAATTCAAGGACTCGAGAGGAATTTCAGTGGATGTACATGGTCTTTGAACCCTAAGACAGCACTGCACTGCAAGAAAAATAGCTGATATAACCCCATGAGCAAAGGATTGCTTTAGCAAACATTTGTCAAGCACGACAATACAAGCCCAAATGCTACTTTTACTTTGCATAAAATAAGCAGTCATTTTTCCTAGGCTTGGAGGCATCTAGGATGGATCGTCACACAGTGGAACATATTGTGACATATAAACACATATTGTGGTCAGATGAATCAGCATTCCAGGCCTTTAAAAAAAAAACATGGATGGTGTGTTCATCAGGACCATGATCTTACACCCTTGTGTTTAGGTAACTTACTGGTTGCATTGCTATCTTGGCAACATAAAACACAGATACACTACTGACCAAAATAGCCCAGACAACAGTCAACAGTCTAAAAGGCAGATGTTCATTTATGTATTGGCAGTCAATTGTCAACACAGGCGCGTGCTTAACATTTTAAGGCACTCAAGTAGCTGTGCTGCTGAAATAGTAGAGCCGCCAAACTTCACCAGACTCTCAATTGAATGGCCAGTGATATGCTGATTGGTTTATTGTATGTACTGCCCAAATTACACCCACAAATAATTAAGGCTTATTACATCCCCTTTGCGTGTTTCATGCTGCGTAAAGTGTACTTTTCCTTCCATTAAGATAGCAAAGACACACTGCCACGCCCCCAAATCAAGCTAAAATCAGTGCCTTTTGGCAAATGTCATTTACACTTCTGTGATGGCAGCATTAATGCAAAAAAGTACATTGAGATCTAAGTGCAACAAATGCTGCCTTCAAGACATCATTTTATTTCCAGGGATGTCCAGCATTTTTCAACAAGACAATGAAAAAGCACCTGCTGTACACATAAGGCATGGCATTACAAAATTACAAAGTGGTAAATGCTTTACTCTGTTATGTGTTGCAGGCAGACCAAAACATGAAATATCTCAGGCGTATCTCATCTGCAATGAAATCAAAGTCAACATAAGTGTATGATTTTTTAAATTATTATTATTTGCATTTCCCCTACTGACAGTTTCTGATTTGGGGTTGCAGTAGACAGCAAAAAATGGGGGTTTGTGAAATAAAGAATCAGATGATGGAGGTTAAACGAAAAGTACTTATGATCTCAAAGTTTGTTAACAGTTAAGATATGTGTTGGTTGATGGTAAGGGATGTTAAATAAGGAAGATATAGGCAAAAAGAACTTGGATCTGCAGAGAGACAGAGGAACAAGGATATATGGGGTGAGGAAAAAAGAAGTAGTTAAATGTAAGGAAAAGACACTTGGAGAGCTATATGAGCACTAAATAAACTTGAATGGACTTGTTCCCATTGGTCAGACAGAGGAATAGAGCTGATGAGGATATACACAAGTGAGGCTGATAGAAATACAGAGGAGAATGTTTTAGTATGGTGGAAATAGTATGTTGAGGAGCTGATGGATGAGAGAAAGTGAGAAGGGTGGATGCCATAGAGAAGGTTGCCAGGAACAGTGGAAATGCAGTTGGCCCAGATAACATACCAGGGCAGGCATGTAACTTTAGAAAAGATGGCAGTGAAATTCTTGGAGTGAGAGAAGATGCCCGAGGGAGGAGGAATAATCATACTAGTTCTGATTTTTAAGAATAAGGGTGATTTGAAGAGCTGCAGTAACGGCATGTTGCAGAAAGCTTATCAGCCACAGTAGGATCTGAGAAAGAATAGTGAGAACTACTAGGTTTAGAAAAAACGGAGGAATTTACGCAGCAGGGATGTGGTTTGATATCAACAAAGTGTACAAAATATGCAATGTTGATGGAGAAATATAGGGAGGACCAAAAGGATTTGCATAGTGGTTTTGTAGAGCTATACAATTGTCATGATAGAGTGCTAAAGGAGGAGAAAATTAGAAGTGGCAAAGCAGCTTGTGAAGCTGGTTCAAGATATAGTGTGGTGCTGATGAGATGTGCTGCAGGACTGATGGACTGGTTAAAAAATGGAAGTGGGACCGCTTAAAGGGTCAGCTCTGGGTCCTTTCTTATTTGCAGATGTCGGGTCTTGCTGATGGATGAGGTTAGGCAGGAGTCTCTACGGAATATGATGTTCGTTGATGACACTGTGATTTGTTGCGAGAGTAGGGAGCAGGTTGAGAAGAGCCTGGACATAAGGGCAGACATGCAGGTAGCTGGTGTGGCATATGAGAGAGGAACGTTCAGAATAGAGATACAGATGTGTCAGATATTCTAACAGTGATATATTATCAGTACTAAGAACTGTCAAGTCATTTCTCATGAAGTAGAATGTCATGACATATCGAGACCTCTCTCAAAAAATCAGTTGTAGCCATTCCCAATACTAACAGCTTACAAACCAACTCCTATAACATTTAATCATTATTCTACAAATAACCTTAATTTAACTGAAATAAGGACAAATAACTTATTTCTATTATTGTTGTTTTCACTTACCAAAAAATACAATATTGTAAATATGAACAAAAACTATTATTATTATTAATATCAAAGAATTATTTACAAATAATTTGTTTGTACAAATAGTACAAACAATAAATTCCTCTTAGGAAAAGCACAGAATAATTAATATTATTTGTAATGCTTACACTTATTTTGTAAATATCAGTTCATTTTCTTTAACCCCTTATCTTAATTAGGGTCGGATAGGGGTGCTGGAGCCTATTCCAGCTCTCAAACGGATGCAAGGCACAAGGTAACACCCTGAATGGGGCACCAGTCCATCGCAGGTACCTACAGGACAATTCACTGTCTCCAAACAACCTGGTAGCATGTCTTTGGACTGCGGGAGGAAACTGGAGTACCCAGAGGAAACCCACATGGACACTAGGAGAACACAGTGCTACCCACTAAGCCACTGCGCCACCTGATTTTGTAAATATCATTATTAAAAGATTATAAAAAGCACATTCAACTATTATTTTTAAAACAAACATTATTATTATTATTATTATTATTATTATTATTATTATTAAAATTCAACAAATATATAATTAATATTTTACTCACCAACTTTTAAAATCCTTATTCATATTTTATTTTTAACTTATTAAATTATTATTAAAGCACAATCATTTTTTACATGTTTTTACTGACCAAGAACTGAATTTAGCAATATAACTGCAATATGGACGAAAATACAGAGTAGTAATTAAAAACTAAAACTATAAATTAAAAATATATATTAGTATTATAAAGCAAACCTTTACATTCAAAACAAACTTTTTATTTGATCCCTTTACACGATACGAAATATGAAAAATATGTATTTTAACATGTACTATACACTGAAATAATTCAGATAATACTGAGAATTTCAGTCTATGTAAGGAAGGCCAGAAAGCGCTGTTGAAAGTGGGTGAACGTCTGACTTTGTGAACATGATTAGCCGGCCTGGTCTTTTTGAAAATGCAGTTTATTGAAATATGTCTTTAGTTGCCAGGTAATTAAAAGTGATAATCAACTTTAATTTAAGGTTGTCATGATGTGTATGTTGACCATTCAAGTGTATCTGAACTATCGACTCCAGCTTAATGCCATGCATTGTAAAGTCATCTCTTTAATGGATACATGGCTGTATATACGGATAAGCAGGATTTTTTCAGTTTCAGATATGATTTGTGCATTTTATGAGAGAGTGCAGGCTCTTTTGACGTACTTGCTAACCTTACCTTTTCATTGTGCTGCTGCCTTCGGTTGCCTGGATACTATTTTCTATGGCAACGGGAGCAGTAGAACGGCTAGGGCAGTGGCGGAGGAAAACAAGGACAGAGGAGACCGGAAGCCTATATAAGTACATGGAAGTGTTTCACCATGAAAAGTACAAGTTTAAAAATTGAAGAGGCTGCTGTGGAAAATGTAACGACCTTCTTGTGATTTGTTCACATTTGATGCTTTTTACTGTGCGTACAAGGTGCTTTGAAAAAAAAAACATCCTTAAAGGATTCTCACAATCTGGGTCAATGTCCAGTTTCTATAATGCAGCCTGGATGTGGAGAGGTGATGTACAGCAGATTTAATGGTTGTTGATTAAAATTAAAGAAAATTTTAATCAAGAAATCTTATGAAAGAACTTTCTGTATGGTGTACCATTCCTTTTCCTGTCAGTCATGACCAGACAGTCTATCCCTGTTGCATTGCATGATGCTCTCATCACCATTATAATAAGAATAAGAATAAGAATAATTTAAACAATGGATCTGCACCAGGTCCTGCTTTAGAGCTTTTTTTGTCGCCAAAAAAACATGACCAGGTTGATTTAAATAAAATGAAAAATAAATTAAAGTTAATGCAGCAAAAGAATATATATAGTGCATGACACTCAGCAACATGGGTCCTGGGACCTGAGTCTTTAAAACATGCAGAAAGCAGATTTAAACTGTACACAGATGTAATGGAGCCCTCTACTGTAGAAATGGGCAGTGGGCTCAGAATGCAGTCATACCCTTTTAAAAAGGAATATTACCTGAACCACTGGGCTACAGCTTGCCGGTTTTCATCTGTTCTTTTATTTAAGTTTGATGTATTTTCCTCTGTGGGGGTGAGTTTTGCTGGGGGCATTTTGCTGATGTACATGCAGGCTGAGTACATTGTCACCTGAGTTTTCCAGTGCATGCTGGGGACAGCAGGGCTTATGTCCCTACTGCCTGAGTGTAACATTTATTTTTCTTCTTGTGAGCATGTTGCATGTAAAATGGATGAGTCTCTATGAGCTTGCCAGCTCTTTCCACTGGGATTTTTGCCCATTCCTCAAGGATAAAAATGCTCACTTAGATGGTTTCTGCTAGTGGACAGCAATCTTCAAGTCTGACCACAGATTCTCAATTGGATTAAGGTCTGGGCTTTGACTAGGCTGTTCCAGTACATATCCACATTTCCCCTTAAACCACTCGAGTGTTGGATTAGCAGTGTGCTTTGGGTCATTATCCTATTGGAAGGTGAATCTCCGTCCCATATATATATATATATATATATATATAGCCAAACGTTTGGTAACACATGCCAATGCCAAACGTCGGTTTCAATGGTGCAAGGAGCGCAAATCTTGGGCTGTGGACAATGTGAAACATGTATT
>JAYDZG010000001.1:2953376-2976080 GCA_034509265.1 Microcambeva bendego | reverse complement strand
AAAAACCCCCAGTATAGAGTAGTGATGTAATATGATGGTGGAGCGTGTACATGATGTGATGTTTTTACAGATGTTCATTTTTATGCGAAAAGCATTGTACAACCATTAGTGATAAAGAGAAGTAAACATGTTTATCAACATTTTTTTTTTAAAGTTTTTTTTTTAGATTATTCATGTGTGAGAAGTATTCTGCACCCTAAACTCAAATAAACACTTTGATGGGGTAAGATAGGGTGACCTTATGTCCTCTTTTTCCTGGACATGTTCTCTATTCGGGACCTACAAAAATCATCCGGCCAGGATTTTGAAATTTCGATTTGCCATTCTGGTGGGGTTTTGGATTGATTGGAACGTTCTCTTTAATTATTTTTTTTATATTTTACTCTTTTAATCACTATGCATTGAAATTGTCGCATTTTAACCCAATCTGTGCAGTGAAACACACAGATACACACTAGTCAACACTATGGGGCTGTGAGCAGCCCTTGCCACGGTGCCCGGGGAGCAGTTAGAGGTTGTGTGCCTTGCTCAAGGGCACTTCAGTCTTGACCTGTCGGCTCTGATAATCAAACTGGCAACCTTCTGATCACAAGCCCAGTTCTGTAACCACCAGGCCTCGGCGGCCTCTTTATGTCCTGCATTTTATAAATAAAACAATTCAAAAAATAATAAGAGAAAACTTAATAATAATGAATGTTACTTTTTTTTGGACTGAAAGGGGGTGTGGCCATGTCATAATGTGTGGTGTTGACACTAATCACAGTTCTGGGATCGGTGATGAGATTTTCTTACTCTCATTTAGAAGCATTCAGGGTAAAAACATGATGAACTCTGATCAGATGCAGGAAATCGTTGAAACTGTGTGATATAATGAAATCTTTATGTCCCTCTTTTTTGAAAATCAAGATATGGTCAATTAAGGTATAAAATTAAATTTGCTCTGACTGCCATGGTTACAGTAATACATGTACTGAAATTTTAGAGTCACTCTTCACATTAGTGTCAGTAGCTTAGCCTACCTGTTGCTCAGAGAGCAACATATCTGTTATGACACCGAATTGTATTGTACAGAGTTTCTGTATGTTTTAAATAACATAATATGTATATGCATCTTTTATTGTTTGGGATGATGGCATCAGGGACTAGTTTGTGGACTTACACATTATCCAATTTGGCCCTCCTTAAAAAAGGTTTGGACACCCCTGGTCTAGACGCTATGTAATGTTAAGTACAGACTGACCTGCTTTTCACATTTAATCTTGGAGCAAAGCTTCCATATGGAAACCCAGAGTCTCTCACCCATACACACACTGCACACAAACTTTCTCTCTCTCTCTGAAGGCTGCGGGTGGTTCTGCTACAGCCAGCTGCATAATAAACAGACAACTGACCTACGGTGGAAAACTGTACATGAGCCACTGGCCACAGACAGACATCCGGTTCTAAGGACGTTAAATGTTTGATTCTGTCTGCTGGACCTTTTTGTAGAGTGCACACGATTGGGCAATTGTTTTCTTCTTTTGGGTAAAATATTCTCTTCAGTGTTTTTTTCTGTCCTGGGGCAATAGGAGGCTCAGTAATCACAGCTTTCAAGAACCACCACCAAAAGCGGCCGCTCTGAGCTCTCAATTGCTTGCATTGTATTTGGAGGCTACATTTTACATTTTTGGCATTTGGAAGCCATTCTTATCCAGAACGACTTACAGAAGTGCTTCCATTAAGTTAAGGTAAACCATCAAAAATACAAACCTTGAGAGAACCAACTTGTTTTTTTATTATTAAATAATAACATACACGAGTGAGGTAGCTTGAAATTAAGGAAATGACTTGCTAATAAAAATAACCACTCTTGGTCTTGTGAGCACTACAGCCTGTCAGACACCCACTTTCCAGATCACTTTCCTCCTTTAGATGCATCCAAGTGTGTCTGCAGAACGGCCACTAAATCCTATGACAAGTGATCATCATCTAGCACATTAAATTATATACGTATTTAGTAAGCAAAATATGTGGTCCGGACAAAATGGTTAACATAAGAATATGGACACTACACCTTGGTGCCATGCCATCTTTATTCAGATATCACGTTAGCATCGATTCGTTTTTAACGCAGTACACCAACACCGGCCTAGAAGAGTGCACCATTTCTGCACTTCTGCACAGATGGATGATATTAGAACTTTCAACAAAATTGAGGGGGCTACTATTGTCAGTTGGTTTCCAAGGGAAAAAGTCCATGAAAGATTTCCGCAAGTTTGTAGGGGTTCACTGTATTTTTATTTTAATCCTAACTTGATCGATCATTCCATTTACGTATTTTTATATTTAATGTTTATAGTTTTTGAGCATTGGCTGATTTCCTGATATTCCATAGTGTTAATACAAAAGCTTATACTTAGCTTAGACATCTCTGTAAGAGCACATTGGCTTTATGTATATGTAGGTTTGTACCAGGTCCTGGTTTACTGGCACCTCCCAAGAATATATGTAAAATGGACTAGCTGCTCTGCATTACGTGTGAGTGGGTCACCACACTATAAACTAGTTTAATTATTTCGGTACCCAGTACAAGAGGTTAGCAAAAACATTTGAATGAGTATACAGGTGGAATCAATGTAGAGATTCTTAAATTTTCCTCCAAGTGTCCCCTGGTGCACCATGTACTCCTGGTTCTCTGAGGAGCCATCGCGCCATGTTAATCAGAGTGGCATTTCTATTGTGTCAGCGATGTACCTTGCCAACTGTGTGTTGGGTTACACACACACACACACACACACACACACACACAATGAAGTTTATCTAGGTCAGGGATGTCATGAAAGTGTGTATAGAACACACAAGTAAAAACCAAACGTTACTAACCTCTCCATATTGCTACTTTTAATAAAACACCCAGCAAACACAAGCACACAGTGCACATTCTGTACCTTCTTTTCAACCGGCCTTTGTACTTAATGTTGATACAGCTCCCACACCCCCGTCCCCTGACACACTATACGCCAACTCTATTGTAAGTTACCCCGGGTGTCCTGAAATGACTCAGCGTTGTCTTTTAAGGACTTTAAATTAAGACTAGACTCTCTCTATTTCTGCTCCGTAGGCTGCAAGGAATTACACCATTCTTACACAATGTTTCTAGAGTCTGTGTTCAACTACGAAATAGTCACCCCCTAAAGTCAAAGCAATGCTTTAAAACTCTTCATCTGAATCCAAAAATGCTGAAATCCCATGTAACAAAAATGCATCAAGTTTCATATACATTGATGCAGACTGATGATGTATGGTTTAGACAATTTGGTGACTTTTTGATAAGTACAGTGCCTTGCAAAAGTATTCACCCCCTTTGCTATGAAGCCCTTAAAAAGTTCTGGTGTGACCAATTACATCCATAAGTCACATGCTTAGTGAAATGTGTGCAATCTAAGTGTCACATGATCAGTCAGTATATACACAACTTTTCTGAAAGGCCCCAGCTTAAAGACCTTTAAGCAAGAGGCACCTCTAACCAGACAACACCATGAAGACCGAGGAAATCTCCAAACAAGTCAGAGACAAAGTTGTAGAGAGGTACAAGTCTGGGTTGGGTTATAAAAAATATTCAAATCTCTGATGATCCCCCGGAGCACCATCAAATCCATTATCATCAAATGGAAAGAACATGGTACCACAACAAACCTGCCAAGAGAGTGCTGCCCACCAAAACTCTCAGACCGGGCAAGGAGGGCATTAATCAGAGAGGCAGCACAGAGACCAAAGGTAACCCTGAAGGAGCTGCAGAGTTCCCAAGCAGAGACTGGAGTCTCTGTCCATATGACCAAAATAAGCCGTACAATCCATAGAGCTGGGCTTTATGGAAGAGTGACCAGAACAAAGCCTTTACTTACAGACAAAAATAGGAAGTAGAAACCATCTTGAAACCAACTTGAAGGTTTTGTCTTTAAGAATGGGCCAAAATCCCAGTGGCAAATGTGGCAAGCTCATAGAGACTTTTCCAAAGTGACTTGCAGCTGTAATTGCTACAAAAGGTTACTCTACAGTACTGATTTTAGGGGGGTGAATAGTTATGCACACTGAAGTTTTCTGTTATTTTGTCCTATTTGTTGGCTGCTTCACAATAAAAACATAATTTTTCTAATTTTTCTCACTTTCCTACTTTCCTTTTCTACTTTTCTGCTCTTTCTATTTTTCTATTTGAAACTCTATTCTGTCTTCCTTCTATTTTTATATTAAAGAACACTTTAATATATTTTCTATGAGAAACATTCAGGTGGCGCAGTGGTAAACATGCTAGCACACAAGAGCTGGGATTCCTCATGCGTCATCATAATGAAGACTCAGCTCTGCCATTCAGCTGGGCTGGGTTGGGTGTACAAACAATGATTGGATGTCGTTCAAAGGGTAGGACCAGCAAGACAGGTACTTCTTGTGACTGAGTGAACTACGGCCCCTGCTGGCCAGTTGATGGCATCAGCAAGCGTTGATGCAGTGTGGCTCTTTCTGCACAGGGTGATCGGCTCATGAACTTGTCTTGTGTCGGCAGAAATTTGCACTTTGTCAGAGGGGGAGTGCAACACTCATGGACAATTTAGTATCTCCAATTTACCTTATGCATACCATACACTAGACGACTTTATAAAGACTCTGAAAATACTTTAATAGACTGACACCCTCACACATCTAAAGACAAGGGAAGACTTTTAGTTACAGTGTAGTCATTTTGCAAAGACTGAGAATCTTGCAGGGTCACTATTTACAATACTGCAACTAGATTCCTTTATAAATTATTTCATACTCCTGGTGGAAGTTATTAAGGTTGGCATTATTATTTGTAGTGTTATTATATTGTATCTTGTATTTACTATTATTGTTCTTATTGATGTTAAGATATGAACTGTTGTGATCCAACATCTTGATGATAAAGAAAACAGCTGGGCATATGTTTCACTTAACTGTATAAAAGATGGCAATCCACCTCAATTTGCTGATATTGCCCTGATCTAAATACCACATATTTTTTTCAGATGTCCTTTTTGAGTCAAAGCTGCTTTTACAGCAAACACCAGCTAATATCCATAGTACCATGTGCATATGCTCTGTCTGGGGAACTATGATCTCCAGGAATGGATTTATACCCAAATGTGTTCCACACCTTACATACCCACCAAGCCAGCTCTCAAAACGTGACTCCATCATGAGCTACCTGTCGCAGCTGTCAAACGAAGGATGTGATCATAATAATGTGACCCAACAGTGTAAACTCTCATCATTTTTTTGGCTTAGTCAGACAGCATTAGTGTTTCCTTCTTGGTTAGTTCTCTCAATGGTCTCCCCTGTGCTACGCTCCAATTAATCCCATTTACGCTTGGTCTCTTTTATGGTTAATATAATAATCACAGACGATAGCTTAAAAATATGAAATTTATGTTCCTTTAAAATATGGCTACGTTCAGTTTAATGTGGATTGATTTGGAAACACTGATCATGGCCATCAACAGAAGACAATTTACTGAAGCAGCTGCATTGAACATCTGCACTTCTGTAGTCTTGAGTTCCATATACTAATACTGCTTAAATTCTAGACATCCCAGATTTCCACTGCACCATCAAACTCTAATCAGTCCCAGTTTGTTGAGCTGGAACTCGCAACACAGTCGTTAAACAAGCTAGACGTATTTCTTTTCCCTTTTTCATTCCATCCAGGATTTTTTTTTACAGGTGAAGCACGCTTGATGCATCATGGAACAGTGCGCTGGATACAAACATTTCGACTGAGTTCAAGATGGCAGGGATCAAAGCCAGCTGTGTGGCACTGAACTACAGAGACGTGAAATCCACAAGTGAAAAGAGAAAAAGGAAAAACAGACGATCTGTAATGCTGGATGTTACAGATTTATGTAATGTTAATGTAGAAACAAAGCTGGTGTGTCGAGATTAACAAACGGTTGCATGCTTTGCTCAAATATTTAAACAAAATGCATGGTATTGGGAATATCCAAATGTTTACTTACACCTCAGACAACGTCTCGCAAGCCAGTCAGCCTGCTATGTTTAGCACTCTGTTAAAATGTTATACAAAAGTGAAACATTCTCTGAAAATCTCAGATTCTTGACTAGCCTGCAGGTGACAGTTGTGATTCGTTAATGGTTCAAATATAAAAATACAATATGAACATGGGGAATACTTGAACACGGCAATAGACAGTGGAACCTCCATTTAATAGACTAAAAGATGGGGGCACTGGTCTGTAAAATGTGATTTCCCAAAACTGTTACTTCTCACAGGCCGTCTGTCACATCAACAAATGCAACCTGAAACTCTATTACGGGAAGAAAAAGCATAAATGAATTCTATGTAGAAATGCTGCCAAATTCTCTGGGAGTGAACTCACCTCAGGTGAACTGGACTGGCCACTCTTTGTTCTGTGTAGCACCCTAGTCTGGAGGAACGTTGTTTTATTTTAATGTGTACTTGTATATAGTTAAAATAACAATAAAGCCTCTCATAACTCTTGACTTGACGTGTGTACATGTATACGAGCAGATTTTGTAGTCTGGCAGGTAAGGTGCCTGAGTAGTAATCAGAATGTTTCGGGTTCAAATCCCCCAAAAGTTGCCCTAGGGACATTTTTTAACTCTCAATTGGTTAGAACGTATACTTTAAGTTACTTTGGATAAGTATTTGCTAAATGCCACAAATATTTAAAAAAATGTTTAAACACAAGTTGTAATTAACAAAATAGCTAAAAAGCCAAGGGGGGTGATTACTTTTGCAAGGCACTGTAAATAGTCTTGGCTGGCTGTCTAAGCTGAGAATTCTGAGAATTTTCTGCTCTAATCTACATCAAAAGCAAGTACCACTTGCAATTTACAACTAGGTGTAACTGACATTGAACCACAAATGTATATGATGTGCTCGCAGAAACAGACTTCACGTTGAATGAAACTTGTTTACTCTTTATTGGTTCCTCTCTGGACGAATATACATGTTTAAAAGGGAACAGCCTTGATTGGTGAGCAGACTAGTCAGGCACATGCACTCTTTGACTCGGAAGCCACTTTCCAAGTATTGTGGCACATCTTACTGAAAAGAATAGACTTTTTGCATCAGTTATGAGAGAGAGAGAGAGAGACCTCTGGCTTAGTCCAGCACCTATATTTAGGGACGGTGGAAACCTAGTATGTAGAGCTTGGGCTATCAACCAGAGATTGATGGTCCTTGAGCAAGACCCTTAACCCTGTCATCTCCAGGGGTGCCGTACAATGGCTGACCCTGCACTCTGAACCCAGCTTCCAAAGCTGGGATATGTGAAGAAAAAAATCCATTATACTGTACATTTGTATATGTGTAATGACAAATAAAGGTATTCTATTCTATTATTCTTTTCTTTTCTATCTGAACAACAGGAAAATCATTGTTCATGTGTCACTCAGCCTTAGCCACCAAGGCAGATCCGATGTATTAAAGATCCCAGCTTTGGTGTTTAGCATTTGCTTTACCACTGAGACAACTGAGCAGCCCAAACTATAAATTTTGTATTAATTAATCACATTATTATGTAAACAAACTTATACACAAAAGGTGATTCTGTTTGGGTTGTTCTCCGTCATTACTGATTATTGCTCATATTATTGATTATAACTCAAAAGTAATAGGTGTCACTGAAGCCACAGACTGATTATGTTTAGATGGGTGACTTGATCTAAGCATAATGGTTAAAAATAAACCATACCCATCAATAAGCAGACTGAAAAAAGCTGAAAAAAACTGATTGTACTTCCTGTGCACTCTTTAAAGCCTGTCCAACAATGCATCATCGGTTAAGTAACGGCCTTAATTCTGAACTGGGTCAACTGAAGCTGTTATGAAACATAATTGTTATGAAACTGTACAATCTATACTTATGTGTGTACTGAAAGCAGCATGAGGGGACACAAAAGAAGTTTTAGATAGAAGAGCAAAAGAGTCCATTTGAATTCAGAGCTTAATCTGTGTACAGCATCAGCCCAACAGCAACAGAGAAATAAAAACAGACGTGGCCCAGATGAGCTAGAAGTGCTTTCCAATGTTTCAAATGTTTTTGCACATGAAGAACAAATAAATAATTCATATAACATTTGCACTGGTCAATAAGGTAACAATATCTGGAGGACATAATAATATAGCATTATTTAAGCAATTTTAGCCAGAATCTTATACTATAATACAATAATATTTCCGTTGCTCATAAAAGTCTTCCCTTAACTCGTTTGGAAACTGCCAGACAGTTAGCCTAGAGGTTAATGAACCGGACTAATAATCCAGGTCACCCAGGTTGCTGCTGTTGGGCCCTTGATCAAGGTCCTTAACCCTCAATTACTCAGATATACTGTATACTGTAACAACACTGTACAGTCACTTTGGATAGAGGCAAGAAAAGAGGTAGACCTGAGGTCAGGACAGAGAAAGACTAACGTTTTTATATTGTTTTCAATTGAACTGAAGACTCAATCTTTCTAAAGCTGTCTGTGTGTGTGTGGGGGGGGGGATCAAGTACTTCATTTCCTCGCTCTCACACAGACCCCAAAGCAGATGGAGGACACTAAGCTTTTGTTTCATTCAGTTCTCTGATCATTTCGATAAAAGGGACTGAGCAGCGCTTCCCAAAAAAAACCACTTTCCGCCTGGCATAGAGAGCAGGACTGCTGTGAAATAATGACCGACTCTTTCACAAAGCCTTATGCAACACATACACACTGAATAAGCTATAACTCCAGCTGCACCGTAATTCTTGGTACTATATTTTAAACCCTCTGTGAACATTCTGTTTTTAAATTTGACTTAAGCTGGTCACAATAACCCCAGTACACGTCCAAGGTATTTAAGGGCAGCTTTCCAGACACTGATTATGCCAAGTCAGGAATACTATTAAAGAGAATTTGCCATTCAAAATCAATTTTACTTGTGACTCAGGTTTAATTTCAGCCAGACATGCTAGCCTTTTTTAGTTTATATAAAAAATGCACTCTTAACGTAAGTAAAAAAATACCAATATTCATATTTTGTGTTAATTTAGTGCCAAATTGAAGTGCAATAACTACAGTGAAAAAATGTGACACACTTCATTGCTTTTCAATTGTAAAATATGTGCAAAAAATTAAAGCAAAGCCTCTATTATGTTGTTTTCAAATCATTGACCTCCACTGGAAAAAAAAACCTAAGGATTTCGATTTTCAAGAAAACTCTGAATCTGGATCTTAAATATGTACTGTCGAGTTGGAAGTTAAATCAAGGCAGCTTTAATGCTTTCACTGTTTTAGATTAGATTTAAATGCACTCATTGGCATGAAACAAAATGAAATGCAATATAGACATGCAGAAAATCAAGTAAAAGATCCGACACATCGATTTAATGTAGGTTTGCATTTAACAGAACAAAATGCTGAATGAGTGTCAGAACTGAACAGATACAAGCTTGAAATGAAATCAGCACCCAACTGCACCATATTTAACTGTATAGTGCTTAAATGTGCCAAAAGAAAAATTCAGTACATTCACTGTCCAAGCAGTGCAGTATTTGTGCCACAATTAATGTCCATTCAATTATTTTTTGGAAAGTGGCAATGTTAATGATCTATGCTTAACTCTTTTGTTTAATATATTTCAGATGCTAAATGCAAAATAGACACTCATGTACAAATATTACTACTTCTGTAGAGAAGGAGTTTCTTTTGGGAGTGTCATTAACCATCTTAACTGTTTGATGGATCTTGGGAATGGACTTCCGTTTGCCTCAAGGACCAAATGAAGGTTTGGGCAATGACTTTATCTCACTCTTGGCACTTAAAGTTCTCCTCGTAAGACTGAAATAGCTTTTACCTTTTCAAGACTTTTGTGGACAGCTTAATAGACATACTTGGAATATTCATGTATGCAATTTAAGTTTAAGTCATTTTCTGTGGAAGGGTGTATATTTAATTTAAGTTTAATAACATAAGTTTAACACTTGATCCCTGGGATAGTGGATTCCTCATAACTGATGCAAGTACAACCTTTGCTGGGTTTGAATGGCTTCTTCAGAGACAACAGATAATACCATCAGGGTGTGACTCTTGTGCACATGACCTTTGTGCATATGAATGCTTTGTGCATATTAAGAGTGAATATGAATGGAGTATATCTATGGTACAGCTATTTTCAACAACATCGTAATGATAAACATATAGGGTGTTTTTAAAGACCTAGTGAGCTGCCTTGCTCTCTCACTGCCTACATAAGGAGCAGCCAGAGGAGAGAGATGATTAAGTTATTTAAACACACTACTCACAGAGTGCTTGCATCAGTTTCTGCTTACTAAGCTAACACAGTTAGCATCATGTCATTACAACCACAGGGAGGAGGTGGCACAACATAATAGCATGTCAATTAACATGTTCCTTTGCGTACCGAAAACGGGTAAATTGGCATTAGGTGTTCAAGCATGGCCGAAGCCTACCATAATAATGGACTCTTCCCAGATCACTGTCAAACTATGTTAAATAAGTCAGACATCTGACCACCCACTCAAAACCCAGTCCATCAGTGTGTCCTTACCTTGTGAGCTCTATAAATAGATTTTTTTAAGCAAGCTTCAGAGGAGGCTTTGTGAATTTCTGAATAGATTAACGGGGACATATTACGCAAAACTCTTTTAACTGAGTTTGTATTTTGATTTGGGTTTCAACTCATCATTTAAACCCTCCAAGCATGAAAAAAAATCCAGCCGTTTTTTTTGTCAAGTCATCATATGTCAGGAAACTCATGCTTAAATGAGTCGTTTTGATTTATCCCCCGTTAACACGTCACAACTGGGACATTTGCATAATTTTTGCACAGAAGCACCCTAGCACCACCCCTCACCTGTCAACCCCCACCAGAGCCCCACCCATTAGATAAGTTAAAGATCCACCAATGTGGTCTGCTGGTTTTACGAGCACCGTGAATAAGTCGCCGAGCGCTATGGCTACAGGCAAGTCACACATGAAGTGTTGTGTTGTTGGCTGCAAAGAACAAAACAAATCCTCACACTTTCTCCCATCCAAAAAGAACAACATTGCATGGCTCCATTTTATTTTAACTGGTGACGTTCCTGCAAAAATATTCACCAAGAATATTATGGTTTGTGCGAACAACTTCAAGACAGACTGCTTTGAGAACCTCGGGCAGTAGAAAGCAGGATTAGCCAGCAGACCTAGTCTGACGGAGGGTTCTGTACCTGCTGTGAATGGCAAGTCAGCAGATGAGGGAGATGTAAGTACTTTTAAATAATGTGTTTTGTGTTTACTTCTCTGTGCAGAGGCTCCCGCCAACAGACGAAAATCGTGAACACATACTCATATAACTCCAAAGTGTGGTTTGTTCTCAAAGCACAGTCCATTCCTAACTTTTTTAGTACTTGTACATCTTTACTTAATACTATTTTTTAGTCATCTACGCACAGCCACCCCGCCCCAAGAATAAATAAATCAATAAAAATAATCTGCATTTTAAACATGTTAATAATACATGATGACAAATTTGTCATAAAAATAAATATATAACCTAAACAAAACCAACAAACATCATAAATGAGGTTAATTTCATAACGATCTCTATGTGAAAGTGATTTTGTGCACAGAACTTCATGAACATGTTTTGTAAAGCCCATAGACATATTCTAACTTGTTTAAAAAGAGATATAATATGTCCTGTTAAATGGCTGCCAACTAAGGTGCCATATTTTGAAGCTACAGAATGCCTAAACTATGAGGGAGCTTCTGCTGCTTCCTTAGCAGTGAAGGCAATCCCAGCATTCAGTGCGGCACTCACAAATATCAACAAATTCTCATTTATTTTCAATTTATATAAAGGTTAAAGAGTATTTTATTTGCTTATTTGAGCTTGTCTATGAGAGTTTAACCATTTTCTGTACATGGGAGATGTTGGCTGAACATTGGTTTGAATGGCATAAGGCTAACAAAGTTAACTTAGTAGGTGAAAACTGCAATGTCTTAATTGCCACAATCGATAGGTAGTGCATTTGAATAATCTGCCTTGTATGAGTTGTGTGTAATTAAAATCCTCTACTTTGCCCGCTGCAGTAGGCACCAAGACAGCTCACTAGGTTTTAAACAGACCCCATGACTTTTGCCATGTTGCCAAAAATAAAAAGAAACAAGAAAGACAGCATTTTATATAAAACCCTCCACAACTCTGGATGTTTAGGTAGGCTGTGTTTTATTGGATTACAGCTGACAACATCTGTCTTTTGGAGAGTAGTATTAAGCAGGACCTTGGTATACATACAGTATTGTAATATATGTGAAGCGGCCACTACAGAAGCAGTAAATATGGAATGTTTTTTTTCTGGTACCAGGTTAACCATTTCTACAGGCAAAGTTAAACTAGCACTATGTTGGTAAACCGACAAACAAAAAAGCTAGCAGTTGAAGTGTTTTTGCAGAGAAAGGACAAAACAGGTTTGTAGATTCATCCAGCAGTGTGTTTAACAGCAAAAGTGATTTTTCCTTCTTTTTTCTTAAAACAAGTTTGCAAAAAGTCACATTGTAAGAACGTATTTTTTTTGAAGAAGCAAATGTAAGTCATCTCCAGAAAGTGAAACAGCACCTTGAATCAGTCATTAAATGCACTGATTTAAAGTCCCTCCAAAGTCAAACTGTAATAAAAGTTCGGCTCTGCTCTCAGATTGTATTATTGGTTTGCCAATGCCAGTAGTTACGTATATTGTTGTTATAAAATGTAGGACATGAAGGATAGGTCCACTGAAAAGAGCAGCGAGAGCAAAAACTTGAAGGGTAAGGGACGGCAGGGAACTTGCTCCCGTTATAAAATGTAACAAAAGTTCAGCCAAAATTGTACAAATTTGTAGCATTACATGAAAAAAAATATTTACAAGAACCATTTTTAAAGTGTAGTTATGCAGCAAATCCAACTTTGGCACTCGAGTGTCTCGATCTCTTTTCAACATTTACCAGGTTTCTCAATGCCCCGAAACCATGCCTTCACCATGTTCCAGTGGTGCTTCGGCATGTCACAGGGCCCCTTCCGGTTAGTGCCGTGTTCAAGCTGTCGCGGTGGAAGAGGCCAAGAGTATGTTCACTGATTCCAAAACAACAAAAATCAAGACTAAGCCTCTGGTCTTCTTTTCTGTGCAAAATGACAGTGGCAGCAGTTTCTACCTGTGGAGAGTAGGAACAAAGCCATCATTAGCACACTGCCTGATTTAACCCCTTCACAAAATCAGCACACCATGTACCTGTACACATCAGCTCGTGCTGATAGAGACTTTAGTTGCTGACACAAAAACAATAATCAAATCATTGAAATACATCAGGAGACTTAAATGTCTATCCTACAACATGTTGTACATGGTTACCTGAACATAAAACATTAGTTTGAATTGCAGTGCTTGAAACCAATAGCATCTATGTAAAAAATGTGTGTGTGCGTGTGTGTTACCAGCTTTTGCCCAGTGAATTGTACCCTTCCAAACAGAATAGAATAGAATAAATCTGTGTAAAACGGACAATGGATGAATGACACCTGCATCCTCAAAAGCAATATGAACTCAACCTCTTGCTGCACTCGCCAGGTCATTATTATTTTACAATATTTTCATTAAGTAAAATATTAAAAACAAAGTAAGGAAAGGATTATAAGACTTAGGAGGGATCTGTTATGATGAGCTTAAATTGGCATATGCTGGCACATTGACAGATTTACAGCAGAAAGGGTGCCAGATTGACGTTATTCCCTCACCATTACATTTGCAATTTAGTAGTACATACTTTTACTGCACTATATACACTGATCCAGCATAACAATATGATTACCTTCCTATATTGTGTTTGTCCCACTTTTTGATGAGAAAACCACTTTGTATTCTGACACCTTTCTACCAGAATCTGTTTTAACTTCTTCAGCAATCTAAGTAGCTCATCTGTTGGATCCGAACACGTGGACCAACCTTTATTCTCCATGTGCATCGGTGAGTCTTGGCTGGATACCACTGTTCCATACCGTGGACCACTTTTGACAGATACTGACCACTGCAGATCGGGAACATCACACAAGTGATGTCATTTTGTAGATGTTCTAACACTTTCGTCTAGCCCTCACAATTTGGCCCTTGTCAAACTCGCTGAAATTAGCCAATTTGTCCTGCTTGTGATATCAACTTTAACGATAATTGTTCACTTGCTGCCTAATATATTTCACCCACTTACAGGTGCCTTGATGAAGAGATTATCAGTGTTATTCACGTTACCTCTTAGTGGTCATAATGTTATGTCTAGTCGGTGTAGTATGTATGCTTAAACCTCATTCAATGTAAAGGAACTGGGCTGGAATGTTTTTAGCTACTGAGGAAACTCTGGGATAATCAAGCCATCTCCAAAATAAAAATCAATATGCATCCCACAAGCCAAATAAAACCATAGATGTTTTTTAAAAAAACAAAAAACACTAAAACTAGTCTAGTAATCGCTAGCTCTTTTATTTCCATGCCATAACACTGTGGTTAGCCATCAAGCCTGCGTTATTTGCATAGCAACATCTCAGTATGTCTCAACCCCCTGCTGCACCACTTTGCTTTTCTTAACGAAACAACATCAAAGAGCCCAACCTGGGTTCCAGTCCTCTATTCCAAATCGCCATGGAAACAGCCAAATATGTCCTTTGATGAGGAGCCGTCTATTGTGTCCCCTTGGCCTGTATAATCACTAGACTGGAAAAACATAGGAAAATTGTTGCAATCAAACTTACTCTCATCTTCTCCCTAATCCATGTCTGATACCAGTTCTCGTGACATCACTTTAGTCCCCATGGCTTCTTCCACCCAGCCCCTGTACTCCTCATCGCTGCCTCCGTTCGGACCTCCATTCCTCCTGACTTCATGCCCATGCTGGCCCAGCGAGTTGCTGAACCACTCCTTGATCTCTCTGCTGCTTAGTTTGGCACAGTCTGCGGTAGGCATCTTCCATTCTTGGCTAGGCAGAGAGACACTGCAGGGTTGATCCGAGATAAGCCGGCTGTTCAGCTCGCTGCTGCCGAGCTTGTGGAACAGCTCCTTCCACTCCGCCGTCCCGCTGCGCAGAGCCAAACGATTGTCTTTAAACCATCGAACAATGTCCGTGCGAGCCAGACCTGTTTGTGCCTCAAGGCGACTGTATTCCTCGGGTGAAGGCCACCGTGTTTGAACAAAGACATCTTTAAGAAGGTTAAGGGACTTCCTGTCCATAGGCACAGAAGATGAAGTAGGGGCAACAATAGGAGGCAGGGGGTCAATGGATAGCCCACCATGTTTGTAGCCTCCATTAAGGAAAGAATGCTGGTGTTGTGAATGTAATCTCCTCTCTGCAACATCGGTCCTCCTGGAACCCATAGAATTTAACAGTGCTTTTTCCAAGTTGTCTCGAAGTGCTCGTCGTTCTGAAAACCAACTGTCAATCTCCTCTCGGGAGAGTCTGGTATTGATTGCAATCTGGTCAACTTCACCAGGTGATGGAAAACTATTTCTCTGAAAACTCTCTTCCAAAACCTTCAGCTGCTCAGCAGTTTTCCCTTTTAGTCTCTCCAGGAGAGGGAACTGGGTTGGGACAGTTTTTGGACGCTCCTTTGGAGCAAAGTCATTATTTAAGTGCCGTAAACCATTGTGGGCTAGCGCACTCTGGTCAGAAAACCAGTTCTTACCATCCCCACAGGGGAGGCCATTATTTCCATTCTGACTCTCTGTGGATCGCCTTTCTAAGCCTATGGAGTTCTGCTCCAAAGACCGCTCTAGTGGTTTACTTTCCAGAGAGAAAGTGGGGACCAAAGTTGGTGGAATAGATGGGGCTCGTGCAGTCTGAATAATTGTCGGCCTTTTAACTTGAGAAGCCACCAATGGGGGCACCAAAGGTAAATTTAGATCATTAGGAAAAGGTAGCAGTTTGTCTTTAAAAATGACAGAAAATGGATAAGCTTGATTCCTTATTTGTGGGGATGCTACACCCCTCTTTATATCAGTGGAAACTAAGGGAAACACAGATGGCCTTTCTCTCAGTAACAGAGGAGGTGGAGGCATATGTACCTTATCTTTGGGAGGTACCAGTGGGTATACCGTAGGTAATTTCACCATGGGCAAAGTGTAAGGGGAAAAAACTGATCTTTTCATGTCTGCAGCAATCAAAGGTGGAAGTGTAGGTCTTTTATGGTCAAGCGGTAAAGAGGGAGGAGGCATGGGTACTCTCTCCAAAGGAGAGACAAGTGGAGGAGCCATGAGTAGCTTCTCTTTGTGTTCATCTGTTGAGATAATTTGACGCTTTACTTCGTGGGCCACCACCGGTGTTCCAGAGGGGCGTTTAAGATTTGGCATGTTATTAACAGTTGTCACAGTGACTGTTGCACAGGGAAAAGATGTTGTATTGGCTGCGGTGAGAGTGGACTGTCCATGGCAGGAGGCTGCTGGTGTGACAGACTGGCTGGTGGTGCTAGGCTCGCTTACAGGCGTAGGCAAAATGGTGAACGTGTGGTGAACAGGAGGCACACAACCATTGAACATTTTTTTGCGGGCTTCTTCCACTTCTTCCGGTGACCAGGTGATGCCCTGCTTCAGCCGCTGGGTGGTGAACCACACCTTTATCTGCTCTTCAGGGTGCTTTGAAGCAACGGTGAGCCATGACAGTTCGGCGTGGGTCGGATACGGAAATTTGTTAAAGGATGTGATGAGTGTAGTGTTGGTGTCCAGCAAGGGATTGTACTTGCTCGTGTTAAGAGGGACAGCAATCGTTGGAATGGACTTGAGATTGGGCGGACGCTGCAGAAGAGGCATGACGTGTGAGAACCCTTCTAGCATCATAGGCTCTGGGATAATGATTGTGCCATTTACATTGACTGCAGTGATCTGATCCTTCAGCAATAAGTTTTCAATATTGCTTTTGACTTCTTTTTCATTATAGGTAATTAGTTTGTCAACATTCTGCTCAGTTGAAGGGCACGACGGTATATAGTTGAAGGCATCGTCATTGTCTTGCATAAGCTTAGATTCTGAAGAGTTTGAATCGAAGTCATTCTCGATTGTCTGCTCTAGGACAGTCTGATTGTCGAGTCTGATCTGCTTGAACTTGAAATGGCTCTCGCCTGAATGCTCTGTCTCGTTGTGTTCCGTTAGGGAGTCGAACCTCTTTGTGCTGAAGTTACACCCTGCACAAAGGTACAGAGGGTTCAAAATGATACTGGGGTGTGCAGAGTACACATGGTCTTTGAAGTCGCAGAGGCTCTTGGTGTAAAATGAGCAGTACTTGCATTGATGGGTCTTACTGCGTTGCTTCTGAGAAGTGGGGGACTCTCCTTCCATTTTCGCTAGCGATTCTTCCACTTGACTCTCCTCATTAGAGTCAGATTTGCACTGCCTTGCCGATTCTGAATGGATATATAATGAATGCTGCAGGAATCCATCTTCCTCCCCTTCTTCATTCAGGGTATCCATTTCCATTTGGCCACTTATTGCCACATCCCTGGCAGAGACCATGCAGGGAGTGAAAGACTTCCGCCGGCTAGACATGGCAACTGTGACGATGGGGTTCAGGGGTAGACCCGACAGAGCAGTTTTACTGGGTAAAAATGGGAGGAATGGTGGGATTGAGGCGAGCAGAGTAGATTTCTGGGACAGAAGCAGGTCTTCTGCGGTTCCTCAGTCTGCTCCGGAGTCTCCCAGCCTTGGCTCCGGAGTCCCTCGCCGACTGGGAACATCAGCTCCAATGCAGACCCTCATAGGTCCTCATCACCAACAACATGCCTGTAAAAGACAACAAGAGAATTATCAAAGTAGCAATGCTAAATTAGCAATCAGTTTATCTTGATGGTGTTGAAGCTATGCTAAGAAAGCTTAACCACACAGATACAGTGGTGTGATGAAGTCACTGCAGACCTCTCTGTGTTATGATGATAAAGCAGTACGAGCGGAGCAGGACTGGAAAGAGAAAAGTGGAACAGAAGAGAGTTCTACGAGTTTGCTGAAGAGGTCCACAAGTTCAAACATTACACACACACACACACACACACACACACACACACAGCCAAAACAGCTCAACACCAAATACAAGATTTATCATCAGCTGTCTAATACACACACACACACACACACACACACACACACACACACACACACAGCGCTAAACACCAATACAAGATTTATCAGGTGTCTAGTACACACACACACACACACACAATCTCAAAACACAAAACCCAATACAAGATTTATCAGCTGCCTCATGTGAACACACAAACACACACACACACACACACACACACACACACACACACACACACACACACACACACACACACATACAGAGACACCTCAAAACCCAATGTAAGATGTATCATTTGCTGTCTCATATGCACATAGACATTTGTAATTAGATACAGAGATGAATCAGAACACTGGGACCACCCACATCATATACTGTCAAACCTTGGACTCCCTAAGAGTTCTGAAGGAGTCATGTTGAATCTGGGACCAGATTGTTACCAGCAGGTCCACACTGTAATTCTGTAGCCCAGTCACATGACATTAACAATTAGGTTCTTATTATAGTCACTTGGGTCGTTATGTTAATCTTTATCTTTATTGTCTAGAAAGTAAAACAACTGCAGAAAAGGGATTCCAATGGTAACAAGTAACAATTGGTTCTGTCAAAGTATACTGTGTAGAAAAAAAGCAAACTAGAAGCTGAGCATAGAACATTATGATTAAACAGAGCTGTGAAATCATCAGCCGGTCAGTGCCAGAATGCAAGAACATCAGGGCAGTACCAGGAATAGTGTATAAAGGTGCTAAATTTCCCTAGGAGCAAAGTCTGCACATGGGAAACTGGGTCAGATGTGTGTTGTATTGTGTCAACAGTGACAAATTAGTTTAAATTAATTTTTTCAAGCGGATTCAGCTTCTTATTAAAGAACAATTTCATCATAGATGATTAGATTTAATATGAATTAACACCTAAAGTTACGTAAAGGGATTTATTGAGACGTACATTAAATCTGTGAATTTCAACCTGCTAAACAGGAGTGACCAGATTGGATTCAATCCAGATCCATGTGATGCTTCACATGACACAAAAACCTACAAATCTATGCATGTAGACTACAATGAAATGTATTTTTCTGGTTATCCCAGCTTAAAACAAAGAATATGGGTTCATGTAGCAGTGGCAGCCACTGTATGTCTTTCTAAAGCCGAGAGGATTATAGGCCTTGCTCACAGGTTCATCAGTGGCTGTCAGTGGTGGATAGTAACAATACTTTAATCATACGTCATTCCAGTATTGTCCTTTAAAAAACTTAAACACATTTAAGCGCAAGTGCAAACAAGTTCAAGTGATCTAGTGAAGGATAAATCTACTAAAATATCACTTACAGTACAACAATTAGCATTGAGATTGTTCAGATATCCAGCTAACAATGAATCTAGCTTTCGAGGTCTTTCAAAAATAATAATTTTCCACTTAATTTTGTTGGCATTCAATTAGTGCAAAACTCAGTAAGATATAACCATCATTTTCAAAAACTCACGTGATGACAAATATTTCTTCAATGAGGTTCAAGTTAACAGTGTTAGGGAAAAAATATTTAATACTTTTATCCAAGGAAATAAATAATGTTTAAAATGTTTCCCAGTGTTCAGCTTTTCCAACTTTTCAGGGATGGTTTTCAGCTACTAGAAAGGTATGTTTTTTAAAAATAACAGTGTTATTAGGTGACTTTTACTTTACATTGTCAGCGTTTAGCAGATGCCTTTACAGAACAGTTACAGTGTACAGTCTGAGCAGTGAGGGTTAAGAGCCCAACAGCAACAGCACCTGGCAGTGGTGAGGTTTGAACCGGCGACCTCAGAATTACTAGTTCCATACTCTAACCACTAGGCTATGGCTATCAAAATATTATTTGATTATTTGAGTGCATTGAAATGCTGCACTAGGTTTTCGGACACTCAATCAAAATGTGAACCCCAAAATATCTCTATATAGTGAAAAGGGCACCGTTTTCGGACACACCTTTATACTTTGTGCACTAGTCATGTCTGGCATGCCATTGAGCAAGGCACTTGCTCTAACTGCTCTCCAGGTGCCGTGGCAAGGCTCCGTGATTGTGTGGCTAAATCTAAAATATCCACTACTAACTGTCTTAAACAATAAGTTTGAGAACCACTATTTTAGAGAAACCATGCTCTAAACCTTCCATTCCCTCGATTGTGTGTTGTCTCTAATTCTGAGGTTAAAATCTCTATTAATGTTATTGGCAGTCAGATGGAACAGTGGTGAAATACACCAGTCCACTAGCAGGGTTCAAAATGCATCAAAGCTACTTCCATGTCTGGGCAATTTAGATATTGGGAGGTGTACTTGTCAGTGTGGTCTCAGTGGTCTTATATAAAAATTAGGCTTGTGTTAGGAAAAGTGTCAAATTTACAGGCCAGAATAATGTGCTGTGGTGAACCCTAAATACTGGAGCACCCAAATAAAAAAGTGTTGACTTTATCTCAGTTATTAATTTAAGCAACAAGGTTACATTCAGTCTGACAAAATGATTTAGAGCTGTGATTGAGCTGACCTAATGTATTTTATTGTAGAGATGTCCTGAAATCGGACAAGCCATAGTCTAGTGGTTAAGGTACTGAACTAATAATCACAGGTACTGTTGGGTTCCTCAGCAAAGGCCCTTAATCCTCTATTTGTAAGCAGCTTCAGATAAAGGTGTTTGCTAAATGTAGAAAATGTAAATGTTATATGGAATTAAAATACTTTTCGTGGGAATTATAGGAAGAAAAGAACACAAAAGAAATGTGGAATTACAAATCATTAAAAATAAAACGCTAACTGAAGGAAAAGGGATTAAAGTATTAAAGATGATTAAATAAATGATTAAAATAATAGAAAAGGAATGAGCAAACAAAAGGATAAAATTGAATATAAACTGATTTTCCACCACGATAAAGCAAAGCAAACATTTTCCTCAGGTTGATGAGATTAATGAGTAGAGGGATTTTCAGCCTTTTGTGTCACATCACAAATCAGCTCTTTAGTCTTTACAATGACTCAGCACTTCAGGATCTGATAAAAGTTTCAGCCGCAGGAATCTAATATTTGTTAGAGCAACGCCACAGTGGAGAGGAAATGAAGCCAAGTCATTTCCACTTTAGAGAAGTACATCTCACAAAGAAGATTTACTTATAAGAGTTTTATTTCTCACTAGTTATTGCACACATTGACTAAAGCTTACTTACAACAAACCTTACAGTGAATTTTAAACACTGAGTACCAGATAATAATTTGTTTTCTTTTGTCTAAGCCAATATATCATGTCAATCAATATATAATGCTGATAGTTTAATTAGGGGAAACATCTGTACTGGTGAGATTGGACATACATATCTTAGTGAAATATGTTTACTTGTTGTTTTATTAGTGGTAGTGGAGAGTATGTTAGACCCACATGCTCTAACAGCAGGTACCACTCCCATCAGAAGATACGTGGTCTGTCCTTGCTCTATGAGGGATTGTTAAAAAGAGTTTGGTATAAAAGAGTTTTATATTTTGGTTGAAAGCAGTGATGGTGGAGTAGAAGTAATTAGTCATGTCTGAGAGAGCTTATAGGCTCGATTGGGCTTCATCAGACATCATATAACTTTTTAGACACTCAAAGAAGCTTTAAAAGAAAGAAGATTTTCATGTGATGATGGCTACATGATCGAGCAAAAAATGCAGATGGCATTAAAACATTACAAAAACAAGTGTTGTCATTTGTTCTCAATGAATAGGGAATAAATGAAAAGGTACAGAACTAATTAAATACACAAGTCAGAAAAACTTATAATCCACTGCCTGAAAGTGTTTATCTTTTGTTGCTCAATGTAACAAAGAAAATGTTTAGCATACATTTTTCTAGAAGTTAAAATAATTCACTGTCGCCTCACAGAAAGAAGCTAGTCCTTTCCTTGTGAAGGTCCTTTCCAATGTCCTCCCACAGGAAATGCAATCAGGTTATTGGAGATCCAAAATTGTCCATGACTGTGTTTGAATTGAATTTGACAACTGATGAATAACTACCGTTTCTGTTCTGAATGTAAGCAAAGAGTGTAAAACATGGCATTAAAATCCTAATAAATTTATACATACATCATAATGCCAATAAAGACATGCAAGAGAGAAAGAATTGGAAACTCTAAGGTATGAACATGAGTTGAAATGAATACGTATATTTGTAGTCGTACAGCAACAAAATAAAAATCCACCATAGTTAGGTCCCAAAACACTGAAAACTGATTACATTTACATTTTCAGCATTATCAGATGCCTTTACTTAAAATAACTTACTTTAAAGTTATAGTATATAGTCGTTCTGCTTACTGTTCCAGAACCTTAACTGCTAGGCTACAACCACCCCTGATGGTGGTAGCATGTTGTTGAAATCTAGCATGACGTCTAGCAGAGACTGGCTGTCTGGTCAGCATTGACTGGAAAAAAAAATCAATTGAACACAGTACAGACGGAGCTCAGATGATCTTATTCTCTAGAACACTTACAGTGAGAAGATGGATTGAGAAGACATTTGATATAACGTAAGGTTAAAATAAAGAGTGCTGGTGAAACACTGATGTGGAGTTTCAACTTGAAACAGTAAATTGCCAGATGCAGCATACATGACTA
>JAYDZG010000001.1:2891621-2902931 GCA_034509265.1 Microcambeva bendego | reverse complement strand
CGTAGCAGTCCAACTCACAGAGCCATTGAACAAACACGAAATACAGCAGCACATCGAGAACAGCGAAGTAAAAAAAAACTGTTCAGAGCAAAAGAAAATGCGCTCTCTCACTCACCGCAGTGTGAGTACTGATCTATTTTGTCAATCTTACCTCCTAATAATAATATTTTTACCTTTTTTTTCTTACATTTCAAACACATTGGATTTAAAACTAGACCACAGTAGCAATAAACAGGATTTCTTTAGGCTCAGTTTCTCCAAACGAAGATGGGTCATGGCTCTGCATGTTCCTGTTTTGCATTGAGTGGTTACGAGTGAAATCTGAACCACTGAGACTCGACAATGAAAAATGGACTAAATAAAACTCAAGAGTTCTCTAGACATGAGCTTATCTCAGCAGAACTTAAAGACGGTGTACTGTGGTCAGGTGAGTCCACATTCCAGCTTGTTTTTAGTAAAAACAGTCATCAAGTTCTCTGTGCCAAAGACAAAAAGGACCAGCCAGACTAAAATCTGCTAAATCCGTCATGGCATGGGGTGCATCAGTGCCCACAGCATAATTGATTTGCAAATGTGTGATGGTGCCCATTAATAAGGAATACTGGGACTATAGAGAACAATGTCTGGCCTCTATATGTATTCAAAACAGAATTTATAGAAATAGATTGGTGCAATAGTGGCCTGCCCACAATCCAGATCTGTCTCCTGTAAAAATATCTTGTATAAGCAGAAGAATTACATTACATTTAACAATGGTAATGAAATTCCCAATTAAATAAAATCTGTAATTCATAGGAACAGTGATTTTTTACAGCTATAAACATGCAAATGTCCCCATTTCTTACAAAGCAAAGATGCAATTTACACTGTATAGGGTCCCAAAAAAACCTGAAGCCTTTTTAACAGTTCCTTATCATATTAATAATTAATAACTTATTGCAATTTTATTGAAACTGCAAATGAAAAATTTGTATATTGATATTGTGATCCAATTACACCTTATTTATACACGTATGTTCGAGGGCTAAGAAACATTTCATGTTTTTAGTTTCTGCCTGGTTTTAAGGGTACAGCTGACTTATTTTACTCACTCAATTCTGGGGTCTCTGGGACCTCAAAAACATAAATTCAGTAAACTCAAAAAACAGGGTTAAGTCAATCAGTGAAAACACTGGCAGTGGATAAACACTATTCATTGCTGAATCTTGGTAAAAGCAAATCCTCCTGCCTTGTATCTTCCTTGGGTCACTAAATACACATATGAGACCCCATCTCATTACTATTTTTTTACTTTTCTACTTTAATGTGTTTCCTGAAAACACTGTATGCATACACAACAGTAATAAACAATAATATTCAAAGTGAGAGATACAATCATAAAATAATAATGGATAATGGAATTAATGAATTTAAACCAATATAATGTTGTTGCTTCGTAGTTTTTAACAATAAAAATGCAGTGAATTTTCAAGACCTTGAAAAAGCCTGTTAGATATGCTAGAATATTAATAATTTGGAAACAATACATGCACACACACACACAACACACACACACACACACAATGTGATAGATGTAAATGTGAGATGGGTAGGGGGCTATGCTCTAGCCTGGAGCATAAAAAATGTAAATATCATCCTTCAGCTTCTGACCCAAAAGCAATTATATTATGATCCCTTAATATATTATTTACCTCTTGAACAATGGTATTTTAACAAAACAAAATGCAAAAGAACTAATCAGAGTGAAAAATACAGACAACAAAAAGAAAAACCCTAAATAAATCAATAAATAAATTGAGAAGGCCCAGTTGGACTAAATTTTAGACAAAGATGGCTTATCCATAACACAAACTCTATTATAAAACATAGATACCACCAGTGGCACAGATATATTAGCTGTAACTATACAACACGGCTGAAGATTGTAATTCTGTTTATGTGTAGTGTTTCGCAGAAGTGTGCCAAATAAGCCAAATCCATTAATCATGATAGTCGTATTTGTAAAGTCTAGAAATAGTTTGTGTCGTTTCATAGTATGTGTTTTTTCTGCCATCCTTCGATTGGTACAAACCCATGTACCCATATTTAACCATAATCTGGTCTGTTGGTGCCATAAATCCTTTAAATTCCTCTTATATTCCCGAGAACTGTTTTGTGACAGTTTGAAGCACCCGTGTTATCTTCTAGCTAAATCCTGGTGAACCAGTGACACCAAATCTCTGCTAAGTTAGTAACTCAAGTCATCGATTCTTAGTAGAAAAGCTTGCTGGAAATCACTACTGTGCTGCCTGATCACCAGATGAATAAAATTGCAGTTATATCATAATAGAAGTGCTCTTTTCTGGACAATGCCTACATCTCCAGAGGAAGAGAAGTGTGACCTTCACAGTCGTCTGATCTCACACATTAACAGCCACGGGATATTTTTGGGATCAATTTAGTTTTACTCCTCCAAGCAGTTCCAGAGATTCACAGAATGAATCCCAACTACTGAGACACTTTTCAAATATTTTGTCCAGTCAAGTTTCCATTGGTGAAACACTGAACTGATCGTACATAAACTTCTTTCTATCTCTGATCTAAACACTTGAAGAAAACTAAGAGACCTGGATAGTTTACGATACATATGTAGCCGTAAACACGATTGAATATCAAGACTATGACAGACAGCAGAGCACAAAGTCTTAGTTTTAGAAATGGACTTGCGTAAACAAATCAAAACAAGTCAGTGCGACACGGATGGAGTAGCCCGACCACAGCTAGCACGCAGGCTAAAAACAAGCACTGGCTAAATGAGCTCCATGACTACTCATAAACACATATTTGTTCGATTAAAAAGCCAATAAACTACGCGCGTTCATTTTCGACAACACATCTTACTCTCCACTTTTAGGTGTTTTAACATTGTTATGCTAAGCTAAGCTAGTCGGCTAGGCTAACCAAATATCCCGACTATCACCCCCGCAAGCCCGGTTGCCTGGGGCAACAGCGGCACTTTTAATGCTTTAAGTTGCTCCTAGTGCGGCTGTGGTTCATCTGTTTGTCACTATTTGAACTATTTTGGACGCGTACAGATGCACACGAGCGATGCCTCGAGCTATATCTTTGTAATTAATTCAGTTTGTAAACTAGTAATGTATTGCTGGTTATGTTTACGTAACATTAAAACGACGAGGTCTGCTGTGCGCACAGCTGATTCTATAGCTGTTACTATAATTGCGCATGTAGTTATAAATGTGCACACAGGACAGTCGTGTACACATTATACTGTAGATCTATAGTGCACGAAGTGGATTACAAACCACCAAAGCGTAAAACCAGCTATACAGTCCAGTAGTGGGATAACAAGGTGTTAAAAGTGTAATGATAGAGGAGGGATTGAAGGAGACGCTTCGTGCGTGAACTTCAACTCCGCAGTACAGCGCAAGCCAGAGCAATGCAAGGATATCCAGTTCGACTGGGGTAAAAAAACACACCAAACAAACCACTTCCAGATCCTTACCTGCTCTTGAGGACACCACACGCTTCAAAGGTCGGAAATATTCCCCCAAACCTGTCGCTTTTCGGAATTGCGCCCATACGCAGGGATATGCTGGTCAGATCCTTAAAGATTGTGGGCGCAACCTAAAGCCAGACTGGAGAGAGGAGAGAAAGTGCAGTGCATTTGGGAGATCTGTAACGAAAAAAGCCCACATGATCCTGTACGTCAGAGATATATTTTCATACGGCACCCAAAATATTTTAATCCAACCCAACAGACGAATGCGGGCATTGGAGCTCAGTACTGCGGATCATAACGCTAAAGCTGCGCTAAACTGGGATACTGACAAATCACAACACATCCTATAGACTACTACTATAGTTTGCACTTAAAGGAACACGTGTTATATTCCAATCACGTTCTTATTGTGAATTACAATAATGCTAGACTAAGACTGCACAGGCTAGTAATCAGAATGTCGTCGGTTCAAATCCCACCTCTGCATGGTTGCTTGCTGTTCGACCCTTGAGCGAGGCCCTTAACCCTCATTGCTCAGGCTGCATACTGTAACTGTACTGTAAGTCACTTTGGATAAAGGTGTCTGATAAAGGCTGGAAATGTAAATGCTTACACATGAAAACATGCCAAGCTCCTCTGGGCTGACATATTATAATACTTATTTACAGTTATAGGAGAGGGGAAGGTCTGCTGATTGTATTATTTAACTTTATTACGCCTCTTGTTATACTACAGGTCTTGACCCGTCTTAAGGTTTCAAAATCTGACGATTAAGAATCTAAATCCTTATTGAACCACAATATATGTGAGTGAAGGAACAAAATTGCACTAAATATTGTTTGAACTGCTTAGTAATTAAAAATAAGATATAAACAATGATTAATAGGGATTTATTTATTTAAATATTTATTTTTCAGTTGTTCTTCAGCTCTCACAGATAACCGAAACCTTAAGACGGGTCACTTTGACTCGTGACATTAAAGGAAGGTTAAGTATAGCATAAGAGAATAAGAGAAGACCTCTTATAAGGCACAATGGATTCTCGAAGAAAGTGTCCAAAGTATTTTAAAAGTATAAAAAATAGAATAGCAGAAGTTTAGCTCCAAATGACAGCTAAGCAATTGAAATAAGGGTCAGTAGGAAGCCCTGCAACAAAGTTCCCCCTATTGGGTCTCATACCAAGCACTGCATTATAATCATTCACCTTTATAAACTGCATTGGATATGATTAAAGTGTCCACTTAATTCTGGAAGTGTCTGCATTATAGAATTATCACCAATGCCCCTTGAATTCAAGATGTTGAATTTTTTCATGTACCTTTTTAAAACACCACACCAGTGATCTTCATATCAACCTGGTTTTAATTCTCCCACTCTGTTAATGTCTGTGACCTCTGGACACTGAAATAGGATTACAAACCAAAAAGTATTTCAATAAATAAAAAAAATTACATACATCTTGTTTTATTGTTGTCAAGCTATTTCTTTATCTTGAAGGGATGAGTGTCAATCCAGTCAATGTCACCAGGAAACACATAGAACAAGAAATACAGGACTAAATCTCAGGGTTTCGGCCATCCCACGCAGAAGCCAGTCATTTCTCTAGCACCACTGAGTCTGGAAATCGATCTCAGCACTGGTGGGCTAGCACAACAGCCACCCTAGAGGCCAAAAACATGAATATTTAATGAAACAAATTAACAGCTGTTAAAAACAATTAAAACGTGTTGGTTAGAGGACCAGAATTATGAGTTTCAGTAAGCAGAGTTTTGAGGAAAGTTTATTCCCATTTCAAAATGTATTTTGATTTAATTTGGAATAAAGCAGTGAATCTCATTCTAATGAAAAAAACTTAGCACCCTTTTGTGTGCATGGGCAAATCTGCAGATACAATAGTTTTTATGAAAAGTACATTATCATATACATAGTTTTATGGTTTTCTTAATGTTTAAAGTAATTATTATGCTATGTTTTAGCATAATAATGTACATCACATCACTGACAGTGAATTTACTCACTCACTCACTCACCAGCCCATCCATTCAAGGTCAGCAAACACACATACAACTACACACTCCCATTTAGCTATAATTCAGTGCCTCCAATTAACCTGACTCCATGTTTTTGGATTGTGGCACAGGGAGAACATGCAAACTCCATACTGAAAGGACCCTGACCACGCCCGCCTGGGGATCGAACCCAGGACCTTCTTGCTGTGAGTACCCACTAAGCCAGTGCAATTCACATGGATTTATTCATCCACTACTGTTTAAAATGATGTGTACTTTAATCATAAATCCCAAAAGTGTCCAGTCAAATAAAACATTGTAATAATAACCATAGACCTCACAGTTTTTAGAGTGGATGCAACACATCTCCAGATGTTTGATTAATGTTTGGCTTTTTATCATCATCAGTTCATTTTCTTTAATCCCTTATCCTAATTAGATTCAAGGAAGGGTGCTGGAGCCCATCCCAGCTCTTCAACGGGCACAAGGCACAAGGTAACACCCTGGATGGGGCGCCAGTCCATCGCAGTAGTTTGGCTTTTGTATCTGTTACAGTTCATTGATGAAATTGTGCAATATGTAGAACAGCGACACCTGCAGTTCAGATACAATTAAATCCATACAATGGCAGTAATGCGTATATTTATTATTATTATTATTATTACTGATATTTTTATTTCATTTCACAGGCACGTTATCCTGGTCATGGTCACAGTGAGCCAATCAGTGCAGAAACACATCCTGGACAGCACACCAATCCATTGTGGCATTTTGCCCAGTGTTTTATTGTGGTGCTTTAATGTTAATAGTAATAGTCTATTTCTGCTGTGGTCATCACATGGGCAATGGATTACTTTGGTAAACTTTTGTCATGCACTATACCAGTCACCTAATGTTTGCCATTAAGAAGTCATTAAAAATCTCTGAATTGTTTGGGTTTACTATTTGATTAGGGATCTTTGGACATATGCCATTTAAAGACATATTCACACGTCTTAACCATGACATTGTATGTCATCATAAATCTGGCTGATAGCTCATGCTTCGCCCTTACACAGTGCCACCTCAGCAGATTGAAGATCATTACACTTCTGTGGGATCATATGTTCTAGAACAACATAAATGCACTATTAATTTAATATGGTTTTAATTAGTTCAAAGTTAAAAATGGGTTATTGTCTTTATTCAAATTCTACCTAAAGACTGCTCCTGGTTCTGTTTTGGGGTTATGAAAGGAAGTTCTCCCCCAGTGCTCAGGGGGTGAGAGGTGATACAGAGCATGAGAAGCCAATAGGAGAAACTGTTCTAATTCCTTCTGCCATGTGGAGACGTACGAGTGGAAACGCCATAAAAATTGGAGGATATTGGTAACCAAAACGGATATCTCACACGTGATGAAATCTTCTTGTGTGTGTGTGGTGGCAAACATTAGTTACCGCCTTGGATTTATTAGGTGCGTAGAGATGTGTGTGTTGGCAGATGTTGGATACCGTAATGAATTTATTCATGAGGACTGTCATGGTGTGCACTTGCATTTATATGCAGATTTGGCAGAAATAAGTCGCTGATGAATTCTCCGTTTTCTCGGCCCTGTGCGCGTCTGTTCGCATTTCGGCTCCGTGCTCAAGTGTTCGGCCCGATGTGAAGCCAATTACACGAGCCACCGTGGAGAGGCTGAGCAGCCAAATCAAGGTGTGCTGGTTCGCTTGGTATGGTAAATTTGGCAAGTTGCATGGTAAATATAATTGCTCACATTATAGTTCCTGGTAAGGCTGGTTTATGTTAAACAGGTAGGTTTTCATATTTATGGTATGAGCCGGTTTATCCAGTCTTGCAACTTTCTTTGAGGCCACGATTTGGTGTCTAATGGGAAGACCTTAGGGTCCCACAGGGGGCTGATATTTTGTTTAACAAAAGAATAATTGGAGTAAAATTTGCAATGAATTAGCTTTCTGGACATCTAATACAAAAAGCAACCCCTCCCACACACTGTATTATTCTAGCTGTATTCCTAATGTGTGTGTTGCAGCTTGTCCACACAACACATTATCATTCAATAAGATGAATATATTTCTCACCAGTATGACCAAAACGCCAATTATGTTGTCAGTCACTGCTTCATGTTTTGATTAGAAGGCTAGCTCATGGGAAGTTTTGACCTAGCAGGTGCACGCTGAAGATTTTCTGGGGGCTGAGTGCAGCAGATCCTCCACTCACTTGAAAGAAAAAGGCTTTCAGAAGCAGGAGGCATTGAAAAGCAGCACGGAACAAATATGATTTGTGTCTTGATGTGTCTAGACATTGACCGCTGGCTAGTGTTACCAACGAGCCTTCCAAAGTGGTTTCCAAACTGAGCACTATGAAGTCTTACCAGTGGTGGTGCAGAATCCACTTTAAATTGAAATAGACTTTTATATTATTTAGTTTATCACGGTGTCATAGTGAAGACAGCTTCCAAAGGACATCCCTCAATCACTTTGGATAGAGGTGTCTGTTAAATGCTGGAAATGTGATGTAAATCTAGAGCTGGTGCTCGAGCAGCACTAGACCACAGGACTCAGTGAGTACAATATGGACGGTCTTTCATTTTTATTTTAACTTCATGGAGCCGTGGATTGTGTGAGAGGAACCAGACAGAGTGAAACTGGTTTCCATGGTGAGAGACATTGATTATATCACCATTATTTATGTCTTCCTGTTGTACACCGTTATTAACTGTGAGTTGAAAGAAATACAACAGAATTTAAAAGGCTCTAGCAGGCGGTTCAGCTGCGGACAGCTTATAAAATCTCGTCCACGTCTGGGAACACGGGACAGCTGCTTACGTTGTAACACAATATATTTTTTATGGGGAGTTACTCAATACTAATTTTACTCAGTTTATCAGAAATGGGCACTACTAAACATTTTATATATTATGTTCAGTGTTTATATCACCGGGGAAGTTTTTAAACCCACTCATGGGTGGCTCGGTGGGTAGGCAAGAAGGTCTCAGGTGTGATTCCCAGATAGAGCTGTCCAGGTCCGTTCTATGTGGATTTTGCATGTTTGTGTGGGTTTTCTCTGGAAGCTCTGTTTTCCTCCCACAGTCCCAAAACTGTAATTAAAGTGTAAAACATGACGTTAAAAGAAAGAAATAAAAACTCTTCTGCTGTCATCAGGTCATTCAGATTAAATTTAGTGTATTTACATATTCTAATGTGTACTTGCGTTTGTATATTTTACCAAATTACTGCACTGTTTCAGCTCAAACAGATGTCTGTACATCATCATGGAGCAAAGATGGGATTGAGCAAACCACCCACACTCCATCACACTACCACATACTAGGAAATGTTCTGAATCGTGAAAGATATATGTATATATGTATATATATATATATATGTATATATGTATGCATGTGTGTGTGTGTGTGTGTGTGTGTGTGTGTGTGTGTGATCCAAAATCAGCAGCGTTGTTTTTTCTATAAATTGCAATAATAATTGTAATAGAATAAAATAAATAACTAGAAAACTAGATAAGTCTCTTATTTTTCTCACAGCTGTATATGTTAACATGTACAGCTATGGGAGAAATAAGAGACCACTTCAAAATGAGCAGTGTTGTTTTAATCTATTAGAATTCTTATTCTGCTTCATAGATGAAACAAAACTGCTCATTTTGGTCAAACCCATAAATTATACAATTAGAGAAACTGATCATTTTAAAGTGGTCTTATGACTTTTAAAATCACAAAATGTGTAATAATTTGAAATCATTTAGCCTGATAACAGAGGGGCGATTCATATTAGGTTATTTGTAATAGTAGCTCTGAAACACACATTTTCAAAAGACGTATTTGTGTTGTACAGTCAAAGTATGTATGGAAAGCCACATGCTGTCTAAAATTGGGCATTTAACATTTTACAAGTCAATTAGTTAGTCACACTGTTTAAAGATTACATCTCTGGCATGAAGTGTCCAACACAATCACGACCAGGTGTCCACAAGTGATGGATGTACAGTGAGTTTCATTTCAAAGCATCCTTAGGACTTTATTTTGACACAGTAAGATATCTTTTAAACAGCCAGATGCCCATCGCTCACCAAGGCCTGAACACACAGTTTTGTTCATTCACCTAATGCACATGACTCATGGCCTGTGGGCCAAATCTGGCCCACCACATCACTTTATGTGGCCCGCGAGAGCTTAGAAGACAGATGATTGTCTTAACGTACACTGTAAAATCATTCATAAATGGCATCTCCTACTACGCATGGTGGCAGAGTTTCTGCATCAGTGTTTAACTAGGGTGGTTTTCCAAGTGAATGTTAAGTAGAGAAACAAGTAGAGAAAATTGAAGAAGATGGAGTGCGGTACATCTCTTGTGTAAAGAAATCCAATATACATGCAGATATGCAGAATAATCAAACACCAAGAATTTGCCAACACTGAATTTAGCCTCCAAGAAAAACATCAACCTGTCCAAGACTGCAATAATAGCCAGATACAACAGTTGGCTCTTTTAAAACCATGGAAATGTGTTGGACACCCCTTATCTAATGTAACCACTTATACTTGATAAATGGTAGAGACCCATTGAAAAAAAACTTAAAACTTTAACTGAATCCAGGATTTCAGAAGTGCAGTGTTGTGAGGCACAGTAGCCGCTGTGTCGCAGTCATTAACAGGCCTGGATCGTGTTAATGACGTGTACCAGACACCGGACAGAGTAATACATGCCCTACAATTCCATTCGCCAAATATCATGTGATAGCTTAAAAATGGCATTCAGCAGTTTCACAAAAGCATACACGACAATAAAAAGTAGGGTACAGGCCTAGCAGGTGTAAAAAATGATGAGAAAGTCCATCATAGACTTTTTCTACATGTTCAGCTAAATTACTTCTACTATGCTATATAACCAATAGTGTAGCAGTAAAGAAAGTGAAGCTCCAGACACAGCCCTCAGATCTGCTTGACCAAATCAGTGTTTCAGGTGAGTTGTGGATAGTATACCTGAGAAGTTAAATACTGTTATATAATTGTTTCTCCGCATGTCCACGTGGGTTTCTTCCCACAGTCCAAAAACATGCCACTAGGTTAATTGAAGACGATGGGGCTCATTCATGAAACCATTGTAAAAAATGACCAACGTTCCTGAAAACGTTCCACCAGATTTAGGAACGCTTCTTAAACTGGAGATTCCTTAGTCGAACACATGCAACTTAGTGAATACCAATGGTTCCCAAATTGGGCGCCTGCATGGTAATTCACAATTAGCATATAATTACCATACTCCACACCCATGAATGACAAACGGCCACCATATTAGGAAGAGCACAGACAGAAACAACAGCAGAAAAATATTCTGATGCTGAACGTGACGTTTAATTTAAGTTCATTCAAATGGACGCCTTTTATTTTGTAGCGTTCACGTCGGCGTCTCTGGCCCGAAATAGAAAAGCGCCTTTCAGCAAATGACAAGTGCTGTAAATGTAAATGACATGTCCTGTAAATGCAGTGTCTTCTGTTAGACTCTCTTTTCAAAGCTCTAAAATGTTTCATCAATGAAAAAGAGTCCCGGTAGACTAAAACGACTAACCAGCCATCATCCCTCTCAGCTAAAGAACCGTTCTCTGTTCTGAACTCTTTCTGCTAGATCCAGCAGCAGATCAAGATCAGACATCACCTCAAGTGACCATTACAGACCTTCTGAGACCTTCTAAGCTCTTTTATAGAGAAATGATGATGATTATCCGATTAGTCGCAGCCGACTCTCGGTCACTTGATGGATCATCGACCCATGAAGTATTTCGGCA
>JAYDZG010000001.1:2874972-2891521 GCA_034509265.1 Microcambeva bendego | reverse complement strand
TTGAACCAACACCTCCATCTCACAGGAGCTTAATAGAAGCTTTAACATGACGTGTAGCGAGTAGCGAGTGATTAAAAGTGGAGTTGCTTGGATTTTATTGCTTTAAAACATTGCTTTTCATTAAACAGTTTGACATTTTGAAAGTAACAGAAACTGCAATAAAGAATATGCCAATACAGACACAAACCAAAGATTTTTTATAAAGTCAACAAAATAAAAGTTATAACAGCTAGTATCTAGTGTAAGATGGCTGTCTATAAACATTATAAATATATTTGTCAGCTGATGTACAACAGCAGGCCAGTCAGCACTGAGATTTGATGGACTTCCTTTAGATGAAAGTATATAGTGTATCATACAGACTCAAACAAAATAAATAATTTGATCTGAAAATAAAAGTATTCTTGAAGGAAAAACTGTCAATGCCGATGTCAGCCAATCTATCACATTCTTATTCTAAGTATGTACAATATATGAGTTTTACGTACATGTAAAGGCACTTAATTGAGTCAGTGATGCTCTAGTTCTTACACACAGACTGAAACAGGGAATCTAAATAAAAGAGAAATATTAAAGACTGATACATACACACTGCTATGTTCACTCCAGCCGGAGTTATAACATTTTTCAAGCTCTTGCCTTTCACATTTAAATCTTACCAGGTGTAATAAGAACAACTGATGCTGTCAAAACGTGCAACAATAGTCATTGTTACAAAAGTATTGCGGTATAATATTCAGATAAATAAAATATAGCACCTCATTTTTAACCATTACCAGACACACAAACTAGAAGCCGATGGTCATAGTCCAAGTGAATTTGTCTGAAGCTGTGGTGAAAGCATGTCTGCTAACTGGAATCATAGGTAACATTTTCTACAGGTTAATACAGTGAAGCTTCAGCACGTCCTGAATTGTTGGGAGTCTGGATTATTGATTTAGTTTAGTTTTATGCAGGATGCACTGCAATGTTTGTACATCCTAGTGGCTAGATACCTAAAGGACCATTCAGTGTCTCCGATTAACCTGGCTGCATGTTTTTGGACTGAGGAAGCCCATAGAGACATGGGGAGAACATGCCAACTCCACACAAGGACCCCGACAGCCTCAACTGGGGATCGAACCCAGGACTTTCTTTCTCAGAAACTGGACTGAATAATGAAAAACTCCAATATAGATGTATAGAGTTTCTGCTAGTTAGAATTGTAATTTTGTGTTTGCATCATTTGTATAAGTCTACCCAAGAAGGATGAAGGTCCCTGCTGAGTCTGGCTCCTCTACTGCCTATTTAGAGGGAGTTTTTCCTTGTAACATTCTCCCTTGGCTTGCTCGACAGGTTTTTGGTCTGTTGGTCCTAAACCCTGTAAAGCTGCTGTGTGACAATGTCTGTTGTAAAAAGAGCTGTACAAATAAACCTGACTAAATACATCTCTAAAAACCAAGTAACAAAATAACCTCTAAAATAAACTAAAAATGATAATATTTAACACAAACAATAGTGCATTGCTTCCAAGAGTGTTAAATATTAAACTGAGATTAGTCTGTTTGTCCCCTGCATCCCGTTTGCTCTTAATCTGAACTGCCTTCCACTGTCTGGGTCACAAAACTCAAGGTAAACCACGCTGACTTACTCAATAAGAATCTTTAACACATCTGGCACAAAACAATACTGCCACGAATCAAGTGAACAACAGGACAGCATCAAGTCGATTTTATTACACCCGGAAGTAAAGGCTAAGTGGTTAAGGCGGTCTCTTTCTTCCTCCAAAACTCTTTGGCTGTTTTCTGGCTTTATCAGAAAATCACCAGACTAACGAATCCATGTAAAATTCTTCCTAAATCCTGCGGTTCCAATACTACACGTTTCATGAACATCCCATCACAGGAGACATTCACTTAGCGCACACAGTTAAACAATTGTGATGTCATTTCGTTCTCTTAGAGGTTAGAACACAAGCTTTAGGTCTCACTGACTCGTCTCCTCACTTTTCTGCTCCCGCTCGCGTACGTGGCGGGTGAGCCGCTGGAGTCCAGGCGAGCGCAGTTCCTCCTCTGCCTCCTCCACGTAGGCCGACTCTACCGGATTTGGCTCGGGGTAGTTAGGCTGGTAGTAGGTGTTGTGTGTGTCGTAGCTGCCGTACGGATCCTCCTCCGCCTCCTCCTCCTCGCCCGGATTGTACATGTTTGTGCCGTAATTGGGCTGCACTGGGGCTACGGGAACATCGCGGTCAGTCACATAGTCATCATGAGTCTCCTTCACCAAGCAGTACCCACCCACCCATACAAACACACACACACACACATATATGCAGAGAGTGTAAGGACAGCACACACAGACAGTTAATGACAGACACGTGATGATACTAAGAACCCACGAGGATACAGATAGCAAGAGTTAGTGAAATGGATCTGATCAAAGAGCTTGTCAGGCAGATGATGAGTGTGTTCAAAAATCGAGTGAGCTACCTTGCTCACTTAGCTACTTAAGTACAGTTATTTAGACTCTTTAGACCGTGATTACGGTGATTATATCAGCACCGCTTTGAATCGGGACAGTGCTAGTTTAGCAGGTGGAGCTTTGACTACAGACTGCAAGGCTAAGAATTCGAATCCCAGCTCTGCCATGCTAACCCGGTTGGGTACTTGAGCAGGGCACTTAAGTGTCGCACTACATTACAATGGCTGCCCCAGCACTCTGACCCCAATAAGTTCATTGTACTCCACACCTGTGTATGTATATATGTCAAATAAAGTCATTCTACTAAGCAAGCACATTGATTAAAATCAATAGGCCTGAGGAACCACAACCTGCTACCATGCCAGCTAACTGCTTTTATTTTGGCTACGGCAAATAAAAGCAAAATGTAGATATGAAGGAACCATGTGACTGGGTATTCGTCTGCCTAATTAGAACCACTTTGTTTGGCAGTTGTTTTTCTCTTGAGCTAACAGTGCATTAGACAGAGGGGTGCAATATTATATAGGTGTTCTCTATAGGTGCTCTCAACCTAGCTGAACATCTGTGGAAGACCTAAGTCTATATAAGTGCATGATTCATACAATGTTTAAAGCAGCTAATCCACTCACTGGCAGTCCATAGTATTGAATCCACAGTCAAACAATACGTGATGGTGTGTTACTGCTAGTGTGGATATTACAGAATAAAATGTGGTAAGGTCTTCTAAGTGATAAAAAACATACAATAAGCTGTAGCTTTACACTGAGCTAGCTATACATTGGCCCATAATTTAAAGTGCTCTTCTATTTCCCATCAGCAAAAGTTGCTGATTGGTTAATAAGGATTGATTTATAGACCTTGCAATTTATAGTGTCTTCAATGTGAAAATCACTTTATTTGTTCCGGCTTGTTCAGTTCAGTTCATTTTCTTCTACCCCTTATCCTAATTAGGGTTGGGTAGGGGTGCTGGAGCCTATCTCAGCTCTCCAATGGGCGCAAGGCACACGGTATCACCCTGGATGGGGCGCTGTGAGGTGACAGTGCTAGCCACTAAGCCACCGTGCCACCCTGTTCCAGTATGTTGTTAGTTAATCAAGGTCACTCATGAGAAGGGGCAGTCAGAGACAAAGCACAACACAACCATAGCAGAGTCAGAGGACAGAAGCAAAAGAAGGTAGACATAAATCCATCTACAGTGTGCTAGTGTCCAAGCCTGAACAAATGTTGTGTACGTGTAGAGTGCGAGTGTCATTGAAAGACTCCAGGCCTCAATAGCCCACGTGTGAATGGAGCCTGCAGCTCTCAAAACTCATTCACAAACAATTCCTGGTCTTCAACTGGAGAGAGACAGAGATCGAGACGAACGTACACAGACAAAAAAAGAGTGAGAGAGAACTGTAAGTATCACAGTGATCGTTTCATGCATGCTTTTCACTAAATCACCGGTCATTCTAAATTGTTGATGTTTCTTTATCAGTCAGGTGATAAAGAGATCCAACACTACAGGGAAACACACAATCACACATAGATGGTAAACGAGTGACATGCAGTAGTATCGCAGCAGCCTACGTCGTGACAGGGTTGACATGAGCACTATGCTAACTGAAGGTTTACTGTATATTATGGCTCAATAATAACCAAATCTGTTGGCGTTTATTAATTAGAAGCTCCTAATATTTAATACTCACTCATGGTCTTTAGTAATTACATTTAAATCTGCTGCTACATTTAATTTGTTTTGTCTATAACTTCGTTTCAGTTACACAAGACTTGTGGGTGCAAGAATGGATTCAAAACTTCAATCCTGGCATGTACACCCGTTATTGGTTTTTTGTTTGTTTGTTTGTTTGTTTTATGCTGGGTTCAATCTCAATTGACCAACTGGACCATCTCATCCCAACTAACATTTCCCTCTGTGTACCGAAAATAGTTAAATTGCCACAGACCAGCCATGACTTGCAAATTAATACACTCGAACACCTTTAATATTAATTAAAAATCGATGATGTTTTTTACAACTCAAAGAGAAAGGTTGTGTGGTGCTGAACACTGGGATTGCCTTCATCACAGCAAGCATCAGATGCTCCCTCATCATTCACTGACAATATCGTTCAACATTACAGTGACTCACCAAGAAGCATTTTAAAGCATCCTAAGGCTTCTTCTCAAGAACACACATAGGATGTCATAAAACGCAATGTGTGTCGAGAGTGCACTACGTTTTCAAACACAATGTTATTCTATTGTAAAAAGCCCTATACAAATAAAATTGACTAGACTTGACATGTCTCCATTGTATTCCTTACGTTTATTGGTGAATATTAGTAGGAATTTCATCAACAAACGTTTTTAAGAGCGCTGAATTTAAACCCACAATGCCTCCCTGTACTAAAACTACAGTGATTCTAGTCCAGTTTATGTTTATTAAAGAAAGCTGATTAGATTTTATTTTGAATTGAACAGAACCATAAGTGGTAACTCTTATTACGATGTAGAGGAAGAGACAGAAAGAAAGACACACAAATAGACAGACAGACAAATACTCACCACCCACGTTGTATCCACAGGCATTCTGATCACAGTAGCCCGGGGGTCCCGCAGGTCCTACAGGACCTGGTATTCCCGGTCTGCCAGAAGCCCCAGGGTTGCCAGGTCGACCCGCAGGGCCGGTGTTGCCAGTTCTTCCCTCACCAGGTGGCCCTTTTAGCACACACAGACTTTAGAATTGTAGGTGAAGTATGAAACAATGCATTCAAATACTGTTGTGAGCGCAGTTAGGATTAGCCTAAGCCAAGAAGACAACAGGCTTAGTCTTATTTGCTCTCCAGCGGCAACGCCACCTGGTGGTGGGATCGGGAAGTTCGTTTGGGCCTTCATTTATATAATTTTGTTCATAAAAACACCTGCTTATGCAACTTTTTTATCTGCATGCTGGGTCCATTCTCTCTCTTTATAACAACAGCAAAATAAAAACACAGCAGGACAGAAAAGATACAAAAGTAAAACTGTCAGGACGTAATTAATCAGACACTGGAATTATAAATAATAATAGAGGATTATAAATAATAATAGAAGTTAGCTCCACCTTCTCAGTGCTCACATGGCTTTATTTAGCCTATGAATGGTGCAACTGGTGTTTCAAAAGGTCAGCATCCTGACTTCATCTTTTTGCAACTAATGAAGTTTGTGACTACAAGTTCATTAGAAAGTGATTATTGAGGTTTGGAATGATCTAGATGTGCCAGGGAAACCACAACAAAAAGCAGTAAATTGTTAAATGTCCTTCCTGACACAAACCTCCCTTTTTACCCAAGCTTGGGACCGGCACTACAGTGCACTGCTTTAGGACATTCAGTGTCTCAAATTATCCTGCATGTTTTTGGACTATGAGACGAAACCAGACCACCCAGAGGAAACTCACACAGACTCACATATTCTTTAATATACACACACTTTTGTATATATACACACATACACATGGTAGTCCTCCTGACCAACATGTAGCCCCCGTAAAAACAAAGTTAATCTCCAGTGTGATAAGAGACACGTCTGAGTCTGAGATTTTGTGTCTGAGCATGGTGTGTACTTGTTTACCTGGAGGCCCCTGTGCCCCTCTGGGTCCCTGAACACCAACACCTGGAATTCCCTTCTCTCCTTTCTCACCTGGAAGACCTGATTAATGGAATGCACAAATGTCCTGTTAGTAGAATGAATGATGATGTTTGGTAGGTTTGTGAGTTGCTGATGTTGTCTAGTCATTGAACAACTACAGAAATAATTTCTCTGGTTTTCTCTGGTCAGTACTAATCTGCAAGTACTGTACACACTCCAAATAATCTATAAACTAATATACTAGATACCCCTATCTGTATGTGATTCATGTATGTGGGCTTTACCTCTGGCTCCTGGCTGGCCATTCTGTCCATAGGTTCCTGGAAATCCTGGTCGTCCAGGTGGACCCTGCTCCCCTTGCTGGCCTGCCGGACCAGGGCGACCCGTTTCACCCGGAGGACCAGGTATAGTACGGACTGAGACCGCTGACTGCCTTGGAATAGTATTCAGGATGGAATTATAACGTGCCATGTGACCTAAAAGAGTGAAAGAGAGTAAGAACATTATTTTAAACTAGGTATCTAATTAACATAAATAATAATAATAATAATAATAATAACATTAATACTAATACTACTACTACTACTACTACTACTAATAATAATAATAATAACAACCTTAATAATAATAATAATAATAATAATAATCATAATAATAATAATAATAACATACTGTAATAAGTAATCCATTTATATTTAACTTCAATTGATATATAAATACTACAGACACTAATTTGTCTTTTGAAGTAGGTTTGCAGTATTTATGGTCAGGAATTACAATCTTTTTATGATCTTGCAATTTATTTTCTCTTTTTGATATGATGCAGACGTGTCACGGTGGTGCTGTAGATAGCCCTATCACCTCACAGCAAGACCAACTGGGGTTTGATCCAAGAAACTACCCCCACCATGACCTGAACCAAAATAAATTATATATTTAAGCTTTACATAAAATGTAATTTGAAAATGATTAATAAACAATATGCAAAACATAATTATACATAATTATATTTATATTTAAACATAATTATAAAGCATCTTTTATCAAGTCGGAACAATGTTTGGTGTCTGCCTCTTAAATGTTTAGTCAGAAACTAAATATAGCTAACATGTAATACAATGTAATTTATCCTGACATAAAACATAGAGTCGACACATGGCTGAGATCCAGGGGAGGTAAAAACTCTACATCTATATAAACCAGTCATGCCTCTTTAACTGCAGACTGCTCCTTATCAATCACTTCATCAAACATTTTGTGGGTTAGCATCTCTACAGTATTGTGTTAATAACTGGGTGCAATGCAAGAATACCCTGGATGAGTGCCAATCCATGCAAGGCTTTAGCCATCCCCGCTCAGGTGTAGCAAATCACTGAGAAGGCTTTTCACAAGACGTTTAAGTATGTCTGTGGTATTGTGTGTCTGCTCAGATAAAATAACATTTGTATATCTGTACAAGAAAAGGTCAGGTAAGCTTCGATTGATGATCTAGTTCATTTCAGGTCATTTTCTTTATGTCTGTATCAACCTTTTGTGCACACCGGTACTGTCACTCTTGGACAGGAAAGGACCTTCCCATAAACCTTCCCATACAAAGCTGGAACTGTCCAACTGATTTTACAGTAACTACATTAAAAATATAGGAATTTTGTTCATAAAGTGTGTCTTGAATGAATGAATGAGCACATGTAATTGACCCTGAGACTGTGAAGCAAGGACTGTGAGTACATTTGTACACGTCTCCATGTGTCAGAAATAAACTCACTCTGTATGAGCTGCTCACACACTTGTCTGGCAATGGCTTCAACTGATGCTGAGGACTGTGTATCACCCTGTACCACACACACACACACACACAAACACAAACCCATTTTGTAAACTGCAATGAAAACTAGAATCTAATTTGTTAATACTAGAACTAACATTTATATTATAACTGACAAAAGTAAGAAGAAAGTTACAATTTAGGGATTTAATAATAAGTTTCACAAGTCGTGTAAAATGAGCTTTTCATGCTAAAATGAGATGCTGGTGCCGCCTAGGGATGCCAATAAGACAATATTGTTCTAACATAAACAAATGTAGCAGTTAAGTAGTGTTTTCTAGTAATCTCTTAATTATTCATTCTTTCTGTTCAGCCCGGTAATAAATATGTGACAGATATAACAAGCCCTTGGTTTAGATGAAGGTTTCTAGTGAACAACAGCAGCTTATATCAACAATTATACAAAACTGCTCATGGAGATTCATTTGAAAGAGGCCCTGAACATTCAGTTGTAACTCTCCATAGGAAAGAGCAGCCAGAAACAAGAAAATACACCACATACCTTCATACGTCTAATCGATTGCATTACATGCCATGTTGGAAACTATTGTCTATTGAAGTAAATCTGTGTTATCAGGTTTTGAAAAAGCCTTGACATTTTAGGTACTACATTTTTATTTTATTTTATTTTATTTTTGCTTTAAAATTAATGTCATTGCATTTTACATCGACTCATTTTCACATTAGTTTTTCTATGTTACCTAATGCAACAAAATTTCATGTTTTAAAAATGTAAACTATATATTTTCAGATGCTCAAATTCGACATGACAAGATTTAAAAATGTAAACATCTGGGACATGCAGGATGAGCTATCGATCCTGTCTCAAATCGAAAGACTGCTGAAAGATCTTGTGTTATTGGAGACATTACTGAAAAGCACATTTTGTTCTGAACTTCTGTACAACTCCACCCCAAAGCACTTCGCATCCTCTCTTTATTTATTCCATGGATCATAAAAACACCCAGTATAACAGCGGTAGGAGGGATGTGTCTCACCAACGGTTCGATCCTATTGAACGTCTCTTTTCAACGAATAAAAGGAAAGTCGTGCTGGGAGCCATAATAAATATTATTATTTTATACTTTCCTTTCTTATCAGCTGTAATTCATGCATTTCTCTTCGCATCAGTCATAATTCTAAAACATTTTCATAATCACCTTTTTCCTACAGGGCATCCTGAAGCTACATATTCTGAAGCACATTGCACATTGGTATCCTTGTGAGAGTTACTACCGAATATTCGGCTTCTATTTGCAGTGAACCGCCCTGTACATGTACAGGCACCTGATCAAGCATTCATATAACATGAATAAGGGTACATTTAAAGACACTTACTCTTTCCCCCTTGTCTCCTTTGGAACCTGGAAGACCCTAAGACAAACACATATGCAGCAGTTCATTTAACAGTGGCATCTCATATCCCACGTCAAGGAAACTTAAATCTTAAATCATCTCATGAACAGAAGGCCTACAGTTATCGGACTATGGATCAGTGCATTTAAAAGAGATGGTCTGCCATGACTTCCTGTTTCACTGAGATATGAACTTACTCGTTGATTACTATGTAAGAAAGTAGAGACCAGCAAGCAGCTACAGGTAATTAGCCAAAAATAATAATAAAAAATGTCCCCATGACCAGTCTGCAGTTTAATTAGAAACATTAAGGATGTGTCTCAAAACCTTGTGATGTCTCTACATAGACACATTATAATTCATCCTGTATGTGCTCTCAAGAAGAATGCTAATATTGATTTGGCTTAGTTTTTTTATGCCAGATGCTCTTCTTGACACAATCTTGTACTTGTACAATCCCAATAAATTGTATTCGTAAACATGCCCTGTACTTCTTGGACAGTAGGAGCTCACTGTTGTGGCACCACTAGATGATTCCCAGCCTTCCCTCCCTCAAATATGTGAGTGTGATAAGTGAACTGTCCGGCCTCTGTAACCTTTGACATTACTGGAAAATAGCGAGGTTAAGTGTGGTGTGCTTAAGAATTATGACCAGACTTATCAAATAACCACATCCGTACATGTGAGCCACACACACAAACATTGTTTTGTGTTCTTACCGGTGGTCCCTGACCTCCGGTGGTTCCAGCAGGGCCATTCTCACCCGGTGCTCCAGGAGCTCCCGGTCCTCCCTGCAGAGAGTAGACGGCAGCTGTAACAACACATCGCCACTTACTTCCAGCTTACAAATACAACGTTTAATGGGACGACGGTGGGACGAAAGGATCAAAGACAGAAGAGTTAGCCAGCAGAGACACGCTCACATTGTAAGACCATGGATGAAAGACAAGGAAGAGGGATTGCTGTGGAATAATCAGTGAGAATTATTACAGTTTTATTCTGGATATGCATTAATTAAGGACCCAAACAGAAAAAATCAGTCTGTAATGTAGACTGTGACATGCAAATGATCAATGAGCTCTGATTTTGTAAACTTACAATACTTCCTGGAGGGCCCACTCTGCCCTGTGGTCCATCTTTACCGGGCAAACCCTGCAAAGCAGGACATACACATTAGTGACAGCCAATCACGGCGATTGATATTCAGTTCACAGTTCTTAGTCAAGAAGTAACAATGTTACCCTGGGTCCTGGTGGACCTTCACGTCCTGGAGTTCCTGGAGTCCCTGGCACTCCCTGCAGTAAAAAAAGAAAGTATTCAAGCAAAGACTATGAGGATTTCTAACTCTCAGCTGGTCTGCAGAAGTGGATTTCTTTTTAAATTAAGTATTTATCAGCTTGATGATGCAATAACTGATGAAATTGATGACATACATTTTGGAGTAGTGGGATATTTTATTCAGCCCTTTTATAATGTTTTTTTTCTGCCCTTGTTAGGTGTCGCCATAGCGGATCATGATGCGCAGTATTGATTAGAAATAGATTTTACACCCAATGCCCTTCCTCCTATTTATCCGGGCTTAGGACCGGCACCACAAGGCACCGGTTTGTTCATGCTAGTGAACAATTTTGTGTTCCCAGTTAACCTGGCTGCATGTTTATGCCACCCAATTAGCCTTAATAATATTACTGTGCCCAGCTGCATAAACACCATAAAATGTCCATTAAGTAAACCATTCCTGTCCACTAAAAACTGTCAGAGGCAACCATAAGAAGATCATGGACCATTGGACCATGGTCCCTGGACCATGCTGATTTTTTCTTTCTTTGTTCAATATTCTCCATTCAGCCCAGTTTAAACAGCTGGACTGATGGCCTCAGAATCTCAAGAACATTCTGTTATAATTCTCTGTTTAGATGACGGCAAGGTTATCGGGTTCTGTGAATGAACACCAACCCTAAATAATGTTGCTTCATTGCTTTGTTCACTTCAAACTGTGGTCATCTTTTTCTGAGTTATTCAAAAACTACTTTTTAAACCCAAATTATGCCCTATTGTTTTAGAAAGAAGGGTATGCTTCCTGCAGCCCAGTGGACAGGCACAGAATTTCAAAAAGTAATGGGTTTTATATTATTATATTAGTTTAGGTAAATGGCTTGGTAATTTTAGATGATTGGATGTGTTTACCTGAGAACCTTGACCTCCTACATCTCCTTTAAGTCCGGTCTCACCTGGACCACCCTGATGATACAAAAACAAAAAAGAAATGCAATCTTACCTACATTCCTAAATCAAGTTACAGTTGTTTTGATTTTAAGTAAATAAAATTGTAAACTTACACAATTAATCATTTATTCATACAGAATTTCTGTCAGATTTCAGTACTGCTACCATAACAATAATCTATCTGACATTTATTAAAACATATACAATCATAAAAATAGAAAAGAATGGAATATAATATCTTTTTTGTCAATATCTTTTTATATACATAGACTACCGCTCAAAAGTTTGGGATCACTTGCAAACCAGCAGGGCCGACTTCAGGATGCTACCAATGTCTTTTCTCTTCGGTCCATCACGGTCTTTTCTTTTGGCCAGCGTGAGGTTTAACTTGTTCTTGGCAATTCTACCATAAAGTCCAGCATCCTGAGGGTTCCTCTTTACTGTCGATGCTGACTTTGGTGTTTGACTGGGTTCCATTTAGTGCCGCTGTCAGTCGACAACCTGTAAGACGTCTTTGTCTCAAACGGCACAATCTAAGATATTTGTTCTCTAGCACAGATGTGCGTCGGGGTCTTTCAATTCTTTTTCTGTCCTTATTAGAGCCAGTTTGTGCTACTCTCTTCTCTGGCCATTTAGAGCAAGACTGCTAATGCTTCAGATATGAAACTAACGTAGAATACCATGCTTACTTTTTCTCCTTTATTGGTATAAAGTTTTTATGCAGTGAAACAAAATTTAAAAAGGGTTTCCTAACAACCGATTAGCCTAATGTCAGGCTAATATATATAATAACAGGCCATACCAGGAGATACCTGAAAATAGCTGATGATATATGACTATATGCAGATTAACCTCCATATAAAAACAGGCTTAAATACAAACCTTTTCATTCTTTAAATTCCATTAGAATGTCTTACTCTTTAAAAAAGAGGAAAATATGCAAGTGAAACTGTTGGGCGGTAGTGTATGTTCAATACAATGAAATTCTGTCTTCGCAAATACCAGCTTGTTTGAAAGATGGTGAGAGAAATGCACGGCCAAATTATATCGAGAACTCAACTTCTTATGATCTGGTTTGTTTGATACAAAGTAATGATGAATTGAGCTTAGTTTAATCAGCTCCTGTTATAAAAGCTAGAGTCACTCATCATAAGACTTTTGCTCATAAACTGAACAAATCTCATCAATCTCATTTTTGCTTATTTTCCCCCTTTTGCTTCTGTTAGGTGTGTTTTATTTTTGATAAGACTGTTTTTTTATTTACTTTCTTTAGCACTGCCAGCCAGTTCCCATCGTACATACAACAATCCATTTAAAGGTTGTGTGTTTGCATTTGTTTTACCGGCGGGCCTCGGATGGAACGTCCACTCGGCCCCTGAGGTCCGGCAGGGCCTTGAGGTCCTGGCACTCCTGCATCTCCCACTGGACCACCTGGTCCCTGTCACACAAACACAATCTTATATGATAGAACAATCACATCTGGAGTATCCAGAGCAGGGTAGGAGTTCAGTGGTATTGAACATGTGCAACATCAAGGGACTTTACCACAGGGCCAGGTTCTCCTCGATCTCCCCTTGCACCTCTGATACCAGGACCTCCCTGTGAAGCACACAAGTGAGGCCGTGATACAATGCACACAATTTAGCAGTATGAAAACAAATACTGCAATACCATCAATGGGACCATCACTATAATGTCGTACTATAACAGTCCAATATGGCGGACTCTTAAACCAAGCAGATTAGAATAAATGAGAATCAAAGTAAAAAAGCCCATGGTACAGCGAAGTGAGGTAAGGCAAAATAAAATAAAGTAAGGTAACATAGTAAGGTAACATGAGATAAAGTAAAGTGATCGACAGTATGATGAAGGTAGGTAGGATAAAGTAAAATAAAATAAGGTAGTAAGGTAGGGTAATGTAAGATAGGGTGAGGTAGTCAGTTAAGAAAAAATACGGTAAAATAAGTTAACGTAAGATTAGATAAAGTGAAATAACATAAGTTAAAGTAAGGTAGGGTAGGGTAGGCTAAGGTAAGTTAAAGTAAAAAGCAGCCGGGCAGGGCTGGGCATTAAAAAGGAAATGAGGAAAAACAAAGAAAATACAAAGAACAAAACAAAGAGCCCACGGTCAAAAGGAAAATGAATAGATTTTAGATTTGCTGTTATGTCCTGTTTGGCAAATTCGTGGTGTGTGTACCGGTGATCCAGGTGGGCCAGGGGGGCCTTTGCTGTCCTGGGTGCATGTACAGGATCGAGGTAGAGCGGGGCAGTCAGCTTCCTTTCTCTACAGTAAGCAAGAATGAGAACCGAGAATGCTATTTAGAGTGCTATATGCTATAATTAGGGTCTGTACTATGACCTCTTCATTTAGACCCATTTTATCCTATGCATCAGTGAAGAAGGCTGAAGGTCTGAATTCGTGGATGCCTTGACATGCTGCCTTCTGAGGTGCCTTATTCTGAGTGATATTATGACTGAACAATGAGGGAGCATCCAAGGTTTCCTTAGAGGTAAGGGTAATCCCAGCATTCAGTACGACACAACCTTACTCAATAAATATTATGAACATGGAGGAATGCAGAGCCACAAATCGAGTCTGTTTAAAATGTACATTTGTATTAAGGTAGTCATTTATTTGTAAATTTGGGCTTGTGAAGCACAGTCAGTATGAATGTGATTTAACAATAAAACCCGTGCAGAGGAAGTGCGGGAGTTAAAAAGGAACCTGTTCCTAAATTATGGAACAACCTAGCACGTATTAGACAGGCCTCTTCACTGTCTAATTTTAAAACCTAGTCGTAAAACCCATTTTTATTCTTTGGCCCAGCATGATTTATTCGTTTTTACCATTCTGTTTGTTTTATATATTCATTTTTCACTGCTTTTACTTTAATTTTATCTCGTTGTTTCCAGTGCTTGTTTTCTTCGTCCCTTTTTTTCTTTTGAGGTGACAGAAACACTCATACATGCTTTCGTCCCCAGTTCCAGCACTCTGGAACTCTGCCCTCGACTGTCCACTCTAATTGATTTCTTTCTAAATTTAAGGCATCTCTAAAGACCTACCTCTTCTCTCAATACTTTACAATTATTCTGAGCTTCTCTCACTTCTGTTTGATTGTTGCCAGTTTTTCTTACTGTGCAGCGACCTTGAGCATTGTGTAAGGCACAATGTAGGTTGAACTTATTCTTCTTCTTCTTATTATTATTATTATAATTATTATTCAAGTGTGTCGCTGCACCTGAAAATAAAATTTTGTCATGTTATCAACATTATGCAACATTATCAGATCCCATCAGACTCTCTTTCTCACTGATAACCCATCCAGTATTATGGGCCTGAGTATTGGATCGGTGCCAGCTCTACTTAAAGCTCCTATTTTCAGAGCAAATCTCGATAAGCAAACGATTGACAACATGCATGTTTTATCTTACTGACTAAATGTTTTAACACTGAGCTGAATTTTTATCACAATAAAGCACACAGATACCATTGAGAGGACAAACTCACAAGACTGGGAAGATCGCAGCACTTGTCTCGACGAGCCCATGATGTACTGCACACAATATCGAAGGACTGGAGCTGGATCTATACACACACACACACACACACAGCACTTTGAGATTTCTTGTTCCAAGGCCTGATGGCATTTATTACCATAAACATTAACAAATTATTTCATTGTCTTCCCACGTATTAAAGCAAGTAACCCAAAACCCAATCATTCAGTACCGCAGCGGAGTTGTCCTTGACTCCTCTAGATCGCACCATGCGTCCCAAAACCTCCATGCCATCGGTGGTGATGTTCCCAGCAGCATTGATAGGCTTTTCTCCAGCAAGTTTACAGTCCACCATCACCTGTGCCAGAGTCTTACTCACTGCTATGTGTAGCTACACATACACAAAAGATGGACAGGTCAATCACATCATGAGCATTATCATTAAGTACATGTTATTGCCATTATAATACAAAACGCTGATACTAAATGTAACTGTATCGATAATACTAACACTCACTCACTAGCTCACTTTCCTAATTGCTTATACAATCAGGATACACACACTCCCATGAACCCAGGACTTTTTTCTCTACAGTGCTATCAGCTTATACACCATGTCACCCAAATACTACAATAATAATACAAATACAAATACAAATATTATTTTACTCCAAGTTTTTGTTTTGGTTTTATATTTCCCTTTTTCCAGTCTAGTCTTTTTCAGTTTATGATTGTGAATCTGCCCATTCTGATCAAAGAAAGCTAAATCATGACACGCCCCTCACCTGTCATTGTGGGGTTCCTACACAAAGCATTATATAGAAAGCCATGCTAGGTTTTAGTTCCGGCCCTTCCTGATCCATTTATTTTTATCCGAGTTTGGATCTCACTAAAATGAACCGGCTTGTGCCGGGTCAACACTGAAGTTCAAACCGGGAAGTTCAGCTGCGCCACTTAGTGTAAAAAAGCTGCTAAATGCCAATAATATAAATATAATAGAAGTGAACAGAACAAGTTAACGTGCATTCTCAGTGACTTTTATATTGTGATTCAGCAGCACATAAATGAAAACATGAGAAATTGTTTACTGTAGTTTTCCGGGTTGCATTTTTTATTATTTGGCCAAAATGTGAGATCATTTGTGGGGTTGTTTCCATTCTGAATATTGAGATCAGGTATTAATCAACAAACAATAAACATGTAGCAGGACTGACCTTGTGAAAACTGCCATAGAAGATTTTTTTTATTTCAGGGCCATCAAACGTAACAGTCTGAAAATCCCCCTTATAGTCATTATTAAAAAATGTTAGCGTTTTCCCTGCATCTGTAGTCACACACAGAGAAAGAGAGGGAGACATATAAATACTGAGCTTTAAACTGTAGTTAGCACATACACACACCTGCTCCAATAACAACACACAAGAAATTATTTAGGTTCAATGTTCAGCCTCACAGCAGTCTGCAGGAATCCCTGACGAGTTACTCTTGTCTGTGGATTAGCCAAGAATGCATCCATACACAAACACACACACACACACACACACACACAAACACACACATACAGAACTTACTGTC
>JAYDZG010000001.1:2848554-2861711 GCA_034509265.1 Microcambeva bendego | reverse complement strand
AATTGAAATTGTATCCGCTATCATAGAAATCAGAATCAGAATCAGAAATACTTTATTGATCCCAGGGGGAAATTGCAGTGAACACCAAAAGAGAATTCCTCTAAATATTTGTATTTAATTACTCTATTGTTGTTCTTAATCGTTCTATTAAGCTTACTATTAGTTCTGTTGCAGTATAATATTTGTTTTTAACTGTTAATCTAAAGATTTGTATTTAGAAAACTCTATTTCTGTGTCTTGTGTAGTTCTGTAAGACCTACAGCAGGGCGAAAGGTTGGGAAACGGTGTATTAGATACAAATTAATAGATAATGTGCAAACATTTGTTTTTTATGCTTTCACTACATGTCATCATGTTCATCCATAGATTTGCATTTTTATTTCATTTTGTTCTTTCATCAAAGCTTGTATCCTGTTGGGGGCTGCAGAATATTTTACCAGATATGATGTAATATGCTTTTGTAATATGTTTTGTTTACTGATGCACATAAAAACAGCACTTTTAAAGCACTGTATCATTTGGTTAATTGTAATAACTATAATAATAAAAATAATGATAAAGATATACACAAAATTGCCAGTGAATGTTTAAAATGCACATATTTAAATCACCATTATTATTTATTATCAATAATAATATAATAGAATGGCTTTATTTTACGTTACACATGTACGGATGTACAGTTCAACTAAATTCTTTCTTTGCATATCCCAGTTTGTTTGGAGCTGGGGTCAGAGTGCAGGGTCAGCTGGTGTACAGCACCCCTGGAGCAGTGAGGGTTAAGGGTCTTGCTCAAGCACCCAACAGTGGCTGCATAGCAGAGCCTGGATTTGACCCACCAATGTCTCATAACCCTACGATCTACTACTATGCTACCACCATCCCTCAAAACCCAACGAAAACAATAATGCTCTAAACCTCTGGAGCTCAAGTCCTAATAAAGGAGAGCATAGCAGCCTATTGCACTAACCCACCACAGCTGACATCTGGATTCAAATCTAGGCTGTACCAGAATGATCGGCTATGTCAAGCCTAAATATGACAACGCAGGTTATTATAATATATCATTATAGTGAGTCTAACTTGCAAGCACACTACCATAAATATCCTAATATGATGCTTTGCTGTGCACAGGAACACAAAAGCTGCAGTCAGCTTTTTTACATCAGAATTAAGTGTGTGAACGCTGTTACTTTAATATCATATGGCTTTAATATCCAAAGCATTCTTAATTCTCACCTAGATCACCTCCCACACTCTATTGTCCCACATTTTCATACTAGTCAAAACATAGGTGTGAAATATCTATTTATAAAGGAGTTCCTAAATGCCCCAGGTGGTAATGTTAGACATGGACTTACTGAGCAAGGACTCGATATTCACTCTGTACTGAGTAGCATGAGGATGAGGCTGCCACTGAGCACACATGCTGTTCATCCTCACCTGATAGGTGTTCAGATTAGTCACACCCAGGTACACTGCAGAGAGCCAGACAGAGGGGGAACAATACAATAAAAGAACAAAGTTTACTGTAAAATATAGTTGAAGGAATATTTCTTCTGCAAACACAAAGTTAATGTTTTATGACCAGTTTATCGTGTTAGAGTCGTAGTTAAGGTAACTCACATGTTTTAGCTCTGCCGGTGAGAGCATCGCTGGAGCCTGTAGTATATGTGGCGACGACCTTCACACTGTATTCGGTCCCACTCAGCAGGTTCAGGATCAGCATGGTGTTTACATCGTCCCCAACAAATGTCTCCAGAGCCCGACCTGGTACTGAACACATAGAACTGAGCCTGAGAACTTACCTTAGATCTTACCCTACAAATAATAGTAAGTCATTTTCAGTTCATATGATGGACTTTTTATCATTTAGCAAATAAAAGCTGAAAACACTGCTTCACACATGTTAACTGTAATATAAACTTTTAAAATGACAATTCTTCCATGCCTCTACATGTTGTTTCTATTCTATTTTTCTTAATAATGATTGGATCGTTTGAAATAGTCATTTGGAGTATTCTAGAAACGTTGTCTCTCATTCCAAACTTATTTTGGGACAGATGGAAGATATGTTTACTCTTACAAAACACAATCAAGCTGCTGAGGGATCTCTGGCAGTTAAATACATGTTGATTGAAATGAACAGATGAGAGAATATTTTGCAGAGTTGCAGTTCACAACCCAACATCTGGATTACAACCTATTCAAAGTAACAATCAGGAAAAGTCAAGCCTCTCAAAGAAGGCAGCAGCTGACAGCTGACTATCTTTAAAAAAACAAAGCTAAGCAAAAAAAAGGTTAAAAAAAGGTTTGCTAAAGCAAAGTTAAGGTACTGGACTAGTAATCAGAAGGTCGTCGGTTCAAACCTCACCACTGTCAGGTTGTTGCTGTTGGGCCCTTGAGAAAGGCCCTTAACCCTCATTGCTCAGACTATATACTGTAACTGTACTGTAAGTCAGGATAAAGGTGTCTGCTAAAAGCTGAAAATGTAAATGTAATGTAAATGTAAGCTCCGCCCTGAGCTGAGTCCACTTAATCCAGTGTTGCCACCAGAGGGGTAGTGAGGAACATTTGACAGGGAATGTGGTTGTAGTGCAGTTCAGAGATCAACACTCTACTTTCTTTCAAACTTCATCTTCTTTTCCTGCTTCGTCATCCACTGGGAAACACTGGGTGTCTGGCCGGACTACCCTGGACAGGGCGGCAATCTATTGCTGGGCTGATAACAGCAATGAAATTCAAAGCCCTGACCTTAATTCCAGTGAAGAACTTTGGGATGAATTTGAGCAACAATAATGCCTGAATAAACGCCTCAACAATGAGCGGGCTTATATTTCCTCTGGCACACTTCCAATCTAGTGGAGAGCTTTCCTGAGAGAGCTTTAGGTTCTGCTTTGGAAACTGGAGCACATAAGGTGTGTTACACAGAGCCATCTGTGTAGTACTTTGCTTAACACAAATTATCAGCTGTTAAAAACAACTGTTAGAGGACAAATTACTCAACATTCTGGCATGGAAAATACAATAATGCTTTACGGCCTGATACCTTGTAACTCAAGGGCTAACTTTGCTAGAAAGCAAGTGGGTAGGTTATTTACCTGAAATAGGCTGATAGATGATTCTGTAGCCCATGGTGGGAGAAGGTGGTGTGTCCCAGGTGATGCGGAAGCGGTTGTACCACTCCTCTGACACTCTTAGGTTCTTAGGAGCAATGAGAGGCACTGAGAGGATCAGAGAGAAAGACTGAATGAATCTTTAATCTTTGAAAGAAAGACATTGAGAAACCGTCTCCAAAAAGAAAAGAGCCCATCATTATTATTTAAGCACAGACAGACTACTGAAGAGTACAAACTGCAAGTCATTTTGTACTTCTTTTGTGCCTTAATGTACCAACAACTAGGGCTTATTACATGCAATGCATGTTAATCACTGTTTTTCTTTATGGACTTTTCGATGCTCCCTTATTTATCGCAGAAGAACCTCACATTTAAAAAACTGGAAAAATTGGAAGAGAACAAGATGGAAAATGGTTATCGGATGACTATCCAGAAAAAAAACTACCTAACAACAGTGGTGTATAGATAAAGCAAATATATGCATGTCAAAAGTTACAACAACAAGGGACGCACATTGTTATTATGTCGTCTCAACACTTATGCTCAATTTACCCTCTTAATGAAAAAATTAAAGTGAAACTTCTTTTACTATTTGATCTTGTTTTTTGAGGTATGAATAAAAAGGTAAATTGATCATTCTCTATCATTTATGTTGTTTTATGTTTTTGTTTTGATTATTTTACTGTCGTTTCTATGAACCGTTCACAGTATGAAGAACTGAAGCAACCAACCCGCTACTACTGACAAAAAGCAATACGTATGATACGGGTCCCATAAACTCACAGTGATTAAGCACTTACAGGTGCGAGCAGAACGTGTCATTGCGGGTCCTTCTCCGTTTGAATAAATGGGCGTCACGCTAACTCTGTATTCTGTATCTGACAACAATGGCTGCACCAAGGCAGACCTCTGATTACCAGGAATCATCATCTACAAAACAGAAAGCAGTACAAATTCTTCACTGCAAACACAAGCTGCCAATTATCTGCAGTAAAAGAAAACACTATGATTTATAATGTGATACTTGGAGCAGTCCGGTGTCTATTATAATTCTATAATAGCTCTATATACTTTTATACTACAGCTAGAATATTTCAGAGAGTCTGAGGAGCAGGCTAAATGGCCAACAAGTCTTAGAAGAGTTTCTGGGAAGTTTTAAGAGTGAGTTTCAATTCTTCATTTTTTAGATGGCAGGAACTATCTTCTGTAAACGCTGCTGATCCTCTGCCAGGCAGATCATGAACAAACCAGTGCTTTAAAATGAGCATCTAAATAAAACAAATACATGCAAAATAAAATGCTGGGTATAAAATGAATGATGAGTCCTGGATACCAATCACAGAGAACATGAGAGAAGTCCACAGCATCAAATCAACTCACAACAACAATGATCTTTCATTCACTTGTTTTTTTACACTGTTTTCAGTGGCAGCTCAGTAAAGTTAGGATTTAAACCCACAGCCATTTGATTTGTACTCCAAAGCAGACTGTCCCTATGCCATACACAACTCTGTACTCACCACCTGCTGAGCTCGATCTCCACGTGTCGTGACATACGTGAGTCTGTACTGACGTACATTTGGGTCCATCAGTTCCCAAGCTGCACCCATGCTGAACGTCGTAAAATCACTCAGGGTCAGACTTCGTACACCCAAGTGAACTACTACACACACACACACACACACACACACACACATAATCGATTCAGGTGGAGTCAGCTGGTATATGTGCTGGTCAGGAGAATTTAAAAAGCAAATTTTAACACATTGGGTTGTTTAATCGTAAATCAGTCTATATATGGTGTGTCTATATATCATTTCCACGAATAACTGCACTTCAGTCTGATCTAATGAATGCCTTTTGGTGGTGCAGTGCTTCTATTACACAAGGTCTAAATTTGTATTCAATAGTGTTATCGACCATGCCTTCCTCTATCTTGTATAATTTTGTAGTTTCTATATTTTGATATTTTGATTTTAATATCAATGTACATTTTGTTTTCATAACGTCCCTGAGCGGTCATAAAAGCATTTCACTGTCGGTTTTACCATGTATGATAATGTGTGTGACAAATAAACCTTAAATCTAATTTCAGACGCATGATGATTTTTATATTCAGTTCACCTCACCAATTCACATGAGGAGAGAATGCAAATTCCCGATAGGACCCTGACCGCTCAACCTGAGAATCGAACCCAGGCCCTTCTTGCCGTGAGTGCCACAAGCATCTGTTTTATGCTGCATTGTTCTTTGTAAATGCAAAGAATAGAAAACCCAAACTGCAATAATGTAATTGTGTGGAACTATTGATGTCATTCCATAAGTATTAAACAAGGAATATTAAAACTGTCTGAGATGATTCCACATACCTGGTTTGGCTGTAGTAGCAGTGGTTGTGGTTGCCACTGTTACTGGTCTAGCAGCTTAAAAACACAGAAGCAATGTTGGTACTGTTTTATAGTAAAATACTAGATATTTTTGTTACAGGGATTGAAAGAATGAGATTACAAAGCAAAAGTATCAAAGTTTCAACATGTACTTGTCACAGCTCTAAATAAAAATGTACTCAAACATGTTTTAAGAGGAACCCCAAAAATGTTCATGATTACATGTCATGGCAGATCAGAGATTTTTTTTTATAGAAAAGTCTTATTAATAGTTTACCACCTGAAGATGCATTTTTGTACTTTTACTTTTACTAAGGCACCTAATCACCAAAACAAAATAACTTTAATTTAGAGTTTGAATTATTTCACTAATTGATTATAATGCAAACTGTTGTTAGTTTACCTGTAGTTTCTTGAAGAAACACTGTTTCACTCTCTGATTTATCTTTGTAGATGGCTGTGAGTGTGACCACATACTCAGTAAGTGACCTCAGACCCGTAATCACGTGTGAATTCACAGAACCACCAATCATCATCTACATAGAGAGAGAGAGAGAGAGAGAGAGAGAGAGAGAGCAACACTAAGCCTGCAGCCGTATTGGCATTTGGTAGTGAACTGTATTATTATAGTATTAGATTACAGTAGACCCTTGACTTACAAACAACTTAACATATGAACATTTTGGGTTGCGGACGATTTATTTTAACTTAAAGAACAAAACAAATATCGGGTTACAAACCAAAATTTGCATTTTGCGAACAAGTGCACAAATGTAAAAAATAATAATTCAACTCAAATGTAAATAAATTATCATTGATCTTTAATTTGTAGAAACATGTGCGATTTATTTACAAGCACAGACTTGTAAGTGACGTAACCATTTGTGCCACCTCACAATGACCTGATTTATAAAGTGATGCCTTATTTGCTGTTAGAGGTTACTATGTAAGCAATAAGATTTCTGAACATCCAATATATTCTGGTGTGGAGAGTGGTGTGTTCTTTATATTTTGTCAGATTCAAAAATTGTCCCACAGAAGGTGCAGAGAAAGCACATAGGTTAGAACCTATGTTTTTTATTGTTTGTTAAAGTAATGCCTATTCTATAATGATTTAAGAAAAATATACTAGTATTTAAAACAAAAGAGCATTTAAGACAATTGAAAAGATTTATGTGGTGGTTATGGAGGACTGGCACGGATTAATTCTACTAAGAAAAACCCTTCAGAATCTACTACATTTGTAAATCAAGGGTCTACTGTAAGGGTCTACTGTACAAGGGTCTACTGTAAATGTGTGTACCACACAACAGTACTGGAGATCTCATTTCAAATCTTTGATTAGCTTTTCTTCCTTTCATAAGGTTTCTTAACACCTTCCAACACAGAAAAACACTGTACAAGTTCTGACAGATGTTTTCATCCATGACTTGAGTTTAGCGAATTAAGTCAATACAATAATGCTCTGGTCTAAAGTGTTGGTGTGTAGTTGTACCACTCACAGGAAACGTTTAAGACTGTTTCAGGCGGTGCATGGATGGCACAGCATTCTATTACACTAGAGCCGATCATGAAGCTACACAGACATGATTTGTCTATTCCGAGTTAAGGCAAATATGTGATGGATTGGTCTACCAGTCACAGAATAGAAATGTGTTTTGATGAAAAAAACACATTTCTATTAGAAAACTTTAGAACGAAACACAAACAGCAACAAAAGAGCACTGATTTATCTCTGTGTGTGTGTGTATGTGTGTGTGTGTGTGTTCCACCTCTCTGGATTCTCCTCCACTGGCTGGTGTCCAGGTGAGCCTGTAGAATGTAACATCAGGGGCTGCATGCTTCCAGCTTACTCTAAAACTATTCGTAGTCACCTCACTACTTGTTGCGCTCCCCAGGGCAGGAACCAACTCTACACAAATACACACACTCATGAGTTTCATACGCTTTCAAAAACTGAATCCACATTAAAATTCTTTTTTATCATTCCTGACATTTAATCCTGGTACACATTGCCTTTTTTAGATCTGTTTGAATCATTGCTGTATTTTATTTACTCACTCACTCACTGTGTGTGTGTGTGTGTGTGTGTGTGTGTGTGTGTGTGTGTGTTCTTACTAGTTTTAAAGCTGTCTGTAACAGGATCAGCTTGTCCCTCATCGTAGATGGCAGAGATGGCCACTGTGTACTCTGTTGCAGATGTGAGATCGCTTATCAACTTTGTGGTAACGCGGCCCACCTCAATCTGGGGAGAGATCACAGATGACTGATTACCTATAAACTAAAAAAGCAATTACAACAGAATAAAACAACATGGATCATTTTGGTCAAACACACACCCAGAAATTGTAACTAAAGAAAACTTTATTTTTTGTATGGATGGATATATATATATATATATACAGCATGTGTACACTACCGACTGCAAGGTGAGTTTATATATGGATAAGCCTTGAGTACAGAGAGCCCCAGCCTGATCAACTCATTATTCCATGTCTCTGTGTCGGCATCATCAATCAGTACGCAGAGGTTATTATGAGAAGAGGATAAAAAAACAGGTGACATTTTCTTGAATGATGTGTACTGCCCTAATAAACCATTGAGTTGTAATTAACATCAATATAAAACCATTCTTACGTCAGTGGTCCGATCCCCATTCGTCTTCACATACATAACACGGTAGCCCTTCACTTTTCCAGATGCTGCATCCCAGCTAAGCTGAGCAGAACTGTGGGTAACGTCGGTGATGCGCAGGTTACGCGCTGGAGTGAGGGGAACTGTCAAGAGAAAAGGAGAACATAATAAAGCTAGAAAACCTGATTTTTTTTTACCCAGTTGTGTAATGCTTCCCTCTCTCGATTCTTTGATTGATGAGAGTGAGACTGAAACACCCCCTCCACATGTGTGAAATAGCCGACTGCATCTTTTTGCCTGCCGAGGCGAGTTCATATGCGGATCAGCTTTTGTGCACTGATCGCATTATTCCTTGACATCGACCAGCAGAGGTCGTATATCGCTCAGTTTGGCTGAATGCTCTGCCTGGTTCTCTGTATGAGCCTGTACGAACAGCCAATCGTTGTTCATGTAGGCACCCAGACGGACGAGTTTTCAGCTCTGGTGTGCTAGATTAATTATTGAGGCTCTGGAGTGCCTGAAAGCAGTTCCGTTTTCACTGGCAGCCCAAAAGCCTCCCTGGCAGAGCCAATTATCCCAGATGCTGTTTGACATATTTTTTTTTCATGCTGGGAACGCTGGACAACTGATAGAATGGAGTGCTTAGTTACTACCACCCTCGGTTTCCTGTCTTTACTTTGTTTTTGTAAGTAATACAACAAAATTGTTCCAACTAATTGACTTCCACTATTCAATATGCATTAATGAGTATAGTCATGCTAACACACACTTACGGGTTGTCTCCTGACCCGTCCTGGGGTCACTGGCTTCATCTCCGTACATGGCGTAGACAGTGACAGTGTACTCAGTGGCAGGAGACAGACTCTCAAGCTCGACCTCAGTTACACTGTCTGCTACTTTAACCTGAACACACATTCATTAGAATTAGCAACATATTGGAAATTATTTTTTTCTGCACTCATTTAATAATAATAAATACAATTACCATATCAAAATGCGACATGGCGACCTTCAGGAGGTTACAGTTACGTATTAGAACCATTTTTGTATCAGAGCAAGTAATACCCAAAAAGCTGGATTGTGTAGCTTGCAATGAGACCAGCTTAATCGAAAATAGAAAGCAGATCCCACTGGTAGCTACGTGATTAGGGTGCTGAAAGCCCCCTCAACATCGTTGGCCCTTAACCTTCAACTGCATTTGGCCACAATTATAAGACGCTTTGGATAAAAGGAGCTGCTGAATACAGATAAGGTAAATCCCTCTCACCTCTCTCTCATCTGTTGTATCTCCCTCGGACAGTGGGGCGTACAATATCATGTACCCAGAAGCCCCTTCTGCTGCACTCCACTGCACATGCATGCTGTTGTGTGTGATGTCATACAGCTCCAAGTTAGTTACCATGGGCAAAGCCACTAAGAAACAGCACACAGTGCGTTTAGAAAGTAATAAGACCATTCGACCTTTCACACACTTTGTCTTGTGCATTTGAATCTGAATTAAAACAAGTTATTGATGTCTAAATATTTATTAAGAAGTGAAATCTTTAATGCAAAAAGTATTCAGGCTTGCCCACCCCTTCTTGTTTGTAATACCCCAAAGCAGGGGTGCCCAATACGTCGATCGCCTAGTGTACATAGGTAGATTGTGACACGTTTGAACATGTCAACATAATTGGCAGGAAATATGACCACTGTTCCTTTAGTTTGCAGGTTTCTTTTTCTAAAAAAAGCCAACCTCAAAGAGGAGATCACGATGACCTGTCAACCCAAATGGTAGATCTCAAGGCACAAACGTGTGGGCACCCCCTGCCACAAAGCATTACAAAGTTGTTGGACATTAATTGAGTCTACAAGTTTTACAAAATGCAAAATTTCTACTATAAAATTGTGGCAGAGCACAGTACATCTACGCCTTTAAATGTTCCCACGTCAACAGTGGCCTCTAGAAAAAAGTCAAAGAGAACCTATAGATTTATTTTTTAAAGAAGATAAAAACAAGAACCCATTGATTTCTTTTTTTAAAAATTAATAAAAACAATCGGCAGAATTGTTAACTAGCAGCTAGTTAGCACAGATTGTAGGTCACTTTGTGGTTTAACATTTGCCGAAGCAAAGAATTAGTTACACTTTGAGTTTAAAGCAATATTGCATTAAAATACCCACATGTGGTTTCACTGCCTCTCAGAGCTTCACTAGCTGAGTTACTGTAGACGGCGAACACAGCGATCTCGTACTCAGTCACAGAGTTTAGATGCTGTAGCAGCACAGAGCTCTGATCCCCATTCACCACCGCCTGGAATAGAAGGACACGTTTCATATGTGGAAACTGTATTCATGTATTTGTGGACTGTGCTGGATGTACCAGATTCTGTCACCTCAGCTGTTTAAACAGCACACATATCCTTGTATCGAGTCTAAACTGAAGCTGTTCTTTCTCTAACCTGACTGCTTTTTTGGAGTGGTTGATTAAACAAGTTGGACCTGGACGTTTCCAACGCTTCTCAGCAGAGGAAACTGACCTGCGTGTTCATGCTATAAAGGTCCATGAGCCGGTCATTTGCAGGATAAATTATTGCACTGCTGCGTGTCCACATGTGTGTAACAAGTGCGGGTGTGCTTGCAATTCACTGCCAAGATACTAATGAACATCTGACTGTTGTCTAGGTTGTTTTCAGTCAGTAGCGCACCTGTGTTTTTCATTGCCAAGATAGGAATATGCCAGAAATTTACCTAAACACACCTCATTTCAAGACCACTGTCGTCCATTGGCATTTTCCCAACACAGACAGGGCCAGAGGTCTTATTAGAATCCTCTCTACTGAGGTAGCTGCCTATGTAGGCAGTAAGAGAGTAAAGCACACCTCCATCTATTAAACACACACACATACCTCCTCAGGTTTGCCTCCCCTGGAGGCATAGTAAACCACTCTGTATTTCTCCACAGTTCCAGGAGCATGAGACCAGGAGACCCGGAAACCTCTGGCTGTGACATCAGAGGTCACAAGATCACGAGGTGCTGAAAGACCTACAGAAGGCACAGCTTCACCTATATTTACATACACAGAAGAAACACACACAAAGACAGTCGAGTGCAGTTCTGAGAAGTTTAAGTGTTTGTGTTATTTGCTGTTAGATGTTGGTTATTTTATGTCCATATACTTATGGTATTAGACCAAGTATTTCTCCACTTCTACAGCTTAAGAGCTGAGTCTGCAGTTCTGAACATTGTTTTGGTTCATTTTGTTCCTGTTTATCAAAAGCTTATAGTTTAGCCATCACAAACACACACACACACACACACACACACACACACTTTCTTGTGTTAATTAAAACCCTTTGATTGTTTCAATAAACTTAATTTCTAGTGACATAATTTCTAGTCTGGATGCTTGCTTTGCACAAGATTCAACAAATGAAGGAACAGAACTTTGTTTGACCTTTAATCTCCTTGTCGAGCTGTTCCACACGTCCACATACAGTCCTGGTCAAACCCTCCACTATTGAGCTCATCACACTGAAGTCAGCCACATTATACACGTGGTTCTCCAGTGGCGGAGATGCGATTGTCCTTAGCTCATTTTCATCTGCGTTCTTCACACCTACACACACACACACACACACACAAGATTAAAAACAAGATAAAGAGTTAATGCAGATAAAAGTTCTTTTAATTCATTTCCCACCTCACTGGACAAAATAATTTCATTCATTCATTCATTATTTTCACCATCACGCTTGCATGTGTCTGGTTTATTGGACTAGGTGGGAAACACCCCAGACAGATCGCCAGTCCATCGCAGGCCAAACACACATAATTATACTTGGGGCAATTAGCAACTTCATTTAACCTGGCTTCATGTCTGTCAAAACCAGAGCACCCGGAGGAAGAACAAACAAACTCCAAACAAAAAGGAATCAAGCCCATCTGTCACCCTAAACCCAAATTAAGTGTAAAATGCAAAACTGTTGGGATTCATCTTTAACTATAAGCATGTTAAGAAGGTGACTAAAAGCACTAAATACTTCAAACATCAAACACACATTAGCTGAAAACTCATTCTTTTAAAGGTCTTTTTAACAATTCGGTACTTTGAGTCAATATAAGTGTTCAAAAACTCTCTACCTAAGCATCATTTTACATCCTCCTGTGTGCACTCTCGAGAAGGAGGCTGTTCGTAATCCTGCTTACTAAGTCACCTTTAAATATAAACACTATATTCATCGTAAAACTTTCGGAAAGGACGTTACAAAAAACTCAGAACAAAAAACAGCAAAAACGCGATCTAATCACTGTCTAGATGTGCTTTCGAATAACCTAACTTGTAAGGCCATGACTTAGAATGCTCACTAGTTAGACAGCTGCCTAGGTGGACAGCAAGGGAGCGAGGCAGCTCACTACGTTTTCGAACACACCCAATCTTGTGTGTTGTGTCTACTCCTTGTTTGACATGGGTTAGACTTAAACATGAGGTTTAAGCCTTTCTAGCCTATATGTCAACTTGAAGTTAGCAGCTAAAACATCAACCATAAAACTTCCATAATTTTTGTGATCTTAACTGTTTGGCAGATGATCATTTAAAACATCGTTCACTAGTAAAAAATATAAATTATTGGTCATTGGCATAGTCAGAAGAAACTAAGAAATTTAAGAAAATATTAGGGAGACCATTGATGTTTCATGGGACCGTTCAATTCCTAAGTATCATTTCTGTTGGTTACTCCTTTATGCATGCATTTACGTGGTGCCAATTAATCATACCGATGGCAAACAGCTCTATTCCGGCCTCCTTTAAGCTCTGTGCGGGGCCAATAACATCGTCCTGAGATTTCCCGTCGGTGATCAGAATTCCTATTTTTGGAACTCCATCTCTGGATCCAGCTTCAGGCTTAAAGCTATTCTCCAGAACGTACATCAAAGCAAGACCTGCACACACACACACACACACACACACACACACATTCAGTTATACACACTCATACTCAACAATACACACATTCAATTATACACACACACACT
>JAYDZG010000001.1:2813976-2839656 GCA_034509265.1 Microcambeva bendego | reverse complement strand
TAGAGAGATAGAGAGATAGATAGATAGATAGATAGATAGATAGATAGATAGATAGATAGATAGATAGATAGATAGATTGATGTACGCTGAGTGACGTGTTCTACTACAAGGGTTTTTTTTTAAATAATTTATATTTTGGTTTTTCAGAATAAAAATGAATTACTGACAATGCACAGATTGCTTAGGTGAGTGATTATTGCAAACAGCTTTAAATAATATCAATCAGATGGCTTCACGTTCAGCTTTTCTCCATCTGTGATTTAGACTAAAATTGCAGGGACAGGCATGAGGGATACCACAGATGTCACAAAAAGGCAAGTCATTCACTTTTCTTTTGTACATATGTAGCATGTGTTAGTGTTGAATGTATTGTTTTAGCTCTGGCTAAGGGGCTACAAACAATGCTTGAACAAACCAGGGGAAGATAGCATTCATCATTTCATCCAACTCCGAAATCTCTTTCCATGCTAACACACACACACACACACACACACACACACACACACACACACACACTCACAAAAGAATCAACACATCTATATGTTCTATATGCGTCTATATACCTTACACAGCCATCCAGGTCCACAAACTCATTCTTGTGTTTGTGTCACAGTTAGCAAGCAAAAAAAACTTTAAAGTATTCTTTACAGATTCACACAGACCACAAATCAGGTCAGGTGTGTAAAGAACCCTGAAAAATATCAGGCTATCCAGCTTCTGCTAATCTATGATAAGGATGCATCAAGCACTGTAGAATAACATTTCGAGCAAACCAACCTTAATATAAGTAGGGGATTTTTGCAGGGCTTTTCCGATCTTTTCGCCGAAAAAGGACAATAAAATGCAATCCACTTCAGTCCACTTACAGTTCTGCCATAATACCTGTGTGTAGAGCGCCGTGGGCAGGACCGCCATGTGTTTTGAACTCTGGTTGTGTTTTGCGTTGTGCATTTTTCTTTTAAATTCTAAGACTAAAATAAGACTAAAATATTAATCTTTACTTATATTCCTAATGGAGAAATGTGCAGATCTAAATTTGACTTCATTTTGAAGAAGTTAAAGTAATTTTTTTCCCTGTTCAGCTATCTAGAATCTATTTCTCTTTAGCTTTATTTTTGTTTTGTGGTGCCACACATGTTGATGCGGTTGGAGCATGTTAGTCACTCAGGAGAGGACTATAGATTTAGATATTTCTGCATGATTCAGTTTGTAATACTATTGCTTCAGGTCCATAGCTTGACAATGTACAATTTAATAAGACAAGAAGTTTGTTTATCTCATATATTCAAATTGATATGTGGTGCACTTGCACAAGTAAAAGTCTTTATCACCTTCAGGTGTTCGGATTAGGTGTGATTGTGAATTCACTCATCTGTATATATTGGGCACAGCTTACAACTTGTCTGTAAATTGAAATTCGGGTTTTAATAAAACTGTCACTGAAGATGCGCTGGACTGGAATGAGACGTGCTTCTGTTATTCTGTTTATTGCATTTAGACTGCAGTCTGTTTCCAGTGTGCTCTCGGTGATGCATTCAGATCAAGTGTAGAAGGCAGAAATGCAATGCTTAGAACTTGTTTTATGTGATATGCACTGTGTTTCTAATTAAGAAAATACAAATACAAACAGTCCTGGATTATAGAAATGTGTTGCTTAGACCTAAAGAGATGCTGAGATGCCCTGATCGACAAATATTTATGTAACTATTAATCTGTAACATTTATTCAGGGGTTTTTGCAGCTTTGTTTAAAACTCTTTAAACTATAAGCTCTTTTATAATTCCTTTGCAGATATTGCAGCTGAATGAAAGTGAAAGTCTGGGGTTGAAATGTCTGCTGCTCTACTCTGAGTCAGACAGATCTTAACCTGTCCGGTGGAAGAACTCCAGGTGAGACTGCTCCTGCATGAAGACACTAAAGTAACAGAACAGCTGCTGTATGTCAAATAAATTCATAATCAGAGCCAGGACTACAATTACTTTGGGTAAAGTGGTTTCAATTGATTGTGCTACTTCAGGTGTGATGAAGCATGAACCTAAAATAGACATTTTTACAAGGACATTGAGGTTTTCCCTAAGGTCTTGTACTAAAATGGCTGAGAACCAAAAAAAAGTCATAAAATGAGAAAAAAGGGGAAAACAAAGTTAAATCAAACACAAAGAAGCTTTAACATTTTCACAAACGTAGGTAGGAGAAAACATACCAATGATAAAATAAGGAACATGCATATTGTTGTTGTGTTTGGTGTGTGTGTGTGTGTGTGTGTGTGTGTGTGTGTAGCCCAGTTCCCATTGAAAACCTGCATAAACACAAGACTACCTAACCGGTAATCACCAGGCTTTGTGTTGTTCTGGCTTTATGCAGCATTCTTTTGGGGGGAAAGCAACACAGACTATAAATTGAAACATTAATTATTAATTAATCTCATCTCCCCTTACCACTGCACTGTCCTGGTGATTTGAGCAACAAAAACAATTTTCATTGAACCACTGGATGCAAAGAAGTAAGACAGAATACTTCTGTCACCGAAAACATCAAGACAGCCAAACATGTCTGTGTATGTCAATGCTCAAGCGGCTGACAACATCAGTGAGAATTCAAACCCCGAATCACATTTTTATTCATAATATGTGGACTTTAACCCTTCGATGCACAACCTGAGTCAAACACTTTTATAGAAAAGAATTTCACCATTCAGAATTCACCACTCAATTAACTTGCTTTGGATCATCACAAAGTCTTATTTCTTATTCAGTTTTATATTTCATATAATCATTCTGTGTATCATACACTTCTAACGCACAACATGAATAAAACATGACCCGAATGTATTTACTGTGGGATTTGATAGGAACTGTTGTTGTAAGTGTTTGTAGTCAGGAACAGATTTACTCTGGACTGATTTTTTTATTTATTTGAACACTACTGTTTTACAAGTTAATCTGTTCTGATGCCAGTAAAATGTTATTAATTTTGTTTTTAATTTTGCTTTTAATTTTTTTACCTTTTTTCACTAGTTAGAGAAATGTGTCCAGTTAACAGATTCTATTCTAGATCGCTTTTATTTGCTAGAAAATGTCCATAAATACATAATAACTGATTAAGAACTAAATGTTAGAATATTATCCGCATTTGATAGCCTTTTTATTTTGAGAATAGCTGGTCTTGGTCATTGCAGAATTACAACAAATGGTCTTAGACATTCTGCTTGACTAGACTTTGTGCCACAGGGACAAGATGGAATTGAGGGTGTCTGTGAATCCATCTATTATGATGACACAGAAGCCTCATCTGAGTTTCAGATCTAGTCTAATAAAGTAAAATGTGTCTTATTTGAGCTTGCATCATTACAAGTAACAAGCTACAACATTGTGAGGAGCTGCCTACATTCACCAAAATATGATGCCAGTGACTTTTATTGGCTTTACCCTACTTACATGGGTAGACAAGGGCTGGAATGTGACTTTACTGGAACTGTTTCTGGATCAGCTGCTAAGATCAGTGTGCCAAGGCCACCATGACCATGTGACCATCTTTGTCCATTTGAGCACCAAATATGAACATTAAATAGTGAAATAAATGTTTGACCCATGTTGTGCATTAGAGGGGGTTTGCCTAGTTTGTGCATCAAATGGGTAAGTAAAATATTTCTAAAGACTGTCCAAATAAAACATTTTGGGCATTTCTGACCACACTATAATGCTAGTTAATTGCACAGTGCTGGACATTTAAAACCTCAAAAGTTAGTGCTGGATGGGTCATCACTGGAATGGATGTGTGAATCAAATTTTAATATGAAGCTCATAAATGCCTATATTGAACATGTCTAATCGTTTTTTTTGTTTGTTTCTTACACTCCAAGTGACACTAATGACTATTTAAAGGTGAAGGATTTGGGGCAGGCGTCTAACTACTGTCCCACTAGGTGCCTTAATAGGGACTGATCCTCATATTTCTAACAGCAACTTCTACTGTCAGCTTTGGCAAAAAAAGCAAAAGCTTTGTGCTGCAGGCTGTGGATGTTTGTGCCATTTCTGCATTCATGAGAAAATGTTTCAACCGAGTAAACTTAATGAATGAAGGTAAATAATGGATGGTAAACAAAACAATGAAGACTGCAAGGTGTTTTTTTTTCAGAAGTGTATGTCTGAAATAATGACAGCAAAATAATTAAACATAGAGACAGACTGAGAGACAAACTTTACCTTGGCTATGTGTTGGTTTGATTAATAATGATGTTAGGGCCAGGAGGAGAATTGGACTCAGTACCTTGATGCACCTCACCTGCATCCTCTCAGCTACTAAAGGGCAAAAGCTGCAAAAAACAAAATAAATGTTACGGATGAATTACTTACATGCAGGGTTGCACAATGTAGTATTGGGTCACCTTGACAATGAGCTTGCTAAAATCCCATTTTAGAAACAAATGGTAACAAAGTAGTTTGACCTCGGTGTGAACTTTTCAGCTAAAATAACAGCTACTATTCTGAACATGCTTCTAAAAGGCTTATGATGAAGTATATTTGTGTACATTTGCACTAATGTTGGTGAAGTTCTCAGCTGATGTGTCATTACACTCCGTAACTGTTAAATGAGGCTGAAGTCAGGACTCATAATAATCAGGTGATATAATAAAACTAGCAACATATGTACAGTTTAAAATAAAACGCATGTTTGGATTAATTTAATACAAGTCAGTTAGATTTATTAAAACCAACAAAACAAATAGCGATTAGCATTTACCCTCTGTTGTAAAGATCTAAAGGTTGCCGGTTCGATTCCCAGAGCCAACAGATCACGACTGAAGTGCCCTTGAGCAAGGCAGCCAACCTCTAACTGCTCCCCGGGTGCTGCCCATTGCTCCGGGCATGTGTGCTTACTGCCTTCTAGTGTCCACCAGTGTGTGTATATGTTTGTTTCAGTGCTCGGATTGGGTTAAAATGCACAGTGGTGAAAAATATTCTAAATTATGGCTGCATCGTGTAATACTTAAGAATTCTCTGGAAGTTATAGCTTTTTCCTAAACAAATTGAGTTACATACTGCAGCTTTAAATCTAATAGCACATGCTAGTGAGCACAGCATTCTGTATATTGCATAGATAAAGAAACTTTCTGATGTGTTTCATTCACTTACATGAATAGGTAAATAGGTAAATGGACCACGTAAAGTTTACAATAGCAAAGGAAACTCCTGGGCTATCCAGTGACACTTAACACTACATTGTGTTAAAGTGTTACAGAACAAGTAACACTATCACATTTCTTTTATCCCTGAAAAAAAAATCCTTCGTTGAACAGGAACAATATTTAATACTGAGCACTCTAAAGTTAAGTTTTAGCGGTAAAGCTTATTCGCCTTTCAAACTGCCAAATAAACAATCCACATTTGCTCCAGAATCCATAATCATTGAATCAGAAATTTTAAGATTGACTATAACATTCAATCTGTAACTTTCCATACCGGGCCAGGCAAGCTCTTTCCACCAAACTACAAGTGTTTGGTTTTGATCTTGAAACTGAAGGGTTTATCAGGATCAGATGTGCTTGTGCTAGGTTTATATGAAAACATAAAGCCAGCTCCAGGTTAAAACCACCATAAAGTTTATACAGCATGTCAAAATGTTTTTAACTAGGTCACTGAATCAAACTAGGGCATGTTTAAGCATCGTAGTTCAGCTGGCGTCATCACTCAAGTATGCACTTGCACTGCATGCACTGTTTGGTTTCAAGGTGTAAAATTCTTTTAATACATTATTATTAACAAATTGAATTAGGTCGGGGACAGTGAGTAGCAGAGTCATCTCATAGTAAGAAGAGCCTGGGTTCGATTCCTTGGCCAAGCAAGTCTGAGGGCATTTTTCCTGTGCTCACCTGGGTTCACTCCACAAGTCAAAGCAAGTGGCATCCAGGCTAACTGGAACTGCTGTACTTATAAAATATTGCTACCTGAGAAATACCCAAATTGAGACTGAGTGGATAATCAAGTCATGGAAACCTGCAATGGATCTGCACACTGATTCAACATGGAACAACCAGTGTCAATCAGCTGAGAACAACTCAATGGAATTAAATCATCAGCATGCAAACATGTCTTAAATGTGTTAAATTTGTAGTAGTTACGATGTTAATGATAAAAAGTTAAGGATGTATATCTTTACTAAATCCATAGAGAATTCTCATTAATAAATACAATTACATAAAAGTTGTTTTATACATATAGAAAAGCCTAACCAGCAGTCCAAACTAACAGACAAACGTTCAACATAAAGTGTAGAATTTATTTTTTATTGTTTGTTATCCCATGCATTGTTGTTTTAATCTGTCACTTGCAGCTCAAAATCAGGGGAACACGAGGAACAAACCATCCATGAGGACAAAATCTTTAATCAGCTGTTAAATGCCAAATTAATCTGTGTGAGAAAGTGGGCAGGGGTTTGAACCAGCAAAATCATCTTATGATTTATATAAGAAGTCATTTATTAAATATATTATAAACAAAAGTATCTGAATTAAACTGTCTATAAACTCTATCCATCATGAGGAAGAACAGAAAAATGAGGACGTTGATTTATTAGTATTTAGCTATAAATACCAGCACTGCATTTAAACGGTTAATAGTAACATTTCTTACCCCTTGGTGAGTAACGGTTTTTAACGGTTTCACTAAATTCCACAAATTGCCCACGAAGCTCCACGCGCTGTTCGGGCACCTCAGCTCGGCTCGCGCACTTCTCAGCAGCAACGCAACGCTACCGTGTGGGAAGTGATTCTGGAAAGCCAACAGGTTCGCGCGTGTGTGTGTGTCTGTGCGCGTGCGCGTGCGCGTGTGCAGCTAACCAGCCCAAAAGATCAAAGCATGTAAAAGCGGTGACCCCCAAAATCCTGTTTCCTTCCAGTCTTGTCAACAGTTCACATGTTTTAAACTTGTGTAATGTTATGTCACTAATGTTCTCGCTTAATCATGTAAGGCACGTGCATGCACCATAGAAACTGAGGGATTAAATTGGCATCATTGGATGCAGTTGCTTGTGTTTCTTCATGTTTAAAAGAATCACCATTATATTGTCAGTATCAGTGCAGTTTAGGAGTTAAAAAGGTTAGAAATGTGCTGTTTATGAAAAAAGAAAGGAGTGAAAACAGATCAGTTAGGTAGATATTGTAAGGGTTGTGTTCCAAGAGCAGCCCCAAATCCTGAAAAGCCGCAAATAATGGACGTGGCCCATTTTCATTCGCTACTGCAGTGTTTCGATGATGGAGAAGCAGCTGCCATACTAACTAATGAGTGGCTATCTCTGAAGCGGAGACAGGAGTAAGAGCTTATAAACTGTTGAAGTACATTATTAAGCACACCTCCTTTGGTAGGTGGATTTGTTATCTTCCTAGGAAAGCTTGTAACTGGTTGTGATTAGTATAGTTATCTGATCTAAATCATGTTTAGATTTCTATAAAGACGCAAGTAAATAGCATCCATCTGTTAGTTTCTTTTGACACTATGTTAGGTTCCAAGAGAAAAATCTGTAAATTAGTGAGCCCGCAAATCCTGAACTGCAAATAAGGGTTCACTGTATTTATTTGTTATGATACACATACACTATATGGAACATTGTAATACACAATGCATTGCTTCATTAACCACTGCATGATAATTGCAGCTGTTTTACTTATTTAATGAATGTATACATTCATAATTAAAATTTTATAGCATTACATTATATTTGGACGTTGCTAGGGAAGTAAGTCTGGACTGGGCAACACCCCATACCAGATTTTGGTGGTAGTGACCTAGCATCCAGAGAGCACTGTTCCACCCTGTTCAGTGTATTACTTTTATTTATGAACGGCTGTATATGTGATATTCAACTTGAGAACTATAACATGGCCGACAGGTTCTGACATTGACTTTGACTATGAATAAAAAAGAAATGGTGTGTAACCTATAAATTTGCTTTACTAGGAGCTGATATTGGCAGCTATTCTCTGTCAGCCCTCTTGTAATTCTCTGTTACTGTTACTTATCTAATATAATGAACTTTTTCCAAAGCAAACTAATAATTCATTGTTATGAATTAGAAAGCAGTCTGAACTTGCCTGTACTTCCTCATTCAAACAATTTTAGGCTTTTCCAGGTGCAAGTATAGTTTTGAAAGCTTTACCAAACACAACAACACAGGGTTTTAATCTTGGTGAGTTGGTATTCATTCAGGCCATGACTTGAGTGTAAAATGTAACTAATAAATCTGGTTGTAGCTAGCTCATGCCAAGTAAAACTCTTCTTCGGGTTATTAGTATTCTTTAGTTTTACAGTTGTAGTGGCACATTTTGTGAGCTGAATGTTTCATTTAAGTTACCAGCTAACTTGGTGGCTATTGGTTTAGCGATCATCATCTTAGTAAATCAGCTTTAGGCTAGCAATAGCTTACTGGGGGTAGTCAGAGGTGTTGGCTTGGTGTGTAGGAATAAAATCCTAGTAACTGCCTCTGCGTCAAGCACAGCGGATGCAAATCCTCCTCAAAAAACAGACACATCATCTTCCAGCCCTGTTGTGTCTGCTCCTGACTTATAAATGGATATCCCACCCACCGTCTTCTTTTCATCTTCATTGATGTGAACCTTAGATAACTATCAGTTGCATTCTGCACAGACACACAAAATAGATCCAGGGTTCAAATATCACCAGTCAGGCAAGTCATTTGCAGATATGATTAGTTCATGAGTAAATGCTACAGAACTTTTCTTCCACAAAAAATCTTAGTGAACTTGTAGCATTATCCTAGATAAGAGCACATTCAGCTCACAACTTTTTATAAGCTCATAATCTGTAGTTTTAATATAGTTCTGGCTTTAATAATGTCCCACCATAAAAACTGCCATGCGTGATGAGCATGAAAACCTGCTGATGTGTTTCGGATGGTGGAAGGATACCAGCGGATCTGGAGTAGAACTCCTCAGCTTTTATCTCCTGCAGTGTTACCAAGGCCATTTTGTTGGGCATTAGCAGGTATGTGCACAGATAGGGGTGGTGCCCGCTTTGCATTTTTTCACAAGAACAATAAAATGCCAGCAAGTCTAACAGCCAAAGCCAGGCAGATAGTCAAGTCAGAAGATCTTCTAGCCATCTTTACTCATAAAATATTCTTTTGAACCAAATCATGATTACACTCACCTGTTGACATTATTTGTTTGGCATTACATCTTTTTTTCCACCTCAATATGAGCTCTAAGTTTTCCCCCTCTGAACTTTTTTGGAATGTGTTTCAGGCTCAAATGCAGGACAGGAGGTTTATTAACAAATCCAATGAAGTTGAGCAGACAAAACATAAAATGTCTCAGGTTTAAACTGCAATTAAATAAAAGTATATTTAAGGAACACTGCATTATATTATTTGCGTTTTCTACACTGACCCAACCTTTTTTAATTTCAATCACCAGCAATCCTTTTTACCAGGTTGATATTTTACTTTTGCAATTGGTCTGCTACTGACCATGACACATTTTTGACTGCATTTATCAAACCACTACATGTATTTTTAAAGCAACTAAACACTTTCTGTCTCAACCCACATTGCATGTTCTACATTTTGTGTATCTAAATATTAGTAAGTCGGTAGAGATGCTTTTAAAAAATCTAAGTGCATTTTAAAATGTGACCCATTTTAATCTTGCTTTTTTTCTTTCTTTCTTTTAATGTACTAAACCTTAAATGACTTTACACATGTTTAGCTTCTTAGACTTATTAAAACAGACCTACCTGAGTGTAGGCTGTTAAATATAAAGGCCAGGAATTTCTTTTTTTAAATCTAGACAAAAAAAACTAAGTGCTGTTTGGGATCATTACCTTGTCAAGGGTTTTACTTCAAGTTAAAATGCTTGGTTTGCTCAAAGATGATCCATTTGGTGTTCCATAGCGCTTATACAGTTCATTCCTTTGCTTAATCGCCCATCCCTCAAGCCATTCATTCCTTCAACTTATTTAATTAAGCATTAGAGTTAACAACAGGTAGCCTTGGGTTCTCTTGGCTAAGTGACAAATTGCGATGCCTTGAGCAAACCAACTCTGGTAGATGGATCATGTTTTACACTCTAACTTCTGGGTTGAAATATATTTTTCTTGTCACAAAATGCAGTTCAGTGGTTTAATATAATGTGCTAATACTATTTGCAGCTTGCTTTTTTTTGTAATGCCGATGTTAATTATGTTTGCAGATGTAAACTTATCATGAACCAAAGGCTGCAGAACTTCAGGAACCTAAAACACCGGATGCATTAGAAGAACACCCCCTGGAGAGGGTATCCAATCTATCATAAAGTATTAAACAATTTAGAGTGCCTGGGTACCCTTTGCTTAGTGTTTGAAAGGATAAAAAGCAAACAGAAAACTGATGAAATTCATGTGGACTTATGGAAGACTTAACTGAAGCTAACACTGAAGCACTTCTGTAACAGCACTACCTTACCCACTATTTTAATAAACTCCCATTCAATTTTCATTTAAAGTGTAATATTTTTTATTATATTTTATAGATTATGCCTGCCTCAGTGACAGTTTAACTGTCAAATCCTTTCCTGTAACCTCTCTCGCTGTGCCGCTGGCAGCTTTATGTTAAAGGTCATTGCCTTCAGATCCTTATAGACACCTGCAGCACATAGCTATTTGCTGTCCATAAATTATTTGATCTTTATCAATAAAATATTGTACAGTATTGGACATGCATGTATCGGAGCTGATCTTGACACAGTATTGCACATGCCACATCAGCCAACACATGAGTCAACTTGTCTTGTAAAATAAAAGGAGATTTCTTCTATTCACTTTCTTCTATAAATCAGTTTTACCAGATAAACAGCTGCAGAGCATAATGTTCATGGTGACAGTAAATAAATCTAAGTGGTCTAAGTTGTTTAATTTGTTCACCACTGGCCACCCATTGCCTGTTTACATTAATAACAAATAACCTTCAATCAAACTTGAGTGAAAGATGAAGATTTGGATTTTGGATTATTGGATTATTTTGACATACAAGCCTCTACACATGTGGTGATTTAGTTTCTTTACTCAGGACATAAAACAGCATAGAAATGGTTCAGAAGAACATTGCTGTCTTATTTTGAGATTATGTACAAGGAAATGTAACTCTATTAAGTCTATTGGATGTATGTACACATATTATAACCAGCTACAGTCTAGCAGAACTAAGAGGCCACAACTACTGGGGTGGGGGGGCAGCTGCACTGGGGCCCATGGCAAATCCACAACCCCTCGACACTCGCAAGGGTCATTATTATAATATTACACTATTTTCGTTAATTAAAATAATAAAAGCAAAGGGAATAAATGATATAAGAATTAGGAGGAATCTGTTATGCTGGAATGTTGACAGATTTAAAGCCAAAGCGGTCTCGTCAAGACGCCACTTTCAATCTAGGGTACCAGTCATTACTTTCTTACCATTGCTTTGCATTTGCACAATGTCCAAGTCATGCGGTGTGTGAAAACAGTCGGACTTAAATCATAAAATGTGAGACCATCACAAGTGTTTCTCAAAATGTATACTTTTCCATGACAGATATGAAACATCATTTCGACAACCTGGAGATCCTCTGGTTCTCTTTGCTCCTCAATGACGTTTCATGGAAATTGCTTTTGTACCAAATCACCATTATCTGTTGACACCTTGTATCCAATTATTAGAACTAAACTGCTCCATCCTAAATTTTTAGATGTGTTGCAGGCTTGACATGCAGGAATGGATGTATATTCTCAAAGGTAATACAGCTGACCAAAATAATGTCAAGGGTTCATGCTGATTGCCTAAAATATAAGTCACAGTTAATGTGAGAATACAGTGGATTTTTTATTTTCTCAATTTGCATATTGTTCCAGATTTTTTTCTGATTTGGGTTGAATATAAATGCTAGATGTTTATCAGGCAAATCAGAGGAATGTTCCTTGGGGGTTTCCTATACTGTCAATGCTGTTCTGTGGGTGCCTCAGGCTACGCAGCAGGTCTTCTCATCCTTTATCCCTTTCCTTTAGCCATGTTAGATATGCCTGAACAGGTTGAGAGTCAAGTGTAGGAATGTATTGCTTAACTTTACAATGACAGCTAAGGTCACTGCCATGACGAAGTGTGAGCTGAACTTCATAAATCCTATTTCTGTAGCAAATACCCGTTGGAACTGAGTCTAGGGGTGGTGCACTTAATCTAAAACTTTAACTTCAAGAGTATATAAATGATTATATTTATGTTATGTCTTTATTTTATGTTATAGGAATGTTTTCTGTGTCTGTGTGGCTTTACTTTAAGTGGTAAACAGATACATGTTAAAGAGGTATTGCTATTCTAAACCTTCCCTATAGCTGTGAACGAGTAAATGCACTAAAATGTTCCCTGCATTTTAAGTGGTGCAGGACCCAGGATTGATATGTTCTATTAGCACCTAGATGAGTTTTCATTGAGTGCTCTGCATCCTCCCAACATTTCTAAGGTGTTTCGGCTGCTGTAAATTGGTCATGTCCATGGTGCATTCCAGATTTTCATTCCTGACCCACTATGACCCTGACCAACATTAAGTCAGTTAAAATGAATAGATCAATGATCAAACAGTTTAAAAATAAAACAGTTACTGTAGTATTCATGCCAGATCTGAATTAGGCTCCTGGTGACCAGGGCTTTAATCACTGTGATGAGTTTGCCATGTTCTCCAAATGCTTGATCAGCTATTATTTAATTACTCACTCCAAAGTACCTGGAATAAACGAAGAAACCTGTTACACCACCAGGCTGTCTCACTTTGTATTTTCATTTTTATTATTTCTGCAATATGATGCAAAATGCTTTTTTTAAATTGCACACTGCATAGTTTAAGTTTTTAATCACCGGACCATAAGCTTGTTCGACACAACAATGCCAACTGTATTGCCACTAATATGAGTTGCCCTGTTTCGCTAGATTTCATAGACCACCACCTTCAAAGAACATAGTCAAGATAAAAATAGGAGTGTCAAAAACTCAAGTTGGACGTGAAGGCTTGACTTACTATTGGCATCCAATTAATTTCAAAAGTTTAACATGGTTGATGTCAAGTATCTCTCCATACTAATGGCATCATGGCATTTATGGAACTCACCTTGTGTAAGGAAACACAGCATGAAACAGAAGTTAAATTCATATAATTAGTTTAGTTTAGTAATTGTTTTGTTTGTTCATGCCCTCCATAATGAGAAATTGTGTCTAAATTGTGTATACATATATACATACAGGCTTACTGTGTTGGAATGAAAACTAGGCCATTAATCAATGAATCATGTCATCCAGTCATCTTTGTCTACCAAATGACTCGATATATCTGCTCATGAGCAGGTGTGAAGGAAGTTTTAGTCCACATTTACTTTACCTTGCTCATACTTGCTGTACAAGTGCAGGCAAGCATGAACCAGTATCAAGTACTGTTACCAATGCACATAAATATGATTATCATGCTAAAAGATTTGTGAGAGAGAAGATACTGTCATCAGTAGCGTTCCATACATTTCTCCACTCTGAGTTAATGCAGTCTCTGGGCAGGGCAAACTTTTTAGGCTTAAGTCTTTGATACCCTTTGACTTCACGCTTTTGGCTAGGTAGCATCTCTACTGTCCCTGAAGGGTTGAACCTGACCTTTAGTAAACTAAATCATTACTTTCAGACTGGGGGTATTTTGTTTGAAAATGCAACCAATATAACTAATTTCAACTTAAATGTGTACTCAAGACGTACCTCATCACCTGACATCTTTTCTCTCATACGTGGTCTGTTGAACTTGTTGTAGTATTGACAATCAGTCCAGTGGCACTGCTGAGACTCAAACTTAAGGTGAATTACCACTTCAGGTAAATTACTTTTTATAAAAGCACAACTCAGGCATAAATGAAATGTTTAAGTTAATGTGCTAAATACAATTATTACTCATTATACAGTTAGTTGACATATAAACTTCCAGCTATTATAAGTGTAAGATACCTGATGCATGTCGTTAGTTTTTAAATTTATATTCACAGTGATTGATGGATGTGCTTGTTACATTACATGCAATGATTTATCTTATTTCTTTATTATTATAAACGTTATTTATACATAATAATATTTTATTATATTATTATTAAACATTGAGGGCTGTCTTTAAAATTTGACAGAACTAACAACCAAATTATTGACAAATACAAAGTGGCTAGAATCCAAATATCTCAAAGTGTGTTAATGGTGTATAGTAACTTTAAAATGGTACAGCTCAAGCCATTGAGGTTTAAATGGCCCAACAGTGGCACCTTGCCAGTGGTGAAGTATCGACTACATTGATTGGATGCTTTTTTATTAAAGCGACTCACAGTTGTGACCAAATCCAACTTACTTTGGGTCCAATTTTGTCTTGGTAACCTCCTAATTACTGTTCCACTGAACTGAGTTACACTGAGTTCCTTCTGTATTAGGTGTCCCCACAGATTACTCTTTTTTCATACCTGACCTGGCACATATTTTACACTGGATGCCCCTCCTGATGCAATCCTTCTTATTTTATCTGGGCTTGGAACTGTCACTGAGATGACTAGGCTGTTCAGCAATCCCTGTCACAGCAATAGCCAATCATGTCTTTGTAGATGCACACCCAGTGAATAGTACCACTGATATTCCAAAACCCGAACTCATCTTCACTAACACGTTGTTATTGCTGTGGTGCATGGACCCCCAAGAATAAAACCAGTTTCATGTGTTAAAATATGTGTGAGAGATTATTTTGCAATGTTTATAATTCAGACATTTTAATTGGCACATCTTGTGTTATTACAGCAGTTGCAAAAAAGATTTTCTTTAAAGCAAGGTCACTAAAATAGTATGGATCTCGTACTCTCCTCTTTATTAGAACTGTGGCTGGATGAAAATGAATCCATGCAGGCATGTTTTAAAAACTAGCACTTTCTTTGATGGTTTAATACTGTTATAAGAACAGACATGGCAATGTAAAGGCTTTTAAAGGTCGGTGAACGGTGCTCCAGCTCTAGCTTTTACTGCCACCTAGAGTTTATATTGCCACATTACTTCATCAATCGAGATACAGCTCCATGTTTTATTTATTTTTAAACCCAATTAAAGGTAAATGAGAAAATGTCAAATGACATGTAATAGACTTGTAAGCATGTATTCATACTTGAGTACACTGAATAATAGTATTAATAGTTTCTCTTTCTATTGTTGTAAGCCTGCAATTTGTGGAGCAAAGCTAATTAGCTTAAATGATAGCATCCACCCAGGAAAACCACAGGAACCACCAGCAAACACCTTGCAACACTCAGTTAACACCTCAACACCATGGTTATGACCTAGCCATAACATACAACGTGGAAAAACACTGTTGGGACACCTAATACAGAAGGAACTCAGTGGAAGTCATCATCAAGGATACCATAGCAAACATGTCACAACATTTTAGCAACTACATGGCCTCCACAGCAGCAGACAAAACTCAGCGACCACCAAATGACTTCAGTTCAAAATCCCTCACACACTTAAAATAAAGGATTATGGGCTTTGATTAATAATATCTCTGATTAGGATAATATCACCTGTCTATTCAAAGCCACAATCAGTCTCACAATATTTCTTTGTGATGCCTGCAAAAATGATACCAGTTCATTTCCACTGCATTTGTTATTTTCTAATGCTTTTTCCAACACATTTCTCTGTCACATTGTTCCTGTCTTTTCTTCTAGCCTGTCATGCAAGAAAGAACCCTGTGCTCCAGAATCAGCACCTGCAACTTTACATGAAGTTTGTTATTGATCACATGAACAAATAAAAACCTTTCTAGATGAGAGGTTATCAGGCTAAGCCAAGGCTATCAGGCCATAATGTCTAGTAGTAAGTCAAGAGAATAAATAAATGGTCATCAAAATCTATTCGAATACCTAATGTCAGATACAGTCATGGAAAATAAATAAGGGACCACTTCAAGTTTTGCCATTTATGGGTGTGTGTTTGACCAAAACTTGTTTTTTTCTATAAAAACATTTATCGATATAAATACATCTACTCATTTTGGTCAAATACATAAACAGAAATTGTAAATCTAAAAAAACTGATAATTTTGAAGTGGTCTCTTATTTTTTTCCCCATAGTGGTGGTAATATGTTCTGGGGTGTCAATAGATTGTGTGCACTGAAGAAAGTGGAATTAAAATTCTTCAGGATAATCTCAAAACATTTGCCAGGGGTAAATATTGGACTCAATGTGGTGTTTTAACAGCACATTTCCCTAAAATTGGTTTTGAAGTGGCTAGATGAAGCTAAATAAGGCTTTAGCTTTTACAATAGCCATCCTGATCCTACCCTAATAATAACATGTAGGCTGTTTTAAGAAATGGCACACATCTAGCAGGCTTCGTTAAAGTTGCTGATGGCTCAATGATGATTTACAAGAAAACTTCAACAGACATCAAATGTGCTGTATGAATAATTTTAACTCAGCAGAGTTTGTCTCAAAAAGAAATACAAATCACATTCATGAATGATTTTGGACCATGAAGTATGTGTTTCAATTACGTTGTCAAAGAAAATGACAATGGTCCTTAAGAAATGTATGTTTACTTTTGATCATAGCTTTCTATAGTCAGGTAGAGCTTCTAGTGATGAACATAAGTCAGTCTAGAATCAAATAAATTATCCATTTTTGTGAATACTGGTTAAAAAATAGCTCTTTTATTTGAATCCTCAGCAGTCGACCGGCTCCATGACATCCATAACAACAGTGCGAGGTCCGGTTAGGATGAGGTTGCTGACTTTTCGATAATCCATCTCCAAAACGTTTACTCCATTTACACACACTACCAGCTGACACACCTAAATAACACACAGTACACATTTACCAGGTATGATTATGATTACACAAACCCCGTTTTCAGAAAACTTGGGATGTTTTGGAAAATGCAATGGAAATCTCAATCTGTCATTTGTTAATTATTTGAAATCTAAGTTTGCATCATATTAAAAGACTACACAGTGTTTGCTGTTAATGCAGTGTTTCTTACCTTCATTCCTACAGCAGCCGCTGGACCACTGGGATCAACCCCCTGAATATGACATGGACCGCTGCCCCTCACGACAAACCCCCAACCAACAGCATCACCAACAATCTATGGAGGAACACAATGCAGTTCAATTAAACTTTTCATTTGCACATGTGTGATGCTTATGCACACGTTATAGACAAAAGTATGTGGAAATCTCTTTTAACTACTATAGTGTATGAGATTTACATTTGGAAATGTGAGAGTTGAAATATCTGCACCCAGTCTACACATAATCATCTATTATGACAAAGTGAGAATGCATTTAAAAAATGATAAAAATTATTTAGACCCTTGTCTATGTGCTTTGCATGTTCTTCCTGTGACAGTGTGGGTTTCCTCTGGGAGCTCCGGTTTCCTCCCACAATCCAGATATGTGCAAGAGGGTTGAACTGGAAATTTTTCCATGACATTGAATTTGTGAACTAATCAATCTTGTGTAACAAGTAGCTACATTTTCTGTCATGAGAGTGTAAAACATTTGTATGTTTCAGCATTTAGCAGACACCTTTATCCAAAGCAACTTACAGTACAGCTCAAGGGCCCAACAGTGGTGAGATTTGAACTAGCGTCCTTTGTATTACCAGTCCTGTACCTTAACCACTATGCTACTGCTGGCCCTAAAATATGACATTAATATAAATAAATGAATATAGGAAGAATCCATACTTATTTTGTAATGCAACACAAAATTGTTCATTTTGTGGAAGAATATTAGAAATTAGTCAAGTATATAAACGTACATATCCGAATGACATAACTAATGTTTAATGCATAATATTTGTAGTTGGTCTGTGTGTGTGTGTGGGTGTGTGTGTGTGTGTGTGTGTGTGTGTGTGTGTGTGTGTGTGTGTGTGTGTGTGTGTAAGAATAAGTCCAGAAATAATAGGGCACTTGGGCTTGTCAATCAAGAGCATTTCTAACCTAGGGCATGGATGCCTATGCCTCCTTATAGGGAATGTGTAGAATTCAAACTCATGATCAGAGCCTAAAACAAAACTCCAAATAATCTGTTGTGAAACCTTAGCAATATAAAACACCAACCACAGGGTTATTCAGTGGTTACTCAGGAGCATTCATTTATTGTGTGATCTGGTAACAGATCTGGTGGTATTTTGACTTTTGACTTGAAGTATTTTGGAAGTGAGTTTTTACACCACAATGTCTCAAAGTTCAGTTCAGTTCATTTTCTTTAACCCATTATCCTAATTAGGGTAAGGTAGGGGGGGTGGAGCCTATCCCAGCTCTTAAACGAGCACGAGGCACACGGTAACACCCTGGATGGGGCGCCAGTCCATCACCGGTACCTACAGGACAATTCAGTGTCTCCAAACTACCTGGTGGCATGTCTTTGGACTGTGGGAGGAAACCGGGGTTCCTGGAGGAAACCCACATAGACACGGCGAAAACATCCCAAACTCGACATATAAAGGACCTAGATCGCCCCACCTGGAGATCGAACCCAGGACCTTCTAGCTGTGAGGCGACAGTGCTACCCACTAAACTACCGAGTGTCTCTGTCTCAAAGTTGTGTTCCATTAAACGCTTTGCAACAAAGTAATAAAAATTGTTAATAATGTATCATATTAAAGTTAAAATATAAATAAATGTAAAGTGAATATATATATACCACAATAAACACGGCATACTCATTTTACCCTGATGTATGTGTGTAATGGATAGATGAATCTCACAGTGAATGTCCTCCTTATGTACTTTCCTCCAGGTGTCTGCAACTCCTCTGGACTAACCTCCCTTTTCAACACTGACAAAACACAAACATAAACACTTTATTACACTCATTTGTCTTTGGTAGGTCTGTGAAAACATTAATGTCTAAAATCTGATACAATTTGAAATCATAAATTTCATGACTAAAACACACAGGAAAAGTACCATATCACAGGAGTCATTACATTACACTCATCCACTGAATTACAGAGGAATGGTTGATGGATAGCACTCTCACCGCACAGCAATCCCTAGGCTTGGAAGTCCGAGTCATTTCTCTATGGAGTTTGCTTGTTCTCCCACCCACAGTCCAAAAACATGCAGTCAGGTGCATTGGAGTCACTGAATTGTCCTATAGGTTTGTCCTCCCAACTAATGAAAACAAATTTATTCTCCAGGCTTTCTGATGAACAGAGAGAGTGAAACGAACAAATGTTTCCCATAGAGAAGAACACAGCCCTGATTTGAAACCACTGATTCATTTGAAAAGAGTTATTTGGGAAAGTCATTCAGTTAGCACTTGCTCACGCTCTTGAGAAATCAAAATGTAGTGAGTAAAAGTAAAAAGTGTTAAGTGATAGAAATACTCAAGTAAAGTAGATACCTAAATAAACTGCTTAAGTACAGTACACTTAGCACCTTTGCCCCTAGCATGCAGAAACCTGTGCATTTTCGTTCCAGTCCCAGATAAATAGGAGGGTTGTGTCAGGATCATAATCTTCTGTGGCGACCCCTGAAGAGCAGCCAAAAAAATTAAAAAAGGTTGCCCCACTTCTGAGTTTTTTGCTCTAATGAAGGTTTTGTCTACAATTGTTTCCATCTCATTGGACCAGAGAACAGGTTCTCATATTTCCACACATCGGCTCTCTAATTGACTCTCTTGGAGTGACCATTTGAAGCTTAGATGCCCAAATTTAGGATGGTTCAAGGTTGTGCCAAGCTTCTTGCAGGACAAAATTATCAACTGCAGTCCAGGGAACTCACAAAAACTCCAATATAGTTGTATATCTTTGCTATAAGTGATGTCTTGATTGAACAATTATACAGGACATGATTTTGTGAAGTTTAAAATATGCACCTATGTGTGTGTGTGTGTGTCTTTCCATACTGTGTTTAATCATGAAAAAAAAGATGTTGGTGCAATCACGGAGGGCAGTTGTAGCCTAGTGGGGTACTGAACGCACCTGACTTTGGGCTGCTAAGTACAGTAGACTCAGTGTAATACTCATCATTCCGGCTGCCATGGAGACTCTTGGTCACAACCTTCTCCTGTTTGGATGGTCCAACTGTGAAAAAGAGTGACAAGATGAAAGTTATACAGGATAAACATATATAGGATGTATAGTACGTACTTATATGCATAATAATAATAATAGTAATAATAATAATAATAATAATAATAATAATAATAATAATAATATACAGGTTCTTACTCTTTTTCAGCTTTCTTTGTGATACACTTTTCCCAGCATTGAACCATCAGCAAAAAAACCATTGCATTGCCAATGACTTAAACATTACACCTTATATGTTTCCCTAATGCATGAGCATCACACATCATTATTTCCAGCCATTTACTGGAAAAACTGGAAATCCTAATGATTTTAATGCAGACATCACAGCAGTTCTTCTTCATTTGTGAAACATTTACCAGCTGACAGTCTTTTTTTGACAGATGTTACTGCCAGCTGGGTCACAATAATGAACTTTCTGCAATGGTGCTGTTGCAAACCTGTTCAGAAGCACTCACCCATTATGATTCTCCACTTGTTCAGAGCTGTTGTTCTTTTATATGTGACACATATGTAATAATATTTGTATATGTTTGCACTCTCACCTGTTGTGCGAGGTCCCATTCTGCTGTCCCCCCAGCTTTATCAATGCCGAGCCTGGATCCTATGAGATGTGTGGGAGTGTGGGGAGATCTGTGTCAAGGGTACAGTGTGGGTCAGTGTGTGTGTGTGTGTGTGTGCAAATGTTTAAACCATTGAGTACACAGTGCAGCTGGTGGAGCTCCAGTGCTTGGTTGCCAGGCATTGACAGGATGAGATAAGAACTTAACACACTCTGTCTCTTTTCTCTTTTTGTTCTTAACACACACACACACACACAGACACAGACACACACACACACACACACACACTGGGCTTTTTCCACTGTGTATTCTGTTTTGTACTTACTCTGAGATAAAAATTAAAAGAAAAAACAGCCCAGTGACGCATGATGGGCAAGTTACTGAAACTAAAAACAACCACATAAGCTTCTCAAATTTAGTCTTCGTCTTCTTCATCAGTGTTACAAACCAGTCCCTAGCCTACATTGAACTGATAAATAATTAATTGGTTTTCTATAATTGTACTTATATATTTTATATTTGAACATCTGACTGGGCCTTTATTTTCTTAATATTGCATTTACAAAACACAGGAATGGATGAATATAAAAAACTCCATAACCACTAGAAAGTACAGATGTCTTCTACAATTCTCAGACACATCATGTCTTACATCTGTCAAACAATGACCTAGTTATGGGTGAGAGAAATGGAGGACATAAGGAGGCAGATTAGTATAACTGAGGTTTTTAATATTTAAATACAAAAATGAAAAAAACTTTATGCTTTATGAGGGTGTGACAATAGGTTCTTCAAGGAGGTTTGGTCTTTACCGTCGGGTTAACTTCTGAGGGGAGCTGCCTGCAACACACACACACACACACACACACACACACACAACAGTACATGGACCGCCAGGTCAAGCACAGATCGTATTCCAAACACCAAGTTAGTACCTCCGGTCTCTAGACTGTACACCTCTAAACCCTCTAAAAGGGTAAAGAGGATACCAAAATTATCCCATGTCCCAACATACTCCACGTATGAGCAAACTGGAAAAATACTGTTAGTAAACTGAAGTTGTGGCACCACACTCTGTGATGTGACTGGCTTTATGGGGTAGTTCCAGGTGCAGGTCATCAGGCTTAATTTCCCTATGGAGGAAGTGCACACAGCTTGCCGGATGCAGTTAATTGCAAATGCATTAAAGGCAGTTAGAGACTTGCAACATCAGTGTTTTTTTTGGCTGTATGATTTTGGTCATTGTCATGTTCTAGGTGAACTGTCATAGCAGTCAGTTTGAATTGAGAACTTATTAGAGCCCTAGTTTAAGGCTCTTACAAACCTTGTTGTTTACCTTGCATTTATATTTACATTTTGAGCATTCAGAAGACACACAAGTCAGAGCGACTTACAGAACTTTGATGGTATGTTGTTTAGGATATTTAACGTAAATGGCACAACATCTACTCTACAACTGCCCAAATTATAATTTGCAGTGCAACAGCATGTAGTCTGAATATTTAAGAGGTTTTTTTATTATTTAAGCCCTGAGTCCTAGACTCTTAACCAAAAAAGTGGTGTTCAAAATACAGAAACAAAGACACAAAACATCTGCAGCCACACTGGAGGGAACTGATTATCACAATCTCACAGGCTTCTAAACACACAACAACCTGTGACCTTTATAACCCCACTAGTACGTGGAGACTGCTCAGGAAAAAAGATGCTTTTTTGGACAGCTCATTCATCCAGAGCAGATCAAACATGACACCGCCAAACTATTTTAATGCGAGCTAGGTTTCATGAAAATAGAACATATATGCTGCCATCTGATGACAAAAACTTCAAGTCTGAGAGCTATTAACCATGATATACAAAGAAACACACACACCTTGAGCAAATAAATGTTTAACAAGGTACAGGTGACTCCTCAGCTCAGAAGAACTGACATGTCAATCTTCCGTACCTCCATGCCCCCTATGCTACAGCAGATGGCCTTGTTACACTGCTAAAATGTCAGAATATAGTGTCTGGCATGCTGATGTTAGTTGTAAACTTTAACTAAAGCCCCTTTTCTACATCACAATTGCATTAAATATTTGTCATATGGCTTATTACAACACACCATGAAAACAATGGATAATTGACAAAGTACATATAAAACTTTGTTTAACTTTGTCCACATATGGAAGTTAAGCTAATCTAATTTGTGACCAATGCTGTGTTTTATTATGGTCATTTTAAACCTCCTTTTGAGACTCATGTCCTCTTTGTTGTACCAGCTGTACATCATATACCTAGATGATTACATTTTATAGCTTTTCCTTCCATCAACTTTTACGCTTTCTTAATTGAGTCCAATGCTAAATGTGCATCGAACAGTCCAGGTAATAACTTGTGAGTTGGAAACAATGAAATCAATACATTTTCAGCATCAATTTGAGTACTTACACAATTATACACGTGTACGCCTCTATGTTTGTAAAGTGTGAGATTACTTTGTCACAGAGTAAAGTAAAAATGTGTTCCAGGGTCATGTTGCATCATGTTCCAGCTGCAGCCATCAATATCAAGAAATGCACGATAAGAACCCCAACATGTAATCTTCCCAAAGTCAAGGTCAAACTATTGTGTTTCTTAGACGTGATTTGTAAAAGAAACTTGACAAAAGACAAATACACCCCTTAAATAAAATTAAAATGAATTGATTGACAGTTACAATTCCACATGTATTATTTTTACAATCATGGGCCTTTAGAAATAACCATGCTTTACTGTTTTTCAAACAACGATATACCAGGATAGCCTGGTATAACCATATTTGTCATCTAAAATAGTAACCCTGCTTAGTATATTGTTCATTGTGCATTGTGTATTGCAATTGTAATACATTATTTTTCACAGTTTGTTTTTGTTTTGTTTTATTAGCGTTTTTCAAGGGTTAAGTTCATTCTTGAAGAATTACAGTATAATTGTTATACATTTATACTAAGAAAATGATCTTACATCTAAATGATCTTAAATAAAAAAGTAGACATTTCTCCTCATTTGGCATTTGTTTTTTCAGTGAACATTTTTTTGTTTTATTACAAAATAATTTCAGCTTAACTTCTAGATTTGCTTAAATACAATCCCATCCTATTCTACAGAAAACATGCTTTTCACACTATGGTGCATTTAAATTGTTCGGCCACTAGAGCCTGCTAGGTACCCCTGATAATTTGACACCTTCTTCGACTCGAAGAGGCTAATAAACTGAAAATGAATGTCCTAAGACTAACTTGATAGTCTGGAAAAGAACACCTTGTCAGGGTATTAAATACTAAATAAATACTATTTTCTTTCTAGGACAGTTCTGGTACAGCATTAAGCCACTTGATAACTTGTCTACTAAGAAAGGATGGGCAGAGCCAGAGGTAATGACAGGTACAAATATTGGTGTTATTTATGATATTGCTCTTAAGTTTGAGAAGCCTAGAAGTTTGAGAAGTTATTCTTTTACTTTTTGGGAAAGGAAGCTTCTTTCAACTTAGGAGTATAACAAAGCAGGAAACTGGAATGCAGTTGTTCATGCTTTTATTTCATCTCGTTTTGACTTTTGTAACTCACTGTACTTGAGGATTGGTCGGTGAAACTTGTCACATCTACAGCAGATCCAACATGCAGGTTCCGGACTGGTACCAAACATTTTATAACCAGTTGCTCTTAGCTATTCCCCGTTCTCGGATGAGGTTAAAGACTGACCAACCCTTTTTTAAATAAAGGATCCCCCTACAATTAATTAATAATCAATTAATTAATAATCTATTTTATCATTATTATTTTTAATATGCATTCAATATCTGTTCGAATTAATCTGTTCATTATTTTTTTTTCTTGCCAGTAGAGCCATTTTTTAGCCATTTTAATAGTTTTTACTGTTTTATTTTCTTTGTTTGTTTAAATGGATGTAATGTTACTTGTTGTGTGGTAAGTTTAGTTTTAATTAATGTGCCCGGAGCGTCGGGTAGCCCTAGTAACGGTGCCCGGGGAGCCATTAGGAGTTGAGTTCCATGCTCAATGACACTTCAGTCATGACCTGTCAGGCCACGGCTACCCCTATGTTAACTATACAACTAAGTTAGCAGTTAGATATCTGGTATGGAATTATTTATGAAATAAAACCTTTTAAATGTACGTTAAACATTTTTGAAGAAAATATTTATTCTTGGATGCTTTGTCGGGAAACACCTGGGTGATTAATTTAAATATGAACTTCAAGCATCTCCTTCTCATCCATCAGTGTCTGACCTCACATATGACCTTTTGACTGTATGGACTAATTTCCTCACATGGACATAGCAGGCGGATTTTTTTCAGAAAGAAAATAGTTACATTTTAAAAAAGATCCTGATAATTATCACATCACACAATACATGATGCACACTGAGAGCATTGCACATTTCCTGAGAAGTGTATAAGGTTAAGAGGTTAGGCGCAACAATCAGTGTCCAGCCTTAAATCATGGCAGTAGAAAGATCCCACACAGGTTTGTGGTGACTGTAGCAGGTTTTCACATGTTAAAAATGTGCTTTCTGTGCACTTTCAGCTCCCCAAATGTTTGCACATTTCCGGTCAAAGTTCACTAGGGCTCTCGAATCAGGTCCTGCTCAAACAGTGCCTTTGTGTTAAAGCAAAGGACGCTCTCATAACTCCATATATCCTGATCCAAGTTCTAAAAAGAAAAAGCTGGATGGATTTCTGAGTAGAGTAGTTAAACAGCCTGTCATCCAACTTGGTGAATAATCATACTCCAAATTCATTGAGAGGTTTGTTCTCCCCTTGAAGGCTTATCTGCTATCTAAATCGAATTACTCTGTGTCATGCTTCTAAGTGACCTCATTACTCTCTATCCTTTCAAACAAGTAACAGCTTGGGACTCTAGGGCCAAGTTTGAAGTCTGATCACATAACATATTCGCTTTTCAAATCTTTAATTCCATGTTTGACTTTTATGTATTACACCAAACTAAAAT
>JAYDZG010000001.1:2760757-2777770 GCA_034509265.1 Microcambeva bendego | reverse complement strand
TGCTGATTCTTTACAGACTACACAGAGCAGCCAGCTGCTGTTGGTGTGACTAGCATTTGTTGTGTTTTCAACATCATACTGACGCATACATTCATTCTATTGGAAATCTCAGGAACCAAAGAGATTAACTTTAAAGGTCTACGATTACTCTGATCCTTTGGATCATCTGTGTTATTGCTGTGTACGATGACATTATGAGTTCATTTCAATATTAGCAAAGAAACTAATGCCACTGAATGTAAGTCCGGATCAAAACAGAACAACCTCTCACCATGGTAATTGTCTGTTTGAGCCAACCATGTCAAGTGTTCATCAGAGATACATTAATGTTAGAATTGTGGTAGTTCCTTGCAGTCATTGTTTTGAATTCAGCAGATCAGCATTCAGACCTGGATTACTCTACTAAGAGTCAAATCGTTATAACCAGGCGACTTCCAAGTGTTTTCAAAGTTTGACTGGGGCCCTTGCTAGATGACTGTGTCATTGACGACTGCATCTCCAGCTCTTGTGGAGTGTTCCTTGTCTGCAGTGGTCAGTACATTAAAATGCTTTAACGAAGGAACAGTGCTAAACCGGCGACAGGGTGATGGCCGGTCAAGGCTCATTGATGCACGTGGGGAGTACGTGGCATGTGTGGTCCGATCCAACAGACGAGCTACTCTAGCTCAGATTGCTTAAGAAGGTAAGGCTGGTTCTGACAGAAAGGTGTCGGATTACACAGTGCAGCAGTTTGTTGGATATGGGGCAGAAAAGGAAGGACCAACACGATACCAAGAAGATGGTCAGAATGTTATGCCAGATTTAGAACAAAATCCACATCAGTAAGTATGCAAGAATTTAAGAAGTCGACTCTTAAGTAAGATGCTTACAGTACTAAAATTCAGTACTAAAATTCTGGGAACCACACTGGGAACCACACTGGGAAACCATTTTATTGAGTGTTAAAACTGGAGCTGTCTCGCCATATCAGTGGTTTGTAGAGAATAGATAGTTGTAGAGGCTAGAAAAACAAACAATATAATAAAGAGACTAAATGACAATCGTGTGTGTGTGGACATTTTGCATTTTAAATAAGGAACTAAAATCCTTAGGTTATCTTTAGAAGAGTAAGAAAAGTTGAAACATTTCTAATCTTTATAGGGGCAGTAATCATTCATCTCTATTAGGAGAAGCTGTTGATAAGAAACCTGAACATGAGTTTTATTTAACCAATCACCGTACTGATGCGTTGCTGTCATTTAACTTTGCCGCGCTGTTGAGACACGCCTCCAATCAAGACGTCATGACCTTCAAGCAAGTTTTTTTTTTGCAAAACAAAGATTACATGCAGCTTATGGGTAATAGTTTTTATATAGATTATCAATTCGACTGCAATGCTGCTGTTGTATCTCTTGCTGGAAGCGCCATGAAGGAGAATTGGAGGCGTGTCTCAACACCGCAGAAAAGTTACACGCAAATAAGCAGGTGTTCACTGTACTGCCAATACTACCAGGACTACTAATAGTTCTACTATACTAAAACCACTACACCACACCTCTACTACTAAAACTATGTACTGCTATTAGCACAGCTTTGCTCACAGAAGCATGTTCAGATTTGTGTACAGCTGTCTATACGTATATGTGCATATGAACTGAGAAATGAAGACTCAAAGTGTTGTTGTAAAGCCACCTAGCAGTGTGAGATCTGTGATGTTGCTGGCACTCGTGATGTTTTGTGTAGCACTACTTTAAAAGAACTCCATGGAGATTTAAGCTGAGTTTTCCCAGGATCCCTCAGCTGATACGGCCGCTATGTTGTAAACTGCGCTACTTGATTTCTCTGATTCTCTAGTTTCATAATGTAAAATTGTAATGAAGTGTAGTCATATATTAAAGACTTTTCACACTGTTTTCAGAGGAGACTGGTGAACTTTAACCCATCTTTGCTTAAGATCAAGTCTTTGATAATATATAAGTATAATTGAAACACCAGTTACTTAACACACCTACAGCTCAAAGTCCCATAGTTCATGGCCAGCTTAGACATGTTCACTTTCTCTTTTTTTTATAACCGTCATTAACCCTCAAGGGAGTCCAGCAGCTCTACACTCTTCATCCACGCCATTAACTTCAACGCAACATGGATGTCCGCAATATTTACAAAAACAAGAGAAAACTCATTATTGTGAGTATCTTTCAATTATCCACCCAATAACTCTGACCTTTAAATGCTCAGTTTAAGTTGTGTTAATAGTGGAGGCGTATGTGCAAATATTTAGTTGTTTAGAGTTGTTAGTCAACAGAGGATCAAAATCAGACTGCAAAGTGCATATTTAGATTTAGTATAGCATCACTGGAAGTGAAATTTGTCTGACACTAGTAATAGCACTTAGCAGCCTTGGGAAAGCTTGAGAGATTATTGTCGCATGCATTAACTGACCAATATCAACCAGAAAGACTTCTGCATGCTTTAAATTGGTCAGTAGCCTATTGCTAGCTAACCTGATCATTTAAACCATTGTTAGTTGCACTGTAGAGCACATTTTAAACTAGTTACTAGTAGTAGAGTTCTAAAGAAGCCCCATTTTGCAAAAAAGTGATCAAGATTTGAATGTAAATAGATGCAAAAAACTGCAATTAATGTAAAGTAAAGTAATAGAGGCCGCCATGGCCTGGCGGTTAGAGAACTGGGCTTGTGATCAGAAGATTGCCAGTTTGATTCCCAGAGCCGACAGGTCACGACTGAAGTGCCCTTGAGCAAGGAACCCACCCTGGCTAGGGTTGCCCACCACTCTGGGCATGTGTTCTCACTGCTCCCTAGTGTTCACTAGTGTATCTATGTGTGTTTCATCCTTGTGCAGATACTTGACTAGAGGGCCTGGCACTATCACATTTCTTAAAATTAAGTGATCAATGTTTACACAAATATGACACATTACTGTATAAAATGATTTCTACAATTGGCTTACTACAATTGAAGTGTTCATGAATTACCGGTCAATGAATAATAAGGGATTTATTTGATGATTTAATCACCATATAAACCATCAAATGTAAGTTTATGCTCATATATTAGCATATCACAGACTTCTTACATTATAGTTCTGTAAATACTGTTTATAAGAATAGTACCACTACAACTAACTTATTGCTAACTAGCGTTCATTTATGGAGAAAAACAAGGTGAAATGTGAGCATGTTTTAGTTTGCATCTATTGCTTAGTAATGTATTTAAATAGCAACATCTAAAAAAAAGCATATGGTGTTATAAGCATTTGCTAAGTGTGTTGTTGTATCATTCTGTATACAGATAGACAGTCAGATAGCTCACTATATAAATCCACTTTATTAAAGGAAAAGTCCAGAACAAAGAGCAAGTCTTTTAGCGTAGTCAAGTAGTGTATTAATGCTAAGACTAGCCGCCATCTGTTAGATAACATTGCAGTAATTGTGTATCTCTGAGGTGTTGTTTGATGTGCGGATCTTCAGACTGCACATACACACATCCATCAAACTAGTTTGATAGTGACATGATAAACAAATGCATTCTGTGTTTTAAAATTGTGTACACATTTGTACACTTAACGTTTGTAGAAGAAATAGACATCATAAGTGCATTTACTTTAAAAATGCTCTTTTCTAAACACACACACACAGTACATGTGTATGTATCTGGGTTTTCTTCAGGTCACACACCTTCATACCTTCTTACATATAAACAGATTGCTTTAGATAACCACTAGGATTTTTATTAGAACTTCTCATTCACCATACTCACATTAACACTGTTTATTAGACGCATCTATCTGTATTCATCTCATTCAGCAGACATTTTTAGCCAAAGCGACTCACAGTACAAAATCTAAGAAATTAAGGGTTACTAGCTGTAGGTACCAACAGTGCCAACTTGGCTGTGGTGGGGGTTTCCTTAGCAACCTTCTGCTGTCAATAATGCTTCATTTTATTAGTATATTAAAAGAATAAAAGTCTTTATTTCAAATCTTGGGGATTTTTTAGGTAATCAGCAGGATGTTCATAGTAATTAATCCCAGTTTAAACTCCTTAAAACTAGGGTTAATATGAACTGCACTGTGTGTGTGTGTGTGTGATCATAGATCATCGTTTTGGCTGTGTCTGTTGTGACCATCATATTAGGACTGGGCCTCGGGCTCGGACTTCAACTGGAAAAATGCCAAAACAAGGGTAAGTATTTATTACTGCTTTATGTTGGATTTCTGATTTTCATTAGTATGCCTAGTGCTTAAGGTACTGGACTAGTAATCTGAAATTCACCGGTTCAGACCTCACCACTGCCAGGTTGTCGCTGTTGGGCCCTTGAGCGAGGCCCTTAACCCACATTGCTCAGACTGTATACTGTAACTGTGCTGTAAGTCGCTTATACTGAATACTGAAAATGTAAATGTAAATATGTAAATGTTTGTTTTACTGTAATCACATTGAATGTGGTCAGAATCAAGAAAATTGTTAAACTGCTTGTTATGCCAAATATTGTCACATTTTTGATGCACAGAGAAATTACACCCAAAATGACACCATGCACACATTTAATGCCTCTTTAATATAATTTTGTGCAGATACCAAAGTTTAATTATTTCTCTATTACATGTATCTCTCTGTCAGTGCCAGAGACGTGTAGGAACCGCTGTTATGAGCCGTATGATTATGAAACTCCTGGTTGTCGATGTGATGATCAGTGTGTGATCACAAACAGCTGCTGCTATGATTTTATGGACATCTGCTTCCAGCCCAGTGAGTCCTGCTTAAATAATGGAATTTACCAATTTACACATTACTGGAAATAAGTGTCATGACAAATGTTATATGTATTTATTTATTATTATTTAAAAAGTAAGAACACATTAAGAAACATTCCGACATTAGTAACATTGCTCCATATGTTGTAAATATTGATTTGTCAGTTTCTGAAGTTTAAAGTCTGACCACACAAACACAATTCTTCTTTTCAACATAGAATAACAACCCGGGTTTCCCCAAACTCTGACAAATGAAATATGTATTTATTATACATGCAGTCAAACTAATAAATAGCAAAATAAATAAATTATTGCTGAATTTATTAAAATACTTATTTTACACATGTACTTGTATTCTTTATTCTAATGTGTGTGTAACTGTGTGTAGCTGAGAGATGGGAGTGTACACCATTAAGGTGTGGAGAGAAACGTGTATCAGGCAGTAAGTGTCACTGTTCTTCTGACTGCTTGAGTGCTGGAGACTGCTGTACCAACTACAACAATGTCTGTAATGGTGAGACACCATGATTCACACAGACACACACCCCCAAGTGTAGTCACATATCAAACAAATGCACACCTTAACACTGTTGATACATGACACACACACACACACACACACACACACACACACGTAATACACCATTAGTAATGTTTTGTTAACAGGAGAGACGTCCTGGGTGGAGGATCAGTGTGTGAAAATGACTGTCCCAAACTGCCCAGCCAAGTATATTCTATTCTATTCTATTCTATTCTATTCTATTCTATTCTATTCTATTCCATTCCATTCATGTATAGTATCATTGCGTCTGCTTCCTTAAAATAGCAACAGTGTTTGCAATGGGCATGGTAGTCTCAAAACAAGGTGTGTTTAGGTTAATTGCTGGGGTATTCCTATCTTGGCAACAGAAAACACAGGTATGCTACTGGCCGATAAAAAAATAGACAACAGTCAACAGTCAGACGTTCATTGCTAAATTAACAGTCAATTGTCAACACATGCGCGTGCCTAAAGCACGTACACCCCTGCTTGTAATGCCCACTTGGACACAGCAGTGCACAAACCTATAGCGCATGTCTGTTACATCAACAATAAACAGAGTACAAAATAAAATAGCTTCATTTGACATCATTCTCTTAGGGGAAATGGCTATAGATGAAATACCTGGCTGATTACACCGTATATTATGCCTACAATAGTACAAAAGTACACCAATGCACGCGCTGTAAAAGATTGTGAAAGTGAAACTTTAAAGATCAGCCTGCACAGGAGTCACCTTTAGCCTGGTAAATGATTGAAATGATAAACAGAACAAGAGTTTATATAAGGGGCATTAAAATCAGGAATTAAATACTGGTGCACAATAGTATTGTATTTGGACATTTTAACTTTAAAGTTATATGATCACTGCGTTTGATTAATTTCTTGAGATTAATTTCAGTTTCTTGTTGAAACTGAAGATTTTCTATTTTTTTCACCTCATTAGCCCTAAATTGTCCAACATATATTTTTTGGAATGCAGAAATGGATGGTAAATGAATGAAATAACTAAATAAATCGGGTATTGTTCTTTAATTTGCAATTTTCCATACTATTTCTGATTTGGGGTTGTAGACATAAACAAATTCTAAATGTTTCAGTTTACAAAATATAACGATCAGTGCAAATATTGATTTTTTTCTTTCTACAAACTAAAACCAACCTGCCTTTTACCAAACTTTTTTTAATGAATCATGTTTTGTCTGTTCTTAGCTTATCTATCGTTTAGATTTAATTTTATTAAAACCATATTTGATTCCATTCCTTATCTTTTTTTTCTACGATTTTTCGTTTCTCTATAATGAGGCTATTTTAATGTATTTTATTTACCATTTCATTGAAAGTCTATCACATTCTGACCTACACTATTATGCTAATGTTGTGTTAAGTTTTAAGAGGCAGCCTCTGCTGCTCATCTCTCTGGATGGATTGAGAGCTGAGTATCAGCACACCTGGAACTCACTGATCCCAGTGTTGGATAAACTAAGTGAGTACACACAGACATGTAACCTTCCACACAAAAGTACCCAATACATGATGGACTAATACAGTGTAATACTAGTATAATTCAGGAAACTGCTATATGAATAGCATGTATTTCTCTGTGGAATCAGACCTTTTCATGGTCATAGTTATTCCTCAAGTCATTATTAAAGAACATACATTTCTCAGTATAAAATATGTACACATTTTATTTTATTTATTTTAATACTATAATATTTCATTTTTTATTACAAGTATGAATACATTATATTTTCTATTAAAGGAAGGTGTGGCACTTCATCTGCCTTCATGCAACCTGTTTTTCCCAGCAAAACTTTCCCAAACCACTACTCCATAGTTACGGTCAGTAATTTGTGCATGTGTTTATGTTTAAAAGTGTTAAACCTCCTACCTATGTATACCCAGATACCCATGTATCATGTCCGTAGGGTTCGGAGGCAGGGAGCATAGATGTGTTGGTTGACTGATTAAGCAATCTCTGAAGTTTATTAGATATATTTTGCTTCAGCCAGGTTTGGAACTTTGGCATTAAATTCTTAATCCAGATGATGGCTTGGTCCTCTCGTTTTATGTCTCTGTTGTCCGTTTGCTGATGAGGCTGTATTGTTTCTGTTTTGGGGAGTTTGAGTTGTCACATGCCTCTCTGGTCTCACTAGTGGATTTAGTAGCTCAGTGTGGTTCTACCTTGGTTAAGTATCCTACAATATTTAGAATACATTTACATTTTGAGCATTTAGTAGACGCCTTTATCCAAAGTGACTTAAATAATAGTTCTAGTTTACAGTCTGAGCAATTAATATTTAAGGGCCTTGCTCAAGGGTCCATCAGCGAAGAATTAAATCTGGTGCCTCCTTGAATATGTGCTTAATACCCCTTTATGATAAACAGATTGAAAATGGGTTTACAGTGTTTTCTGTCCAGACAGCTGAACAAGAATTACTCATCTAGTAAAACTAGTAAACACAACCTGGAAAATTTCTAATATCTAAGGAACATGAGTTAGAATTAAAATTGTAACTAATTAAAATAATATATTGTTGGACTTAATGGACTGATATTCATGTGCACATAATAACACAGTCATGGCACTGGATTCTGTTAAAACTCAGCAAGCATTAGAAGTCTCAACTAACTACGGGGTTACCGATGAGGCCCAGTAAACTACATGTTCATTAAGTTAAAAACACTTCAAATAAGTCTGTTCTCTTATTGTTTGGCACTGAATGGGAAGGAATAAGGTTACCTGTCCATAAAGATGTGTTAATTTTCTAGTTTAAGAAGTAGCTTTTTTGGCATTACAGGACATGGTTGGATGATTTGCATTAGCAGTTGGGTACAGGGTTAAACACATATGGATGTGTGTGAGCTGTAATAATAAAATGATTATACATTTATGCAGGGTCTGTACACTGAGTCTCACGGTTTGGTGGATAACAACATGTTCGATCCTGAATTTAATGCATCATTCTCTCTGTCCAACACCGAGAAGGACAAACCCAGATGGTACCTCGGACAACCGGTAAACATCACACACCCTCGCATATTCACAGAAATGTCATGCTTTTCATTTCAATGTGAAAGTGCAAATATTATTTTTGGCTCACACCTCAGCAGAAACATCACTTCCAGTTAGGTGTGTGAGCATACTCATGCAAAAGAATGAAACTAGTCAGGAGTGAGGCGGAGAAAAATGACTTTTTACATTTTACAAGATTCCCTGTTCTAAAGATTCATTTAAAAAAAATAAAAACATCTCAGTGAGACAGTTTTCATCACAAGGTATGTAGACAACACTGGGTTTACGGCTTTTAGTCATACCAACTGCTAAAAAGTGCATACAATCAAATGTATTAAATGTATCATTATACTAGCATTGTTGCAACAATATGGTCCTGTTTGTTCCAGCAGTAGAAGCGGCCAAACCACTTTTTCACCGACTTTGCCATTGTTTCCTGTGAAGTTACGTTGTGCTATTCAACACTTGCCCCAGCACTCAAAGTTCACCCAACAGAACGTTTGAACACATGAACACTGCTTAACAAAACTTAATGTGACATTTTGTATTAAATAAAATAGGAATCAGCAATGAATCCCATTAGTGGGGAGAACTTATGAGCAGAAGTAATTAAAAGAAGTAAATTGTTCCTTTGTCATGAATTTAATATATTGTATAAGGGTGGTACAGGGTCTTAGTGGATAGTAAGGCCACCTCACAGCAAGAAGCTCCTGGGTTCAGTCCCCCGGTGGGGTGTTCCAGGTCCTTTCTGTGTGGAGTTGTCAGTGTGGGTTTCCACCGGAAGCTTCGATTTCCTCCCACAGTTCACAAACAGGCAAGTGAGGCGAGTTGGAGACACAAAAACATTGTCCAGGACTACTGTTTGATATAAAGTTGTAAGGTGTCGCGAATCTAACCAATGTGGAAAATGTCAATACACTAAACAACATTTAGCTTTAGTTTCTCTGTAAAGCTGATTCTCGCAATTTCATCTAAAGTTTGACATTAAAACAGTGAGCTAAATACAGATGAACACTGGTACATGTGGATGATTGTGCACGGATTTGATAGTTATTCCACACAAATGCAGACTCTGCTTGTGTAGACTGTTTTTACAGGGATAATTTGTATTTGTATCTGTATTTTATTTGATTAACTTGCTTAACTTTGAAATGATGCATTTTATAAATAATAAGCAATTATGGAGCATGCTATTATATAATCATGTGTGTGTGTGTGTATGTGTGTGTGTGTTGTAGTAATAGCACAAACTGAAGCAATTTAGTAGGTCATAAATTAAAAAAAAACATTGCCTAGGACAACTTGCAAAAATAACTTTATAAGTACTTGCCACCATCTCTTTCTGTTTCAGATCTGGCACACAGTGATGGGTCAGGGTTTAAAAGCAGGAACCTACTTCTGGCCAGGATCAGATGTGAAAATAAACGATACATATCCAAATATATATGAAAAATATAATGGGTACATTATCATGTATTATATAAAAAGAAAATATATAGAACATTGCCCCATATTTTCATTATTATTATACAGTATAAATAGTGTGTGTGTGTGTGTGTGTGTGTGTGTGTGTGTGTGTGTGTGTGTGTGTGTTTATAGATCAATTCCATTTGAGCAGAGAGTTTTTACTGTTCTGAAGTGGTTACAGTTGCCTGATGATCAACGGTAAGTCATAATTCCAGTCATCTGTGTGTATTTACTACCCCATTACTAAACACCACATCATCATTTGATGCCATCATGTCTAGCTCAGAAATAAGAGAGTGAATATTTGAGTTATATGCACATATACAGGGATGTTATGTGAAAACACCTTGAATTGTAGGTGCAAGGGGGCATTTATTTGAATGCACTAGGTAGATCCAAAGTAGGGCACAAACTGCCATACACAGGCACCCAGGTGTCACACCAAGCTTTAATTTGTGGTTTGTTACTATTACTTTGCCTTAGTCGAACCTAAAGCACCATAAATGCATATATTTTTTTTAAATATTTTTTGCATTTCTCCTTCTGTAACCTTTTGTGATGATGATTGCACAACCAAGCAAAATAAACAGTTCATTTTGGCTAAGAACACTGCAAAGATGATGATTTTGTTCATATGTGGAAGAAGCTGACAGAGAATGTTCAGATCTCGATGGACGGACGGACGGACAGACAGACAGACAGACAGACAGATAGATAGATAGAAAAACCTCAGAACATAACAATGAATGTCAAACAATTTCATCATTTCCAGAATTCATCCTTTTTCAGTTACGGAACAGTTCTAGTGTACAATACCAAACCCAGACATGCTGGGCTACATAGCAGCAGTAATATCTTACCGGTGGCAGCTCTGGATAATTGTCCTATTGAGTTAAACTTAGTAATGTCTGGAACAGTACAGTGAATCTCCTGTAAGGAATCCATAAGTGGTTTCAAATTCAGTGTGTGTTCCATTTTACTGTGTATCTATTGCTCATCTGTGGTTGGAACTCTGACTCCAGCTTGCCATCAGGATTGCCAACCTATTTTCAGTTCTACTTTTAGTAATAAGAAAAAGAAATATATTATAGATTTCAACCAGCACATTTACCATTTTTTATTGCAGGCCAGATTTCTACACATTATATTTGGAGGAGCCGGATAAATCTGGGCACAATTATGGTCCTGTCAGTGGAGGAGTAAGTATGACACAAATGTAAATCAATCAATAACCAGAGTGTTATTCCTACCTGCAGCGCTATTGATCAGCCTGCATAAGCCACAACTACAGCAGTTATAGGAAAGTCCTGTGCTGCTGTTGTCCCACCTCTTCCAGAGATACAGTTAATTGTGTGTCTGTGTAAATACCTGGCTGTGTAAATACCTGGATAGATGATAGCTTTAATTTCTAATAGAGAATATTAACCACATTTAATAAACAAACCACTTACTGACCTGGGTTAAAGGTCGGGGAGATTTGGATGCACATACAGGCCCCAAACAGAAGGTTTTTACAGTTGGTAGCTGGAACTTGACAACCAATATCAAAGTTATATAGATATGTTTCTCTTTTTTATTTAGTTAATTAATGCAATTCAGGGAGTGGACAAGGTGATCGGACAACTGATGAATGGACTCAAACAGCTCAACCTTCACGAGTGCATCAACATCATTGTTGTAGCTGATCATGGTGAGTTTGAAAGTTTTTGTTTAAGCAGCTTATCTTTTATCAGCAATCTACATGCTGAGTAACTGTACTCTGAGTTAGCAGTTTTTCAGTTAGGCAGGGTTAAATACTGGAACCAGCATGATTATATTGGGTATTTCATATTTTTTCATATTAGCAAGTGTTTGGTTTTTACTATCACAGACATCAGGGGTAGCCTAGTGGGTAGAGCTTTGGGCTATCATCTGGCAGTTTAAATCAAGGTTCAGCTGTTGGGTCCTTAAACAAGACCCTCAACCCTCACTGCTCCAGGGACACCGTATGATAGCTGACACTGTGCTCTTACCCAAGCTTCAAAACAAGCTGGGATATGCGAAGAATTTAGTTTTATTGTACATCTGTATATGTGTAATGACGAATAACGGCATTCTATTCTAATGTATTTACATGTATAATCATTTGCTTAAAAAAAATCCATCCATAATGGATTATGGCTACAACCAATGGGACCTATCTTTTTTCCATTGTTTGTATTTACACCTGGGTCTCTGCTTATCAATCCATTTTCTCTTTGTCAGTTGAAAGATTTTGATGTCAGGAATAATATGCTTCTCCCCCGTTAACACGTCACGATGTAGAAGCACCCTGATTTTCCCTGAATTACTCCTACAGTTTTATCGCCAATGTTCCACTCATCCCTGAGATCTCCAAAACAACAGAGGCACTCTAACTGGCCAGACAGAAGTGCTCCAGACCATAAACTAAGGCGTGGGAAGTGTGGAGAGCTAAATGCTATGCTTAATCTAACACCGCATTGGCTTTCATTACCCAGCATTTTTCTCACTAATGTGCAATCTTTGGTAAACACAATGCTAACTGGACGCAACATATTCCGGGCAGATAGAAAAGTGGATGAATCCGGTAAGACCAGAGATGGTGGACTGTGCCTTTATATTAACAACGGTTCACTCTGAAAGGGACTAAAACTGGTCAAATATGAGACTTTGTGGAATGAACTTCATGAACATGTTTTTTATAGCCCAAAGACCTATTCTAACTTGTTTAACAAGAGTATAATATGTCCCTTTTAAAACTAACGTTTGTCTCTTTCAACTTTGTTTTTGACTCACTTTCAAGACATAACACATTTCCATGCTCTGCTTAATGTATTCTGTAGATCACACACCAAAGGAAAGCAATTAAAAAGACTTTCGTGAAGTCATTATGTGTAATTTATGACTCATAAAGCATCATCATTATATACTTGCTCATCCAAAGAGTAGAGTCACAACCAAGCTGGAATACATTTATTCAGGCATAATGTTATGACCACCTTCCTTCCCACACGAGATTTGGGAAATGCTCTGACCAACTCGTCTAGCCATCACAATTTACCAAATTCACTCACCAATTTTTCCTGCTTCTAACATCAACTTTGAGGACAGAACGTTCACTTGCTGCCTAATAAATCCCACCATCTAACAGGAGATGTGATGAAAAGATAACCAGTGTTTTTTACTTCACCTGTCAGAGGTCATAATGTTATACCTGGTAAGTGTAAAGGAAGGTTGGAAGCATATACAGCTACCATGGGTACTTTGGCTTTAAACAGAGTTTTGGCTTGGAGTCTGTGTTAAATCCAAAAGGAGGAAAGGTGCACAGGCTTGTACCTGTCTAAAGCAACGTTTAACAAAGTCAAGCTTCATTCATTTCAGATTAAGCATCTAAGCATTCACAACCTTAAATGCTGCAGAGTCTCAGTAACCCATAATAATTACCATCTGAAACCACACATCCTTTGAACATCAAGGACACTCCACAAATAATGTTTTCTGGATAACATCACTAATTACAATTATAACCTTCAGCTAGAACTGCATCCTCTTGGCACAACAAAATGTATGTTGAAAGGCTTTGATAATCTGCTCATCAGTAAGACTCATGTAAGGAAGACACAAGGAATGTCTTGGATAGACTTTCGGTATGTCACGTACCTGGTCCTTGGAATCTAGACATTTCTGTTGTAAAAGCCAATGTGAAAGAATAAAATACAGAGTATGACGTATCAGAAGAGGAAAGATCAAGATCAAGCAAATCTTTTCCAAAGTGATTCCCGCACAGTTTTGTTGAGCACTGAGACTTTCGTGCAGAAAGGACTGATGAATATCACCTTGGGCAAGCCCTAGTACCCACCAACAATGATGATATCAATATGGAATTTTGTGGACTACAAAACAAATATGATCAGAATAAAAGATAAACTATAAAATAAAATAATAAAATATGTTAAACACTGCAGGGCTTTACAACAATGCTATCAGTTGCTTTGACCCAGATCTCACTTGTTCTTCAAAAAATCCATGATGTTTGCAAAGTATGAGGCTTCTTTTACAAATTTTCACACTTCTAAACTCATCTCAAAACTTAAGTGATAAGTAACACACTTTTCTACACTGTCATTGATGCATTTGTCCAGCATCCTACCGTTTTAAAGGCGTCAGCAAAAATGTTCTTTGAGCCTCCAAAAATGTGGCAATTTGGAGTTAAATTCAGACCATAAACTCTCTCTGACACGACCAGTTTCTGGAGCAGAGGTTAATAATGAAAAACACTATAAAAAACAGGGCACTTTATCAAACCAACATAGAAATCCTCGATCATGTGCAAAAAAAGAACAAAGACTTACATCAACAAGAAAGAAGGAGGGGAGGCAAGATCAGATGTGTCAGCTTTGTTCATAGTGATGTTCACTGGGCCATAAAACCATAAAGAAAGGATTCTACTCAGAACTGTATTTGGTGTGGGTGGCACAGGCATTCCTTTAATTATTTTATTAGTCCTTGTTGTGTTTCCAGTTGCAAAAAAAAATACAGTGAAGAAAATAAGTATTTGAACACCCTGTGACTTTGCAAGTTCTCCCACTTAGAAATCATGGAGGGGTCTGAAATTTTAGGTGCATGTCCATTGTGAGAGACATAATCTAAAAAAAAATCCGGAAATCACAATGTATGATTTTTTAATAATTTATTTGTGTTACTGCTGCAAATAATTATTTGAACACCTGCCAATCAGCAAAAATTCTGGCCCTCAAAGACCTGTTATTCATGACAAAAGATTCATACAAACTCCACACTAAAAGGACCCAGGCTGCCCCACATGGAGTTTCAACCCACGACCTTCTTGCTGTCAGAGGCTTGAACTGGGGCTGCAGTTGTGAAGAGTTTGTTACCTTTAGTTATATTCATAAATTTCAAGGGTTTATTTCTTTAAAGGCAGGATTTATTAGGTTTATTTATTACGTTGTCTCTTTTTTCTCTCAAAATTAATAGGTATGGCAGAAACAAGCTGTGACAGAAAAGAAGTTTTAAAGGACTTTGTGGGCGACGTCTCGCACCTTTATGTCTACGAGGGACCATTCGGCCGGATCAGAGCAGCAAAAGCAGAAGCCATGTGTAAATACATTGACCCTAATGATACACAAATACACACTTACTTACACAGACACACAACCTAACATCATGTACTCATGAGTTATCAAAAGACATTTAATAACCGAATCGATCGATGAATCGATCTTCACTAAGACTTGGCCTCTGGTTGATTAATCCTAATCTGGAGGGTGTTTTTAGCAATCAAACCCCACACCAAACAGTTCCCCGATGCCTTTATCTGATCCCAGTGAAGCCTAATGCTGTGGCTGTCTGCTATATTACACTTTGCTATTCCAATTGTAAGCGCTCATCCTGAAACTGATACCACTGTTACTGGTTATAACACTCACTTACTTAAACTGGACAGTAGATTAGGATTAAACTCTGATGTGTTATATTAAGTATTAGCTAAATAATGTATGTGAACGTTATGGTATTGCTGATGTGCCTTTACCTCCACCAGATGTCTAAAGTTTGCATTAGTTGCATTAAAACACCCATGGTTCAACACACTGCCCACAAACTCACATGATTTCTACTACATGACTGCACTGATAAATAATGTAGTGCTACATAAGTTATTGTATTTCATTTAGATTTAGGGAGACTTGCTTGTTTCATATCTCTGAATCATACTTCCTAATCTATGATCTAAGTTTTAAGATAGAACTATTTTATCATGTGTGACTCAGGTGTTGTTACGCTGCCCTGTGCGTATGAGCAATGAAAGGTTTGTCTTGAAACAATTTGTAGATAACCAATCTGTGTTTAAATTATTCAGTTAAAATTAAGAACTCCCCCCATTCTAATTGGTGACCAGTGCAATATCAAGTTTGAGTGTTTTGGATGTTTGTTTCCTGACTGGTACCAAACTTTTTATTATTAATAAAATAAATAATTGTGTAAGTATAATTATCCAGTATAGTATAATGTTTAACTCAACAGTAAACACATTTTAAAAATCACCAGTTTAGACCACCGTGCCATTCAAGCATGAGCATGAGCTTTTCAATATCACTATAAGATTAAATAAGTACATAAGTGCTTAGGTGTACATTTGTTCCTATAAAAGTCTGTATGGAGGTATGAAGAGAGGTCAGGTGCATTTTGTTTTAAATATTAGTGAGGAGGGTGGATTAATCTAAATTAGATTTTGTGTTTGCAGTGGACAGTGCTGGATTGGTGGCCAACATGACGGTACGTAATTCATCTTCTGTCTATGGTGTGCCAAACTTTCCCCATAAACAAATTTATAAATACTTCATATAGAAAAATAATTGCCCATATTTGTGCAAACTGTTGTTGTGGGAATTCAAAACAACTTAAAAAAACCCAAACTGGATTAAAAGTTCAGTTCAGTTCATTGTCTTTAACACCCTTATCCTAATTAGGGTCGGGGAGGGGTGCTGGAGCCTATCCCAGCTCTTCAACTGGTGCAAGGCACACAGTAACACCCTGAATGGGGCACCAGTCCATCGCAGGTACCTAAAGGACGATTCAGTGTCTCCAATCAACCTGGTAGCATGTCTTTGGACTGTGAGAGGAGACCGGAGTACCCGGAGGAAACCCCCACGGACATGGGGAGAACATGCAAACTCCACTCAGAAAAGGACCCAGATCACCCCACCTGCGGAACCCAGGACCTTCTTGCTGCGAGGCGACAGTGCTACACACTAAGCCACCGTGCAGTTGGCAGTTTGGTGGTGAAATAAATAAATCCTGTTTGCATCATCGCACTTTCATTTCATTATAAATTTTCATTGTTAAATCGCATTAAATTAAACCTGGTGCAGTTTTTAATTCCAAGTTTGATCATATTAGAGTTAAATCTCTGACGAATGCAGAATATTTATAAATAAAAGCAGTTTACAGTACAGTGCTACTGTTCAAGGCACCAGACCAAACACTGATGGAGACAAAAGCCGGTTTTCCATCCACCGATTTCGAAAAAAAAAAATTAATTGAAAAGCTCAAAATTCAGAAAAAGACCCAAATATCACAAAACTTAAAGTTTTTTGTAAGTCTGAACGTTTGTGTCTCGACCCGATCATGGTTCAGACCTTATCAAAGACTGATTCTGACACTGATCCCCTGCACAATGCGCTCCCTAAACTGTTTAGTTCAGCTCTAGCT
>JAYDZG010000001.1:2709212-2720007 GCA_034509265.1 Microcambeva bendego | reverse complement strand
CTTTATACTTTATGTGGGACCACTTTATACTTTATGTGGGACCACTTTATACTTTATGTGGGACCACTTTATACTTTCGGCTGTAGCTCGTTGCTCATGATGGAAATCATGTTTTGTGGGCTGGTTCGTTGCACAGTTAAGATATTGACCGACATAAAGCTTAACGTAAAGTTGCTTCAATTTACTTGGTGGTAAACTGTTGACGATGAACTGTTGTCTACTGAAATTAGAGTAAGATGATATATACTATGTAAGTACCTCAGGATAAAAGTGTCCACTAAATGCTGAAATAAATTTCATTAATAGTTTTGAGCGGTGTAACATCTGTACATTTAGCAGGTTTTGAAGTGTGTGTGTGTGTGTACAGGAATTTGGGGCAGGTACTGAATAGCTTGGTCCTCATGATCCAGGAGGAGGAATCGGTAAGATAATGTTTATGAATACACATAAAGCCTTACTTACTACATACTATGTTTAACCGTGAGACCTACGTATGTGTTTTAAAGTATAGTGAATGTCTGTGTGCCTGTCTTGTAGCCGTTAAGTTCACTATCCTTGGCTGATTCTAAGCTGAAGGCGGATCTGTCCATAGTCTTAAATGCTGTAGGAGGAAACAACTCTCTCACTCGACTAGATATCAGTGGTAACAGCATGGGGGATATGGGTGCCAAAATGCTGGCTAAAGCTCTCCAAATCAACACCAAACTCAGGTTTCAAGACATTTAAAACCTAGCAAGTATAAATCTGTATCTTGTAAAATAATGAGTTATCTAACAATGTATCATTTTTTTTAGTAAATTATGTTTTACAAAATGTGTTTTTTTGTTTTGTTTGCTTGTTTAAGCAAGGGGAGCAATTAGTTTGCCCATCCTCAGTCGACCACAGTCTGTTTATGCTAGTTATTACTTATTCTGTGTTTGTGTGTGTGTGTTTTAGGACAGTAATTTGGGACAGGAACAATGTCAGTGCGCAGGGTCTTCAAGACGTAGCAGCTGCTTTGGAGAAGTAAGTGACATTCATACAGGGGTGTACGTGTGTGTACGTGTGTGTACGTGTGTGTACGTGTGTAAGCTGTGGGACGGTGGTAGCGTAGTGGGTCACCAGACTCTGCCAGACGCTGAGCAAGACCCTTCACCCTGCCTCACTTACTGACCCCAGCATCCAAACAAGCTGGGATATGCGAAAAAATAATTGTATTGTACTATACATTTGTATCTGGATGAATGACAAATAAATGATATGTTCCAAATGAATCATTAACTGTGCTCTGCTCTGCAGGAACTACACTATCCGCTTTATGCCGGTACCAATAATGGATGCTGCACAAGCTCTCAAATCCAGCCCAGAGAAAACTGAAGATGCCCTTATGAAGGTCAGACAGATAACGTATCCTGCCAGTTATTATACAGACATGGAGAGAACATGCAAACTCCACTCAAAAGTACCCAGACTACCACACCTGGGAATCAACCCAAGGAACTGTTTACTTATAATCATTGTTTGCACATGTGTTCAGATGGAGCAGTACCTGCTTAGAAACCATGAAACTAGGAAATATCTGCAAGAACATGCCTACCGACTGCAGCAGGGCATTGTCACATCCACCACACAACAGGTTATATTCTCTCTCTCTCTCTCTCTCTCTCTCTCTCTGTGTGTGTGTGTGTGTGTGTGTGTGTGTGTGTGTGTTGTTCGCCTTAGATCTGAGAATTATAGTGTGGAAGAGGTGACAACAAATGACAAACTGTTTAGAATAAGATTAGATAAAATAAGACTTTATCTATCCGTGCACCACACACTTAGTAAACTGTGAGTTTCTCTGTGTTTGTTACAGATGATTGACAGGCTGTGTGTAAAAGTACAGGACCACCTCAACTCTTTGCGCTTCAGTGAAAGAGAAAGGGTCCAGGAAGACATGAAAGTGGCAGAAAGGCTCGTCCAGGATGCCCGTAACTCAAAAAGAGTTGAGTCACAAACATGAACATTTTCCTTCATACTTTTTGTCACTTGTTACATACACAGAAGTGTTTGAAAGCTATGTGGGGAACATTTGGATTGCTAAAGTGGAATTAAAATTGAATTGTATGTTCTAGCTTTTGGCCAGTATGTACCATCTGCGTTCATTCAAGCATGGTGGTGGAGAGGGAGCTGGGGGTGGAGGAGAGGCCTCTGAGAGCCCATGGGTGGCACCAATCCAGGAGAAACTGCTGTCGATGGCAGGAGTGGTCAGCACTGTGATAGACCAACAGCTACAGGTGAGCGTGACACACATACACTCACACTACATTCACCTTTATACACATTAAAAATCTATTTATTAACATGAAAAAGCAGTGCCAATAAGAATGCATTTGAAGCTCATTCATTTTACACTGAATATAGCAGTTATAATTCATTTTGTCTAAGTAGGCAGGATTACAAAGCATCTAGGATTTCAAACAGCCTCCTTCTCTGGAGCACACATAGGATGAAGTAAAATACTGCCTTGGTCTTCCATAGGTTTTTGAACATGCACATGGACAGCAGCTAGATAGGCATCGAGTGACTCAATAAGGTCCTGGTAATTGTCACGGGTATCTGGAGCCATGCTGACCTCAGTGTAACACAGAGCTGCTGGAGGAAGCAGGGAAATGTTCAAAGAGCCAACATAATTGTTGCGGTGGTTCCACAGATTCCTCAAGTTTGTGGAATTAGAGGGTCAGTGTAATACTTGGTAACGCTCTTCCAACCAATGTGGAGCATTTCTAGCCATGTAACATGCTGCATTGTCTCTGCTGAAAGATCCAATCAACTCTAGGGAAGACAATTAGCATGTATGGGAATACTTGCTTCAGAGCCTTCAGCGGTGAAGCGCTCATGTGAAAGTAGGAAGGTCATAATAATGAGACTCTACGGTGTATTTTGTGGTTTTGTTTTTATGTATTTTCACTGAATGTTTTTCTTCAGCCTGACCTGATCAGCAATGACACTACCAAAGTACTTTAGATCATGGGTCCTCCTGTCGCCACCATTAAGTCTGAAGGGGACGTGTTTATAGGTAAAATAAGGTGTTTAACAACCATTTAAAAGACACCAGAATGCAGGAAATGGCATCTAATTCACTAAAATATTATGGGGGAGGACCTCAAGTTCACCTGGATCCCACATTAAAGAAACCCCTTATTTACATTCTTTCTTATATGATATATTTTCACATCTGCTTGAAAGCTTACAGAAATAAAAAAAACCTATAAGGTACAAAAATTAACTTGCTCCCTTGGGGTACTGGCTAGGCAGTTTAGTGTTTGTTTAGACTCATTACTTTGTCTCTCTGTATGTGAATGTGTAGAGTTTGTTGGTCTCTATGGTTGACACGGCGGAGAACGTGTGTCCTCACGTAATGAAAAAAGCGAACCTGAAACCAGCTCTGATGCAAGTGAGTGAAGGGAGCATGAGCGTTCCTCGAACCTTCGTCGTTAACACCCTGCTCGAGCAGTCTGCCGTGGACATCATCAACAAGATCAGGTCTGACTCGTCTTCCCTCTGTGTGAGGCTTTCTGTGAAAGCATGTGATGTAACCTTCATTATGCTTTCTCATCTAAGTGAGGTGAAGCTCAGCATGGCCTCGTTCCTGTCTGACCGCATCATCGATGAGATCTTGGCGTCCCTGTCTCGTTCTCAACAGACGTTGGTCAGTAATTATCCACACACGTGGACATCAATGTGCAAACATGGATGTGCACATTTTGTAAATTGATGGACATGTTTGTAGGCAGAGCATCTGAGTAGGCGTGGCCAGCCACTGATACATCATGACTCAGAGGAGACGGAAGTTGTGGATGAAAGGCAACTGGAGGCAGAGAAACTACCACCACCTCCAACTGACCTACTGGTACACACACAAACACACGTACACTTTTGGGGCATTGGGGGATATACAAGCTCTCACTGGGCACAAGGCACACATAAACACCCTGGACAGGATGCTAGTCAATCGTAGGAGTTAACATATTGCAGGCTTTTGGACTGTGTGAGGTAGGGGTGTGATCATCGCGAGATTAAAACGTGACGATATTTCTCGTCAAGCTTGAACCTGTCTCGATTTTTTAGAGAGAGATCTGAGAAATATCGTGTCTCGTCACATCTCGTGAGATGAATGTCTCATTACACCCCTAGTGGGAGGAGATCAGAGCTCCCTGAGTAAACACACAGTGAAAGTAGACATATTAAATCCATTATACTTTTAAACATCAGATAAAAATAAATAAAATGAAGTTCTACAGAATAATGCTGCAACATTACCTGGAGTGGCTAACACATCTGAACTCAATAATTAGACCTGGTGTCCACATAGTTTTGTCTATTTCACATGGTAGAGCAAATCCTCTATGACCTTATAAAATAACTTATAAGCATTTGTGTTGTTTAGGATTTTGACTTTTAATTTCACCCAATCATTCTTGACATCCATATGTATGCTTTGACTTTAAGACCATACCAATGGTCTTTGAGGAACTTATTAGCTTCTTGTTTTCTCTTTGTATTTAAAGCTGACTCCAACATCCAAGAGGCAAAGTATTCTGTTCAGGATGGTGCGTCCAATCTCTGTGGCCTTCGGTATGCTTTTAAACAACTTTTAAAATGTATTATTTATTAATATATTGAACAGTAATAAATTGTTTGTTGTGGGCACTTTCACAGGAGAAACATTTTGCTTACCTTCTGATTTCCATCTTTAGAGGCCCGACAGTGGCAACTTTGCAGTGGTGTGACTTGAACTGGCAACCTTTTAATTGCAGCATTTAGTAGATGCCTTCCTTAAAGTACAATCATTCTGTTCAAGATTTAATATTTTTGTCCTTCAGAGCTGGAGTTTGATCTGGATAAGGCACTGGAACATGTGCCTATCCATGTGGAGGATCTTCCACCTCCTCCACCAGCAGAACCTATACAGGAGACGACATGTTTTAATGATCTGTCAGATACAGACAGTCCCAAACTACTGCACATCACTAAACTGAGACCACGCAGGAAGAAATTCAGCAAACCAAGCAAAGTACCTGTAAGAGTTCCATAATTACACACTGGTTGAGTTTATCCCTCTCCTTTCAGTGCTGTCTTAGAAAGATCACCATGGTAATGATTGTATAAAAAATCAAATTGTGTGTTGGTTACACGCTTAAAAATAAATGTTTGGCGTCATTAATTTTCATTACAATGCAAATAAACAAAGTTTATTTAAACACTAGGACTACATGAAGTACTAATGAGCCACAGTGCAATACCAGCAGCAAAATAGTCCCTGTAGTGCTGTGGAAGGGATTTTGAGTAGTCCTGGTGTGGGTTAGAAAAGTGTGTTTTGAATTGTTGTGGTTGATGTTGGAAAGAGGGGGCAGTGATTGGCTCATACGTCAGGTTAGATTATAAAAGGGATTCCTACCAATTTATTCAATTATGATCTCTGCTGGTTCATCACCTGGTGCCTGTACAGTGTCAGAGGATAATAGGGATCAGTGTGTGACTCTCCCTATGCAAAACTGAGCCCCATATGAACTCGCATTGTGCAGTCGTTTACAAAGATGCACATGGGGATGTGAGGACAATCACCACTCTCCTCTGTCAGGAGTGAAAGTCCTGTGAAATGCAATTATCTTTGTAAATGTAAATGTTTTTCTTTTACATTCAGCCAATAAAAAGAGCTTCATCAGAAGATGTGGAGCAGAATGAGTTTGTGGGAAAACTCGATGATGGCCTGGATGATTTCTTTGCTAAAAAAGTCACAAAATATGGACCGAAGTACGACTTTGATTCATTTTTATATTTTGTTTTGAGTGTAAACTAAAAATACTAATTAGTTCTTATTTCAGGCGTTCCTCTGGGAAAGCAATAAGTGTGGAAGGAGAAAGGAAGCGGGAATCTCGCATGAGCGGCTTCTTCAACCTTATCAAATCACGTTCCTCTGTCAAATCTCCACCTGCCAGCCCTCACACACCTTCCACCAACCCAGCCAACACTACACCTTTAATGTCACCGGTCATCATGGAATCTGAGGCTGCAGAATCCACAAAAAATGCAGCTAAAAGTTCTGCCCCTGAACCCACTCCAGAGCCTGTCCGAACTCAGGTACCAGAAAACACTGACTCGTGTGAACATATAGAACCAACGGTAATCGTTGAGCCCAAAGTTCCTGCCGAGGAGAGTAAGAAGCGAGATGGTCCTCAACAGGGCAAAATCCGAGGGGTGCAGGTGATGGGTACTGACTTTCTGGCTCAGCTTAAAGCCAAGCAGGAGAGGATGAAAGAAAAAGTAAGTTCTTCAAAAGGTTTTCTCACCATTATTGTTTTGGTTGGAATTAGGGTGGGAGGAGTAGTCATTGGTCGTGCCTGAGAGAGCTTACAGTCTGGATTAAGCTCCTTTGAATTTTACATTTGTGTACACTCAAAGAAGCATTAAGGAGAAAAAAAATCATGTTCTGAAGATGTGAAAGCGGACATTACACATTTTTGTGCTGGCAAAATGCATCGCTAAGGAAAGTGGCTGTTATTCAATACAAAAAAAATACATTTTAATTAATTAAAAAGTTTTAAAAGTGAAACTAACATTTTTATGGTGGCTTAGTGGGTAGCACCAGTGTCTGCGTGGGTTTCCTTTGGGTACTCCGGTTTCCTCACACAGTCCAAAGCCATGCTACCAGGTTGATTGTGACACTGAATCGTCCTGTAGGTACCTGCGATGGACTGGTTCCCCCATCCAGGGTGTTACCTTGTGCCTTGCGCCAATTGAAGAGCTGGGATGGGCTCCAGCACCCCTCCCCGACCCTAATCAGGATAAGGGATTAAAGACAATGAACTGAACTGAAACCTTTTTATTGTGTTGTGATCTTGTGTTCCACAGACCAATGAACCATCCACTGCAAGTAAAAGTGAACCAGAACATGGTTAGTCTAAATGTACCATGTTAAACAAGTCCACACTAAAAAACAAAATCTTAGTCTCATTTTTTTCACATTTCTCTTGTGCTCCAGGCGAGAGTGTCTCTGGCACTTCAGAGAAGCCAGCAGTCCAGCTGAAAGAGCATCACCCAGAGGCTCTGTTGAAATTTCAACCAACCCAAGTCCACCTGAAACCCACTGGACCTGCAGCCAAACATACCGTGGTACCACCACATCTAGCTCTTAAAGTGTCACACAGCCCCGCTAACCGCAGCTCCACATCTTCCACAACCAACCCAGACCACCCACCAAGCCAGGAACAACTTCCCCACCCGCAACAGCCCCACAGCCCTCAAGGAAACTCCAGCACTCCAGCTGGTCAGTTATTGTCCTAATATTAAAAAAAAGAAATAGAATCTGAGATTACTATACATGCCAGAACAACATTTACTAAAAACAAATCCAGGTGCACATAGACCATGCTGCCATGCTGTACCCATTCTACCAGATGGACCAACAAGTGTATTTACAAGCTGTAATCCAAACAGTGTAAAAGCTGTAATTGTAATGTGCCTGTCTGCCTAACCCACGCTGACTAACAGGGAGTTGGAGATTCCAGATTAAAGGAAAGGCCAGTTCCATCAATCAGCTGTACTTCTAAATCTTATTTTCTATGCCTGGCGATAAGCTTCTTTTTAAGTGTGCTCGGAACTTAGCTCAGGTCTGAGTCCTCTGAGATCCTGATTACCTGTGCGAGTTTGTTCTGTGCTTTTTCTTTTAAGGCCGAGTAGTAAAAGGTGTTGTAACAGCTTTCTTCTGTTTGTTTGCCAAGCATTACTGTGGATATCTGTGAGTGGAGCCCATTGGGTAAGGCCGATTGTGGCAAGGAAAACTCTAAGAATATAAGGGGAAAAACCTTGAGAGGAACCGGACTGCATGGACTTATCCTTTTGGGTGGACTGGATGATATTTTAAATAAACAGGATGTATACATATTCAGGTTCAAAATGGTGGATTGAGTAGCTGCCACAGTTGTGGCTTAGAGTTTCCAGGTCCCAGTGATGCCATTGCCTGTCCTTTTCATTCTTAAGTTCTGATTTGGACTGTAGATTATCAAATGGTTGTATTATGGGTATTGGGGGCAACACGGTGGTACGCCCAGGAGGAGCAGCAGGAATTTCCTGCTAGCCATTAGGATACACAATGCATTGTTGTGCCGGTCTTAAACCTGGATAAATACGTTGTGTCAGGGTTGCATCAGGAAATACGCCTAACATAAAAACTATGCCAGATCAATAATAAAGACCACGACTTGATATGGTGACCCTTAAAAGGAGCAGCGAAAGGATTCATGAGTATTTTTGCACTGCCGATGTAAACTCAATCTGTCTTTTAACATGCTTTTAGATGACGTTGTGAGCCACCCCAGTGTAAGCTCCTCTTCCAAACTTCATGTTATAGCTCAACACCATAAAGTGGTGCTATCTGAATCAGAGACAGAAGAGCCGTTATCCATCCATCGTGCATCTGAAGACCAGCTGCCACCTCCAATAGGTACTTTTATCTAAGATTACTGTGTTCAGGAATGTGTTTATTATAATAATAGCTAATGATCACATGCTGTATTGAACTCCCATTTTCATAAATGAAAGCTTATGATGGTCACACCAAACATGTTAGCATACCGTAGGTGTTGGTGTTACTCATGTGGTTTCTGTGTCTCTCAGTGCTCAAACCTGCAGCAGATAACGGTGTGTTTGAGCCAAACACACCTTCATCACAAACTCCAGTAGAATCAAAAGGTCGTTATTCCCTTCTCTCATCAATAAGTTCTGCTAAAGAGGAAGAGGAGAATCAGAAGTCTGTGCCTCTCACCACACAAGGTCTGACCAACTACAGTCAGACAAAATGAGCATTCAATGTATCTGTCTACTGAATATACTACTATTGCTTTTTAATAAGTTTTACTTATTACCTAATATATTCGAAGCACAGCTGGAGCCACATTGGTATCTTTCGAGTACCATAGTCACTAAGCTACCACTGAGCATATTGTTTGCGGTTCATATTGTACATAACTTTGTACTTATATATGAGCAAAAAGGTCTGTATGTGTAGATATAATGTGAGAAATTATTCAGTCACCACCTTAATATTTTACACTTCTGTAGTTTGTACATAGGCACCTTCTAAATGAATGTAATGTAAATACCTCAAGACTCCAGCTTCAAGTACTTCATTTTATTTTGACACATTAATACAAAACTTTTAGTTGGATTTGATGTTAAACAAAATGCTATAGCATCAGTACCACCAGCTTTGACGTTCTGGCCCTATCCTAATTTAACAATGTTCCAAGGCAGTGATTCCAGACCTTTTTTGCACCACTGACCAGTTTCATATAAGATATAATTTCATGGTGGGGACTGAAGGATTTATAATAAAATTATATGAGAGCATAACAAAAACACAAAGTGTGTTTCTTAAGTTCAATCTAGTCGTTATTTTGGTTGCCATCACTGCTTTAAATTCCATTTCACAAAGATACGATTTTGGCAATTTAAGCAGCTTGTTCTCTTCTTTTGTTGTGATCTCTGGATTCTGTATGTTCTGCCTTGATTTTAATCCAAAATGCTAAAACATACTTTAAAGGCCACCGTCAATGGAAGTTCACAGTAGTTGACCCTCTTCCAGCGTGGACCTTCGTTCCGGTGGTTGGGGAATACTGTTATAAGGAACTCTCTGATGGACTTTTCTCTTTGAAAGATTTACATTTATGGCATTTAGCAGACCAAAAGTGACTTACAATGATCAGGGGCCAAACAGTGTAATTTTGGTGATTGTCCAGTACCTTAACCACCAAGCCACTAACCACTGTTTGAAATCGTACATTAACTTGCTTTAAACCTTTCATTAAAAGAATAATAGTTTTGGAACTGGATACGTCTTTGCATTCAAGAGTATTAAACAGTGATCCCCTCTGAACAATCCATGCAAACCTTAGTAAATACATTGCACCATAAGTACTACACTTGGTTTAAACTGGCCTGTATGTGTGCTCTGTGTAGATGGACTATTGGCCTTCACAGAGTCTGCTTCGGCACCGTCCTCTCCAGATTCAAGCAGCACCAGCACCCAACACCATTCTACTGCTACTGCCAAACACACTGACCCAACACCAGGTGGCCGCACCACAGAATAATCACTTAAAGCGACTGGACTATTCCTGCAGATTAAATATCGGCTGCCATTGCTTCAGTGTCTCAACTAAAGATAGAAAGACGTGATGGCAGGGCTGTTGGTCACAGATCTGCTAATGAGAAGCTTCGGACCGCTTCCCATGCCGCCTGTAATTATGAGCCATTCAGCAGCAACTGTGCAGATGTGAAAACATTTTACAAGTCCAGAAATGATGCAGGCAGTTTTACACATGTATCATATAAACTGACCCGTTTTACTGTTATGGCACTATGACTGAAGTGACGTTGTATTAAATTCATTCTGAAATCTGGGTTCTAAACATAGTCATGGAACTTCAAAATGATCAGGTTTTTTTTAGCTTTACATCTATGTGCATGTGTTTGACCAAAATGGGCAGTTTTGTTTTGTTTTACTGTATTTTCATTATTTTTCTAGTTTATAGAATGAAAATAACACTACTCAATTTGGTCAAACACATAGTGGTCTCTTATTTGTTCTGTGACTAAGTTTATGGCCAACTAAAATGAAACATCTCAGACTGAACATTAAAGACATTTTATATCCACAATATGGTGGAAGGTTTGTGGACAAGATCCCTGACTTTCTGTCTTGCGTTTGTCTTGTTAATTAGGAGGAATGCCCAGATAATTCATACTGTAGGTGTAGTGCTTTATTTGTCGTATC
>JAYDZG010000001.1:2538662-2553852 GCA_034509265.1 Microcambeva bendego | reverse complement strand
TTTGCACAAAATCACTCTCACATAAAGAGATTTAACCAACTTTATCCAGTTGGATAAAGTGGAAATACAAAAGCAGGCAAAAAGTGAGTTTTGCATCATATGTCCCCTTTAATTATAAATGATTCACATGCATGCTTATTTATTTCCACTCTAAAGAAAGACTCACACACCATCTAATCTGATACAGATGTATCACAGATGTAATCTTTGTAGATTGAGCAGCTCTCAGATCAACAGTTTTCTGTTTTGTCTGTAGTGAGTAAACTGATAGTGATGCCCCGAATCATGTTGTTCGCATTACTGTCATTACTGAAATTCATATAACCATATCTTCATATCTTTAGATAAAGACAAAAGGAACAAAGGAATATAACACATGATATATAAACTCTGTTTCTGTCAGAGCTGGGACAGTCTGTTAGCCAATATTCATGTTTTTGATGTATTAATATAGTTATGAAAAAAAATAAGAGACCACTTCAAAAAATATATATTTTTTAGTTTTGCAGTTTATGGGTGTCATGACCAAAATGAGCACTGTTGTTATATTATATAAACTAGAATTATAGTAGAATAGAATAGAATACATATAGAATTATAATAGAATAGAACAATACTGCTCATTTCGGTCATACTACTCATTGTAAATCTAAAAAAACCTGATCATTTTGAAGTGGTCTCTTATTTTTTCCATGATTGTATAATAAATTAGCTATATGGAATATAAATACATACACATTAAATTAAAGTAAATTAAATCTAATTCTAGTGAATACATCTAATTCTAAACATTCTAGTAGTGTTTTAATGTTTTTGTACTTTGTATGTACATTGTACATAAACCTAGAAATACTAAGTAAATTATAATAAAAACAGGATGCAGGAGACTTGATTACATGCCATTTTTGAGCAGAGCTGTTTAGAGACGGTACATTGGTGTAACTACAGGACTGGATCCTGTTCTGGTGTAAAAGGTAAGCATCTGGTTTTACTTCTTTAGAGGTTATAAATTAGCCTGTGTGTAATTCACTAGTTTAAGTTTAGTGCTTGATGGATACTGTATAGTTAACGCTTGTTTTAATTACATAAGGTCAGTAACGTTAGTGGTCTATTATTAGCAGCTGTATATGATCTTGTGCATACTATTGTATATAATGATCGTAATCATGTTTAAGTGAGTGTATAATAACTTGAAATTAAAAGTTGTTTCTTTCATTAGTTTAGAAAGAGCTGTGGCACCACCATTTTTCTTTAACTAATAAGTTAAATCGAGTATCACAGAATTTGTATTCATCAATTTAGCATTAATAAATACGTTATTAAGAAATAAGAGAGGCTTTCCCTAAATGACTCTGACCCAAAAACTGTGCACATGGGTCTGTATGTACAATTATGTTGGTAAGATTAGTAAAATTATCCAAGAGATTAGTCTTGTCACACATTTATTACTCAAGTAAATGAATTTGTTGATCAAAATGATATAAACCTTTTTTAATCCACAGGGTACCTGAGGCCTGTGTAGGCGGAATGATTCTTTCTACAACTTTCATCTGGTTCAGGTAAGTAAGGATCACGTGTTTGCACAGTATTTTTGTCTATATGTCTCTGACACTGTATAATGTAAATTTAAAAGTGTATTAAAAGTGATTTACATTATTGTTTTAATGCCAACTATTTATGTTTATTTACAGGGTTTTCTAAAAAGACAAGCCAAGGCATGCTAGCATTTCTTTTGTTAAAATAGTTATTGATTTATTTATTGAATATTGCAATTGCTTTAACAATTTACTAACTGCACTTTTATATAACATAACAGGTCATGTAAACATTCACTGGTGTTTAATGTTGACTGAATAAACAGTTGAAATAATTTCTATTTTCATGGGTATTGTTTCGAAATTCATGTCAATATAGTGAGTAATATAAAATGTATAACATTTTAATATTTATAAAATAAAGTAATGAACATTATTATTTAAGTAGTAATGGCCATTCTATGACGAACAACTAAATGGACTTTACTTAAAGTACATACAGATTTTAACTTTAATATAATTAAGTAACCTTTACTTAATATCTTCAGAGGTTGCATTTAGTGGTGTGCTCACTTTACTTGATTTTTGCTAGTAAGTTGTACTTGATATTTTAGCAGTGACATTTACTTTTAAAATGTTATAAATTGTTACCAGGATTTTAACAAGCAAATCGTACAAGGTTAGTTTTTTCCCCGGATAAGTTGGCGGCCGATGCGAGCAGTTGTTTTCACACTTTAATATTTTTTTATTATTTGTATAAAGGGTTTTTATTTGCAATTTAGGCTTGTCAGTGAAGTTTAGGTACTTTTGGTAGATGTTATTCAAACACAAAATAAAATACTATGAGAAAAGTCTTACTTACCACACCTGTTTGTGGCAGGTTCACACAGAGATCAATGTCCCACTCGGCCGATAGTACTGTCCACCCTTCTTTAATTGTATTTAACAAAGAAGTTTTACATTTTCTGGAAATTATTAAAGCTAATTTAATGTAGCTTTGTCTGGGAGACAATTGCTGGCAATTGGGGAGTGTGCTTGTGAGTGCAATCTCAGTGCTGATCCCAAATCCAGGTAAAAAGATGAAAAAATATATTTTTTAAAATTATAAAATAATGTTGGTTTTCTCTCACATTTTTACATTATTTATAACAGGTAACCTTTTCACTAGATCATTCACAGACATGTACCAAGCATACCTTCAGGCTAACGTTTATTACTGATTAGCTTGTGCTGCTGTTTTGGTCTGGAGGGTTTCTGGTTTCTGTATGCAACTCAGCGTTTGTAGTGCCATCAATCAGTCATGCTGTAATGCTTGGCTGGCACACAAAACCTTTTCAAGTGCAGTGTCTGCATCCTCACACTGTTTGGCTAAAGCCACTTTGCTAATCAACACCAGCAGTCTTTATTGCTGAGTGTCAACAAATCAGCATGAAGGAGCTGGCGGTCGATTGACGAGTGTCATTCGCGATGATCTGACATTGAGCTATGAGTGTTCAACAAAAGACCAGAAAAGTTTACCTCAGGTTTTGCACAATTTCTTCTGTGGTGGTTTAATGAAGGGCTCTTATCAACAGTTTTATGAGCATCTACGTAGGTCATTTTTCCAGGGAAGTCAAAACTCGAAAATAAATATGTGACCAGGAAAGGACTGATTGTATTGTGGTTCTTAGCTAAGCAGGAAACCAGCCCGGCGATGTTTTTAGAACAGTGTGATACCAGCAATCTGAGGAGCATCAGTTGTGCGGCGGGTCATAACATGTTTTTTTGGTATGGTCGGAATTTGATTGTTTTCATGCTCATCTGCGTTTTAGCTGCTCTGCATACATTTGACCAACTTGGCTTGAAGACCTGTAGGAAGCATCCTAACACCAGAACAAGTAAAGTTAATGTTTTATTAGGCCTGTATGGTAGAGTGTCCAGAAAGAAGCCACTTATCAATAAAAACGCAAAGACAGCCCGCTTGGCACCTAAAGAAATCTCAGACTATGAGAAACAATCCTGCAGTGAAGCATGGTGGTGACAGGATCATGATGTGGGATTGTCTTTCAGCAGCAGGAACTATGAGACTAGACTGAGTCAAGGGTAAGATGAACGCAGTAATGTACAAATACATCCTTGATGAAAACTTGCTCCAGAGCTCTCTGGACCTCAGACTGGGACAACGGTTTATCTTCTAAAAGGACAACGGCAAGATAATACAGGCGTGGCTTTAGGACAATGTTCTGAATGTTCTTGAGTGGCCCAGCCAGAACCCAGACTTGAAGCAGATTGAACATCTCTGGAGAGATCTGAAAATGGATGTGCAGCGACACTCCCCATCCAACCTCATGGAGCTTGAAAGGTTCTGCAAAGAAGTGGAGAAACTGCCCAAAAATATGTGTTCCAAGCTTATAGCATAAATACTCAAAAAGACTTGAGGCTGTAAATGCTGCCAAAGGTGCCTCAATAAAGTATTGAGCAAACACTGTGAATACTAAATTTACAAACAATCTTTTGAACTTTGTCATGATGGGGTATTGTGTGTAGAATTGTGGAATAAGACTGTAACATAACAATGTGGAAAAAGTGATGTGCTGTGAATACTTTCCAGATTCACTATACATAGTGAAATAAAGAATGTGCAAATAACTTGATCCCACAAGCACATAACCACATGGATGCACATAAACTTGTGAAGTTGAAAATGATCAGCTCATGAGCATATATAAGTGAGTCTGGTCTGCTTTATGCATGTTTAAATGGGTATTTGATGTCACAGACAAACTCTCCACCAGTTGTTCCACAATTACTATAGTTTCAGTGATAGAGTACTATTCTATTTTCTTTTTTCTAACTATATTTACATTTGTTATCATGGTAGTACCTCTGAATCCATTTCCAATACACTCATGAGCTATTCTGGTCATTCAGCCGACAAAGTTTAAACCTCACAGACGCACCCGATGCACTCAAGCAATTTTGGAAAGAGTTCATGTACTTAATGAAAAATTAAAAACATCTAGTTATGACAATAATTCATGTGCACTATTTTTTAACCCCCAGCCTTGGTATTTCAGGGGGTTGAATAATAACAGTGCTCACCAGTACTTGCCTCAGTAACTTAATAAGGAAAGTAACCTAAATTATTTTTCATTCTTCTCTAAATGTTTCAGCTCATTGAGGTTTGGCGTTTGTGCTAAAACTATATCCGTTAAATCCCAATAAAGGTTAAGTTGATATTTATATCCGGAGACTGAGAAGATTTAATCATGGTAGCTCAGTAAATAAAGTATTGATGTAGTTATTAGGGAGTTGCTGGTTGGCCAGGGCTGCTGAGCAAGGCTTGTAATTGTTTGATTGTACTTTCAGTCAGCAGCAATTGACTTTCTAAAAAATCTAAATGCTTTTTCAATACCTGTTATTCTAGATTCAGATTTGTCAAGACATGAACAGGATCGGGGATTAAAATGGTTGAATTTGGTATAAACATTTTTAAATACATTTTTAATCCTTAATAATATATTATTAAATCAAATTTTTGGGATGTTTCTAACCAGCTGATTCTCTGGATTTCTGTTCGACTGTCTCACTTTGTCTAATCATTAGCACCCAAAGCAAAAAAAAAAAAAACCTTTTACATATGCATGTTCTCACTGTGTCAGGGTGGGTTTCCTCCAGGAGCTCCGGTCCCCTCCCACAGTTCTCAGCACTTGCCCAGCATTAAAATGTTTTACTGGTTCCCATTCAGGTTTCATGTGCAACAAGAAAACATGTTGTATGAGTATCGTGCAAAAAAATAATCTATAATATTTTCTATACTCATCATCAAGCTGATGTGAACTGGACTGTCTTCTCTGGTGCAATGCTTAAGCTCAAGTGTTTAAAACCTGTAGCTTTAACTGCTAAAGTAGCTGCCAAATGGATGAATGCTAAAATGCTAATACTGTCAATATTTATTAGCAGGCAGGACAGGATGTATTTTAACTTGTCTCAGTTTGAGTGTGTATATGCATGCTAAAGCAAGAATTGTTCATTTAGCATTAGGATGGTGGTGCACAGTTACTCCATCCCACAATGCTCTCTCACGGTTGCAGCTCACTGTTTTACATTTTTCTTTCAGCAGTTTCAGTTTGCTCAGCATGTTCATGTACACACAATCATACTAGCTGTGAGCAATGTGGCCGAATGAATCTAGATCCCTGGTCATTGAGTTGGATGTAATGCCTTTATTTGGCATATATACATCAGTATCAGCACGAGAGAGCCAGAATTCAAACCCATAACCTTTGGTTTAATACCCTGAAACTATTCCAAAATCATAGGAGTTAAAACAGTAATTTTTTTCATTCTTCTAAGAAGGGGTGTTTTTATTTATATTTATTTTAATACTTTTTTACTCACTTATTAAATAGAGCAGTTTTTTGGAGTCTTTATACATAGTATTCTGTACTCCCATTATCTAGAGCTTCTTTATATTGAGCTGTTTTTTCTCATTACATAGAGCTGCTTTTTATACTCAAAATATAGATCCTTGTTTTGAAGAGATTCGTTTTTATCGGTGCCAGGTTTGTTAACTAGTTAACCACGAATGGCAGCTGCAAATGAGAAATATATGTAAATTTGGTATCTAATTTAAAAGTCTTTTTCAAGCCTACCTTACAGTGAGAAAATCCATGATTTAATGAGTTTGCTTCAAAAAAGTTATGTGCGTACTTTCTGTAATGGACTTTAGCTTCGTATAGGACTTCATGGACTGATGTGTTTGTTGTTTACTTGGCAGCTCTGACATACTATGCATAAAACATTCTTTGACCTGATTTTTTTATTCCGAATATGTTACACAGATAGTTAAGCTATGGAAAATGGTGGAAACAGTGTGCTCTTCATTGTAGTTTGACCAATAGCACACATTCTGCTTTTTTAATTGTTTAGGTGTGCTTTTTATATGTATTGATTTATAGGTGATGCCATGTGTGCCGGTTGGTGGATTGGGGCTTGCTGAAGGGGTACCCACTATAAGCACGGCAGACCACTGTTTTTTAGGCTCATTATACAGAGCTGCTTTTTATACTTATTACATAGAGATGCTTTTTGATGTAGTGATGTGCTTTTACTAAGAGATGCGATTGTGTGACTAAATCCTTTCAGCTTAATCATTCATGGAAGTGTACCCATACTTTCAGTTTTATAGCCTACTTTGAGCTTATAATGGATGTATGATATATTGTTGAATTGTATCGTATATTTTAAATGTAAAAAATTTGTTTTATCAATTAGGGTATATTCATAACATCATGTAAACTTGCTCCCATACTACAAAATTCTTCCCTGAGAGCTTACAGCAGAAGATGAAACGGGACCACTTCACATCGGTTTCAGCGCACTCCCCTCTGAATCACTAGGGTTCATCATGCTGCCAGCGATTTGTGCTTGGAGTTTTTCAGGATCTGTATTTGTGTAGGAGTTTGAATTGTTTGTTAGTCTGTTATGTAACCAAGTTGCTCCTGAATATTATTTCAGATATATAGGTGCTAGTGCAGGCTACAAGGGGTGGTGTGGGTGATGCTCATCTTCAGTAACTGAGTTGAATTCTCTTTAAATTACTATTAGTGTTTGTTTTTTTCTTCCCTGGTTGTCCTTTTGAGTGGGTTTTTCTCAGTTAGTCCTGTTCCTCCACCATAACATATATGTCATGATGCGGAATATTGTGCCACACAACTAAGAAAGTTCGAGCATCACAGCAATTTACAGCTCTTTGCTTGACATCGGTTATATCCTACCTTACAACACACAGAAGAGGAATTGAGTTAAAGATTCAGTGAGGTGGCTTGTCTAAATTTATAAAAGTAATGATTTTATATTTGAAAATGAAGCATCTAGACAGATGTCTGTATTATTTGTGTTGTAATTGGATGTAGTATTTATCTGTTACATGTTTGATTACCACCATGTGTAATGTATTTTAGACCACACACACAGGAAGGTGCAAATAAGGGGAAACACCATATTTTTTTCTATGGTAGGTATGTGATTGAACAACACCAGAAAGAACATAAGAGATGAAAGCATTTCACTAGAAAGAAAGTGGGTGGGCCTTCTGAGCTTCCAGGCATTAAATCTATCTGACCGTGTCTTTGTAGGAGACGTTCGTGCTGACATGGTTCACCCTGTGGTTATGAGGACACAGTCCTGTCTGTGAAAGCACTCATTTGGGTAAAGTTATATCTCTGGATGAGATCTGTGCATCCTAATGCAAGCAGCAGCATGTGCCTGTACTGTGTAGAGGTGTGAGAAAGCTCTGCAGACTCGTTTTGTTGGTGATGAGGGTTGAAAGCTGGCACTTTAAATTTTGGAGGTTATGGTGTACTGAGAGGCTGTTGTTGAAGACCAAATTATTGATCATAATTATTTTCTTTGTTGAGAATCAGTGGTCTTGGAACGTACAATGTAATGTGCTTAAAAATCTTGTAGTTCAAAAAATCTAGTACTGAATCCCTGATTCATTTCTTTATGACTTCTCAATTTCAGACTTCATATCAGAGCCTCCTAATTCTGTAATCAATGGCAACAGTCCAGACTCTGCCCTTAACCCGAGACCCCAGCAAGAGCATCAGCACTCTGTACCCGGCACCTTCTCTGACATCAGCTGACTGCATTATGGGCAGCGTTGGCAGTCTAATTGAGAAACAGGACATATCACCCACTAAAGTTAACCGAGCGGTTCCACAAGTACCGTCACATCGGAGCAACGGCCCACGGAGGAAAGGTTTTAACCAGAGAGAGCTGCTTAACTACTTGAACATCACCAAGAAAGAACCAAAAAGTGGCAAACACATCGTCTTTGGGACCTCGTCTATCAAGCGGGAGTGTTCCAGAGAGGGGGAGAACATCAACACCAAAATATACCAGAAAAATGGAAAAGAAGTGGACCTGGGCAAGAACTCACTACCAATTGGTGGCAAATTCGATAAGGTATGAATTATGGTATTTCAGTGAAATGTTTCTGATATAGGGCCAAGCTTTGTGCTTTTGTAAATGCAGTAACTGTGATGAAGTAGTGCAGTGCCTTTATTTGATTCCCCATTGCCAAACACCAAGGGTACATTCTGTGTGAATGTTTAATGCTCTTCTTTTGTGGATAATGGAATGGGGGAACATGTGCTTCATCTGGAAAATGAGGAATCCATTCAGACCAATTGGGGCTAGTGTGTGTGTCTGGGGTGAACTGTCCAGTGTGTTTCCTGCGCTTCGCTTAGAGAATCAGACCCACCATGACCTTCACTAGGATGAATTGGTGGTAAAACAAGTGGTGAAGGAAGGAACCAGTCAAGTCTTTATGCTGATCAAATATGTTCATTACATGAATCAGTTTACATTTAGCAGATGCATATTTCCAAAATAAATATCATGAACACATTTTTATATTAATTGTATGAAGTATAGCCATACACATGCTGACAGATGGTCCTTTTTCACAGTGTATATTTACAGAAAAATACAGATTTATATCAAATGAAAGATTGATAAATGCTCTCACTGGATCTTGCAATCCAACAGAACAGAGCCATAGGCCTGACCAAGCATCTACACCAGTTGTGGGGAAATTACGGCCTGCAGGTGACATACAGCACTTTAGGCCCTGTAATCTTGTGGCTGTGGTTCAAGGATTGACAAGCCATGTACAATACATGAACACCATCTAGTACAGACTGACAAAAAAGCTTCTGGGGCTCAAATTGCAGATCGTTTTAATTCTGCTGTTGATGTCCCACATCAGTGCAGAACCCCACCCCATTTCCCACAGACACCACCACCACCAGCTAACTACTGTTCACTTATGATGGACAAACTGTACATAAAAGCAATAGATGTCTGTCTCATTCTCTACAAGATCATGTGAGCAGCCAAGAATGTAAGTGGAGGAAAAACAACACATTGCACTGTATGATGATTCATCTTTCAAAGAGCAGACTTTGGACGTGCTGGTATGTGCTGGCACTGAACAATTTGAATGTCTTGGGTAGACCAGTCTCAACACATCAGAGCTTTTTGACCACACATTGTTGAGGTTGTTTTAATGTTATGGTTAATGAATATTCTTCCACCACACAGTCATTTTTAATCAAAAATTTGTATCTGCCGTTGTAAAGGTGTCTCACATCTGCTGGTCATTTAAGTTGGAAATAGGTGGGCTGGCAGCAACATCCTTTATCAATGTGCAGTAAATTAGATGCCCAGACTAAATCTCTGGCATCTGTTGGAATAAATTTAATGTCGTAATTGAACTATGTAGCAGATTTATTGTGCATGAGATCTACACTAAAAAGATTAATGGAAGTAAAAGCTGCAGTGTGAGTTATTTCATGCGGTTTGGCCGAGATTCAGGGCTTAAATGTAGATGTGATCTCCTAAAGTAATCCTGCTTTTTTTCCCCTCAGCCTCGTTTCAGACCATCTGCCTTCAAGCCGGTCACGCCAAAGAGCTTCAGCTCCGTCCAAAACCTTTATCCTTCCAAATCAGACGAGCTGACCAGCGGCAAGTACTCGTTCTACTCCAAGACGACCTCCAAATCTCTTTCGACCTCGTCCACCTCCTCCTCTCCGTCACGGTCCGGGAACGGAGTGACCAAAGGGGTCTTAACGGTCCCCCACGAGGAGGAGACGGCTTCCGATTCAGGTCATAACTCCATGAGCAGCCTTCCACCATACCGCTCACCCTTTCGTCCCCACCTGAGTCAGATTAGTGCCTCAATGGGCCACATCGAGCACATCGGGTCATTTGAGAAGGTAGCCATGGGGGCGGTAGGCAGGGAAGCTCTCAGTTTGGGCCCCGAGTCCTACAAGCTGTCACGCTCTATGGAGGACATGGTGAGGGAGCTGGAGGAGCGGCTGCAGGAGAAAGAACATGAGCTCTGGCAGATGAGGAGGAATCTGGATGAGAGTGAGGATGCCATTGCACAGGTAAACACACATACAGTAATAAAAATAATCAAATACTGTAATGATTATCAATTTTATGCAAACCGATTACAAATTAGACCACATGTCTGAGTAAGGTGATAAGCTTCTACAATGTCAAATTATTATGACTACGTCCTACTTTCAATGGCTATGGCAGCGTTACGTTTTTACTGCATTCTCTGGGAATGTGTGTCTATGTGGAGGACACTCTAGGCCAATTTGTGTGTAAATCATTCCTGTAGATCTTATACACACATTCATGCTGATTGTCTTCCCTGGAATGGATGGGATCTTTCAGGAAGATGGCTAGAAATGTCTACATTGGTTGGAAGAGCATAAAACCCCTTAATTTCCCAGATTTGTGGGATGCACTGCAGTCAGATAACTGCGACAACATACCAGGACCTTGTTGAGTCACTCCCAGCCTATCTAGCTGGTGTCCATGCTGCACACACCAGTGACTCTAGATATTAGTTGCTGCTTATGATAATGTGACTCAACTACTCATATAAAAGCCACCAGAGAAGGTTTAGTACAGATAGTACAAATATCCAGATTGTCTCCCGTGTGTGTTTATCTGGGTTGAGATCTGGCTTGTCCTGTTCACATTATATAGAACAGACCCCTCGTTAAAATAAGTAACTAAGTAACGTTTACATTTTAAATTCTTGAGTACAATATTTTAGCACCCTTTATACCTGTGATTATACTGTACGTAATTACACTCTATAGTGAACTTTACATCCTTGTGTGTGTGCTGCAGGTGTTCGAGGGAAAGCAGAGAATTTGGGAGAGGGAAGTAACTGAGTTGAAGCAGCTTTATGCCACTAAGCTGAAGCAGGTATCCCAGCAGTCTCAGTGCTCACAGCGAACCCTGCAGCTACAGCTCTATAAAGCCCAACACGAGCGCACTCGACTGCAGGACGAGCTAAACACCCTCCGTGGAGAACACCAAAATCTGCACAAACAGACCGGAACTGGGCAAAACCATGAACTCCAACCAAAGCTTGAGGAGAGCCGGTGGGAGGTACACACTGACCATCATTAAATTAGTATCCATAAACTGGATTTGCAGTTTATTAGGTACACCTTATGTACTACTACTGTGGGGACGCATCACAAGACTATTTGAGATTGGGGAAGTGTATCAGGTGCAGTTTATGATGGGTGAAGCTGTAATCACAATACAATGGATGCTTGACATACGAATGTCATTGGTTCAGAAGCTGTTCTTCAGTCAAAATGTTCAAATGTTAAATTTTCCCATAAGAAATCATTCAAATAGAATTCATTTGTGCCTCCCTAACCACCCTAATCTTTCTAATGTCTTAAATTGACCTAAAAATACAAGTATATTTTCCTTGAAATCTTACATTATGGAACAGACATGACTATAATAAACAATAATGAATAATATTGTATTACTGTACTGTACTGTACATAGACAAACACTGCTCCTTCTTTTGATCTATTTTTCAAAATATAAATAAAACACTGGGAAAAAAACCATCCACTGTCTGAATGTCCACTATGGGGCGTGTTCGAAAGACTAGTGAGCTGCCTCGCTGCCTGAGCTGCTTACTTCGTCTAGAGGGAAGTATCTAATTAGAAAAGATTGTAATAAGGTGTTGCCCTATAAGGTGGGTCATTTGAATGCTTAATAAGCTACCACAGTTGACATCATTTCAGTCAAACCAATGGGATGAAGGGACACAAAACGCTAGCATGTCAGATAAAGTCTTCATCTATGGACAGACAATTGTTACAATTGTCACTGCCCGGACTTGCAAATACACTAGAACCCATTTATACAAATGAAACACCAATGTTAAACTATTCACATTTGAAAATGACTGAGAATGTTTGCTATCTAGACCTAGAACTTCATGAAAAGTGTTCAGAACCCAAACTGTTTGTATGTTAAACCGTTCATAAGTCAACGGCCTGCTGTAGAAATTGAGGGGTGTGTATATTCAGATATTCTCAAACTGCCCCTTCGGTACAGTGAAATTTATGTATAAACATATTCCGCTCACTTTGTGTATTGTTAGCATTAGCCAGTGCTCGTATCCGTAGTTGACATGGCGATGTCACGTATCCGCCAGACACTCAGGTTCAGTCACTTGTGTCATCAACTCGCAGCCAAAAGTGCTCACTTGTATTTGTATTTACCCTCCACTAGTTAAAGTAATGATATTTACAATTTTTTCATGTGGAGTATTTATACATTTTTGTATATTTAACTAGACAGATCATTCTGTAGAGCCATCAGCTTGTTTTTATTTTAATCAATCGGTCTGGTTCCACCTGGAAACACTGGGCACAAAGCAGGGATTCCCTGGAGAAGGCACCAATCCATCACTGAGATTCAGCCAAAACTTCAGATGTAGCCAGTCTGTGTAGATGCCCGGCTGGTCGATAATGGACTACAGCACCTAGTCCTGTACTAAATACATGACATATCTAGCCAATACTCAGTGATGGATTGGCGTACCCACCGTGGTGTGTTACTGCACTTTGCACAGTGGTTCCAGGAAAAGTTCTGCATGAGTTTTTGTAAACAAAAATAATTTGTATGTGTGTTAGGTATGTCAGAAGGTGGGCGAGATATCTTTATTGAAGCAGCAGCTCAGAGATTCTCAGGCAGAGGTTACTCAGAAGCTGAGTGAGATCTTCATGTTGAAGACGCAGCTGAGAGAGACCCGCCATGAACTGCGGATCAAGGAGGGCCAAGTGGACATGCTGCAACTGGCCCTGCAGACATCCCGGCGTAAATGTTCACTGGTGAGAAAAAAATCTTTTCACATGAACTGCTGGGAGGCTTTCTTGTTAGTTTCTTTGTTTAATGTGGTGTGGGTTTGTCTGAGAAAGAGACACATGAGGGGGTCCTAATGTTTTGGCTCAGCAGTTTATACATAGATGGGTCAGAGAGAATTCAGAAAATGACATGAGCATGTCCTTATTCCTCTGTATTATATTGTCATATCATTGTGTGATGTCTGTGACAATTGTAAATTGCCGCTTCAACACTTTAATTTTCCTTTGGGGGATCAAAAAAGTTCTATCTATCTGACTATGTGGATGGATGGAGGGATGGATCAATCTATTTAAAGATCCCTTATATTTCCATTAATTTTCATTTTTGAATAAAAATACTTTATTTTAATGTGGCAATAAAAAAACAGCAGATGATATCCATGAACCATAATATTATTTGTATGGTTATGGTTGTTATTTACTTTTCTTTCTTTCTAAAATGTTTTCAGGGAAGGTCTGTACAAAACTTGACTGTAGCCGAGGATGATGGGACATGCAGTGCTACAGAGGACCGCCTCCGTGCTGAACTGCTGCTGGAACGACGTCAGAACGAAGCTCAGGCTTCAGCGTTCGACGCCGAGCGCAGTACGTGGCAGCTGGAGAAGGAGAAGGTGCTTCTGTATCAGAAAGGGCTTCAGTCCAGATACCTGGAAATGTACCACAAAAACGAAAGCCTAGAAAGGGAACTGCAGCAGCTCAGAGGAGGCGGCGCCAGGGCTGGGGTCAACGATGAGCGCAGGGCTGCGCAAGTGGTGGACGAAAGACTGCGCTCAGATCTTCCCTGGATCGAGAGGATTGAATCATCTGAAATCTAAATGAATTAAATACTGTGGGAAAATCATCACTTCTTTCTGACTGTGTTTGTTAAAATGTGTAAATACAAAAATAAATGCATCTATAATGTGACTGTTAATAAGCAAGAAGATCCACACAACTCAACCATTTCAAACTAAATGTTATATATGTTATATTTTACTGTGTTGTATCTTATTTGCTTATTTCATAACCCATTTTTTATGTGCAAGATTGTTGTTTGTCTTCAAATGTAGGTTATTTTCTGATGGATCACAAAACTTCCATTAAATTTACTTTGGCGATTGTTACAAATTTAAGTTTGGAGGGATTTTTGTACCAGCTGTGACTGAGCGAGTGGCATTGTTGGATACTTTAACAACTGGAGTGTTTCTGTTTGGTCTTTGGAGTTCATACCCCAAGGTGTCTGGATTTTAGTGTTTAAAGGTGCCATGATTCATTTGACAACACATAACACAGCAGAACAGGTGAGTTGTTACGTAGTCCATTACTGCTGAATTTGACAGATTCCGAAGATTCTGCGTTTGCCTCCCAAGGATCCTGACTGAGATGGAAACACAGATGTTTTGTTACTCGCCTGTGAATTCCGTGTGCGAGTGCAGGATCTAAATAAAAAACTGAAATTAGTGTATTTACATGTAACGAATAGTGCTCACAGACTACAAAAGCGGAATCCCAGACAGTTTTGGTTTTGAAATTTTGCATTTTAGGTCCAAAAAAGATGTATGATCACTTAATTATTAGAATGAATAGGCTTTAAAAACCTCTTTGATAAGTGTTTTATATGGGACTTTTACATTAACATTCTCAGCATTTAGCAGACACCTACAGTATACAGTCTGAGGAATGACGATTAAGGGCCTTGCTCAAGGGCCCAACAGCAAGAACCTAGCAGTGGTGAGGTTTGAACTGGCATCCTTCGGATCCTAGTTCGGTACCTTTAGCACTAAGCTACGATTGGCCCACTGGGGCTTTACGTTAAGTGAGTCTGTATTCAAAATGTCAGAACCAGACCCATGTCTGACTTGCTAATGAGCTATAGCAACAAATGCTCTTTAAATAATAAATATCAGGTGACAATAGCAG
>JAYDZG010000001.1:2443200-2465168 GCA_034509265.1 Microcambeva bendego | reverse complement strand
CGCCTCCATATTCCTTTGAAGTGCACACAGAGCGGAAGCGATGTTATTAATGAGGATTTGCACTTTGCTTAAGAAATGAGCGGTTTTGTTTAGATGTTCAAGCTCTTTGTGTGCTTTGCTAGTCAGTAGGTTGTAAAGCAGTCATCCTCATCTTTGTTTCTTAGCTTTTACCATATTTTAGGACCGGACACTGTAAACTAGGCTGGGAGGGAGTGGTTAAAGGACCAAGATATAATGTGTGGTGTGCTACTGATACAGTTCTTATTTCTAACTGCTCACAAGGTCATAATATATTGTGACGGATTCAATTTATGATATTTCTGATTGATTATGGCATTTGTCATGTGTAAAGTTGAACTGATTTATAGCTGTGAAAACAGCAACCTTCTAGTCAGAATCTGGTAATGGATCGAGTACCAGTTTATTTTACTCACTCACTCCTAGATGCAAAGTACAGGAGCCAGTCTACATTCATTTGTTTACAACAGAAAACAATTGATTGCAAGTGATTGCATAGCTTTGCAGTGCCGTAGCGTAATAATAATACAGTGCAACTAATTGTCCTAACCTTGTGTTCTTAGTCATGCAGTGTGTGTATAAAGAAAGCTTTTCATGTGATGTGTGTTTTGCAGGTATGTGAGACTACAGGTGAGTTGCTGCTTTGTGAGGGACAGTGCTGTGGAGCCTTTCACCTACAGTGCATCGGTCTCAGTGAAACACCTAAAGGACGCTTTATTTGCAAGGAGTGCACCACAGGTGAGACGTGTCCCGTTTCTTTTTACTCAGTAAAATGAACTGGTCAATACGACGGTTTAGGGCTGAAATGATTCCTCGAGTAATTTGATTACAATAATCGTGACTATAAAAAGCTGGAGTCGTTCTGCATGGATCAGTTTTACTTTTGCCCTACCCGTTCACACTCTGGGTGGGTGTCGCAAAAACAAACGAGGGCTGCGTCCTAAATCACATCTCAAAACTTTTCACGCACAGATCAATAAATAGTACGTTCACCGCTTCCACCTACTGTTCAGTATGAGAGTGCGATTTAGGACGGAACCGAGGTCTCACAGCACAGACCACCAAACGAACACAGAGGAGATCCGACAGAACAAACTAAAGTGAGCAGAAGCTGACTTTAAACTGGGGGAAAAAGCACCAACTCATTGTGTGTTGTTGATTCGTGGAGTTTCTCCTTCATTGCAACCAGCACATGCTTTTTAATTTTTATTCAATTTCAGAAAAAGACTTTCAAGCCGAGTCTCTTTACTTTTGTTGTATTACGTTTAGGACGTCATTGGATTATTTGATCGTACATTTATTTGCCTGAATTGCTATGCCGTTCGTAATTGTAATTATTCCAGGCTTAAGACCAGCACTGGATGCACCGATAGCCAACGAATCGAACTCTTATACTAAATTCTCGTTGTGCCACTAATCGGGGAAGGTCCTTAACCTGCTTCTGGTGTCTCTCTCTCTTCAAGGCGTGCACACTTGTTTCGTGTGTAAGGTGTCGGGCACAGATGTCCGTCGCTGCAATGTTCCAGTATGTGGCAACTTCTACCACATGGAGTGCATAATAAAATACAGCCCAACAGTCGAGCAGAACCGGGGCTTCAGATGTTCTCTTCACGTCTGTCTGTCCTGCTTCATCACCAACCCGAACAACCCCAATGTTTCCAAAGGTGAGAGCCAGTGAACAATCAAAGCCACACTCACATTTACATACAGGGCAGTTCAGTGTCTCCAACTCGTGACTGCTCGTTTGTTGGGCTGTGGAAAGAAACTGGAGCTCTCGGAGGAAACCCACAAATAAATTCTACCGAAACTTCACTGATGAGCCCGAAATTACAAATAAATACACTCGTACACCTTTATACACATTTTAAAGTTAAAATGTCATGAATTATTTATTAACATGTAAAACAACTATCCACATCGGGGAGTGTGTATTATTTATTTGTGAGCGCAATAGTGATGTAACAGTCCAGCGTTCTTTATCGATACATCGATCTGAACAGGAAACGATCCGATGCATCGATAGGTTAGGTTTTTTCATTTACGTTCAAACATTTTACCTCTTTGTGTGCTCCACTCCTCTTAAGCTGTATTTTAAGCCGTGGAGAATCGTGATACCTCTTTCCAGTATCTTCAGGCATGTTTAAAGTCATTAGACTTAGATTTGATTTTAAATGTTCCGCCTCTGTTCTGTTTTAAACTGAGACAGGAACGATGAACAGGAACAAATTTAGCATGTTTTGTAATAAAACTACGACTTAAGAATGAGAGTGGTAGAGAGTGTAAAATAATTAAATATCCAAACATAAGACAGGTTTCAGGAGAACCTTATCTTAATGTCACACACAGAAAACGAACACATACAGCCAGAAATGCTCAATTTTAATCTCTTCCCTACACTCGCTCCCTCTGTAGTGCCCTAGCATTGTACCTTACCATTCTTAAAGGGCCAGACACGAGATCTGTAATTCACAACACAGAGAGAACCTATAATTTTTATCATTATATTTAAAATCATACAAAAATAATGCTATAATGAGTGCAAACACACTGCTGTAATTCATCTTTAATTATTAAACAGTCAAATTATATTTTGACTGCATTTGTGAGTTCATAGAAATACACATCGAACCAAATAGTACCATATTGTTGCAAATTTCAATGTATTGATAAATATCGTATTGGCTAGGAGAATCGTATCGTGATTTACTACTCATATCCTTCCCACTACACTGAATATAGCATTTCTGTTTGAAGGTGACTTAGCAGGCATCTAGGATTTTGAGCAGCTTTTTCTCTGACTTAAGATGAGTCTGGGTAGATATTTTATATTAAAATTAGTTGAAATTGAATATTTACATGTGAGAAAGTAACATTAGAAGAAGTCAAGCGAAGGACTACTACATTTTTGCAGCACTTATATTAAAGTAAACTTGGTGCTTGGTGCTTTGAATCCCCTAGACAGCTTTTTGCTTTAGAATAAGGTTGAAATTTATTTTGTTTGTTTTTCATTGCAGGTCGACTGACCCGTTGTGTGCGCTGTCCCGTGGCTTACCACGCTAACGACTACTGTATGGCCGCTGGCTGCGTCCCACTGGCTAACAACAGCTTCCTCTGTCCCAACCACTTCACTCCCCGCAAAGGCTGCAAGAACCACGAGCACATAAATGTCAGCTGGTGCTTCGTCTGCTCAGAAGGTCTCGTCTCTTCCATGTGCTTTCCTCGTTCACACTACCGGGCTCACCTCACCTGTTTAGGAATGGGCCGTGTATAAAGAGAACTAAATATTGTATGAGTAAAAAGGAACTAATTTAAAGTGTACTCTGTAATGAACTTAATTCTTTTTTTTTTACAGAAGTCTCCTGTGTAATGCAAACAGGACAAGTGGATATAAATTTCACAATAGATGTTTTTAATTAAAATCTAATACAAAAACATGCTGATTCAATGTTTAAACCACGAGTCAATGTAATTAATTTTCCACCTCTGCTAACAAGTGCAGTAAAGTAATTATATGAAGAAAATTATATGCTTTCAATTCAATGTAGGGAGGACCTTTCCTGGTCCAGCATGACTGTGTAGAAGTAGAAGAGGTGAAGTACAGTCAAGTCACATAAGCATTCCTCGGCTCTCTGTATGTGATGGGGCTCTGTGTGGGATCCCGACCCCACCAGGTGTAATGTTCTCGATGGGAGACATGTCAGAGGCTTTTTTTTTCATTTTTTTATTAGATGGGGGTCATAATTGCAAACTGTATTATGAAAGTCATTTTGTGACTCTGTGGTGTGCTGCTTCTTGTCTCCTATAGGGGGCAGTCTTCTGTGCTGTGAATCCTGTCCTGCTTCTTTTCATCGGGAGTGTCTGTACATCGACATGCCCAAAGAGAGCTGGTACTGCAATGACTGCCGCGCAGGCAAGAAACCTCACTACAAGGATATACTGTGGGTAAAAGTAGGACGCTACAGGTGGGTCTTTTCTGAAACGAACATCTCTTTTTTTTCTTAAAGATGTAAACTATGCTCATAATTGTACTGCCTATGATTTGCTCTGGAACAGGTGGTGGCCGGCCGAGGTTACCCAGCCCAAAAACGTACCCGACAACATCTCTCGCATGAGGCACGAAGTAGGCGAGTTCCCGGTTCATTTCTTTGGCTCAAAGGATTACGTGTGGACGTACCAGGCCCGCTGCTTTCCCTACCTGGAAGCTGACGCCCAAAACATTGAGAGAATGGGCAAAGGTACAGATGCGGTTTATAAGAAAGGTAGGTGCTTGACAGAACTTGACCTGATTTTAATACATAAAAGGTTGTTGTGTCAGACTTCAGCATCATTCATCATTGATCTACTTAAAGCTGCAGGATTGTGCTACAGTATTAACTTATACACAGCTGTGGAAAATAAGAGGCCACTTCAAAATCTAGTTTTAAAATGTATGGGGGTGTGTGTGACCAAAATTAGCTAACCAAAATTGTTTTATTGTTTTCAATAATACTTACAATAGAAAAATAACACTACTCATTTTGGTCAAACACACACCTATAAATTGTAGAATGAAAAAACAAACAAACAAATGATCACACCCCCCCCTCCTGTAGAAACGGTGATGGTTTCACTAGTAGTCCCACAGCAGCGTGTCCATGGTGTTTTCTTTTCTGGACATTTAGCTTTTCCATTACCTCCCACAAATGGACTGGTTTACATACCTGGGTGTGAGGAAATATTTAAATGAGTAGTGCCCTGTGATAAGTTTTCTCTAGCCCAAAGTTTTTGGTTGGAGTCAAAGCCATTGTGACAAGAACTGGGTGAAATATCCAGTGAAAATGAATCATCTCTTTTAGGTATGTCTCCCATATGGATTAATTCGATTGTGCCTAGTGGCGGATCAGTAAACACTTGCTCTGTCATACACTTGTCAATTAATATCTAGAAAGTCCTGGGTTCGATACCCAGGTGGGGCGGTCCGGGTCCTTTATGTGTGGAGCTCCGGTTTCCTCGCACACAGTCCAAAGATGTGCAAGTGAGGTGAAAATAAGATACAAAATCCTCCATGAGTGTTTTCAGGATAACCTTGTGAACAGATAAACCTTGTGTCATAAGTAACTCTCTTTCTTTCATGTCATGAATGTAACCAACGTGAAAATCATGACATTAATGTCCTACCAAAAAAAAAAAAAAAAATCTGAAAAAAAAAAACTCCTAAATAAATGATTACACTTCTTGGCTTGCTTTGAAGGGATGTCCTTGAGCATCCAGGTACCGTCTCCAGCTTTGCTTGATTCTGTAATGTGAAACTTTACAGCTCTTAGTGAGGCTGCTGAACGCTTTCGAGAGCTGCAGGCAGAGAAGGAGATGCGGCAACTTCAGGAGGACCGGAAGAATGATAAGAAGCCCCCTCCGTACAAACATATAAAGGTATGTTCTCACCACCTGCTTAATTGAGAAAACTGTGTTAAATAGAGCTGAAACGATTCCTCGAGTTCCTGTTCAGTAAGAAAATGGGATTTAGGACGGAACCGAGATCTCACAGCACGGACCACCAAATGAACAAAGAGGAGATCCGACAGATCATTGTGTGTTGCTGTTGTGTGGAGTACCAGCACATGTACACACACACACACACACACACACACACCAAATTCACCTCATCTAACAGAAGGAATCCAGCAGAAGAATTTCTCATCTGATTAATAGATAGAATACTCCATTACAAAAAAAATGGATAAAGATGTTGCCCAATAATGCCAAGCTTGTGCAGCTGGTTGAGTTTCTACATAGCACTATGATGCGAGTCGTTATTGTCTCGGCTTTAATCCTCATCTCCAGTCACTGTCTAGGTCTGAGTTTTGCATATCCTTAGTGACAAGCCCCAAAACAATCCACAATATTGACTGACAGTACAGTACTATTTAATTCTGGTAGCGTCGCTGTGGAGACGTAAGAAAATTAAACAGGTTCATGAAACGGTGTCACTGTAAAAATGCAAATCCTTTTCAAGAGCTATGAATGTTATTTAAATCATATATATATAAATTGGTTGGTTGTGTGTCATGTGATCTTAGAAGAATTAAAAGACCGCTTTCTCCAGATCGTGACACATCACCGCTATATAAAAATAAACCCAGTCTCAGTATCGTCCTGTATTTTTTTTTTTCCTCCACAATGTCAATGATTCTAATCTGAAGTAAAATCTGTTTCAGGCCACTTTTCCCCTGCTGTGTCTGTACTTCCATTTTGACATCATATAAACAAATGGTCTCATCGGTGGCTCTGGCTAACTGGGTTAAATTTAGCTTAGGCAATGCAAACGGCAGGATAAAAATCACAGTCTGCGTAAAATTGTTTCTTTGTGTGTGATGTGATCTTAGAAGAATTAAAAGACTGCTTTCTCCAGATCGTGACACATCACAGCTTAAACAGGTTTTATTGCCCCTCTCTAAATATTAACTACCGCAGCATCCTAAACATTAACTCCGTTCTGGGCTGTGCTTGTAAATAATTCACTTTGTGCTCCACCATTTTAGTTCCACTAAGCATGTACGTGGGCTCATATTCTCATGTGAACATCAGATATACAACCTGCCTCCTTTATATAATAAACTTCCATACAAATTCTGACTTGTGAAAAATCTCTTTTTTTAAACTTGAAGACTTTCAACAGCGAATTATACTGGTGGAGATTTTAAACAAAAGTAATGTGGAGACTTTATAAAAAAAATGGAAAAGACAGAAACGGGAATAAATAAACTGCTGCCAAGAGAACATTTTTGATAAATAACTATAAAGTAAAATAAAGTATCTTCCTCGGCATGATTTTGGGGTCGATTCTGAGGATTATTTAGAAAAGTCTTCGAGATTGTTGAATGTCAAAGAAGCCTAACCAAATAATCAATGGCTTTCTCCAGGTGAACCGGCCAGTAGGAAAAGTTCAGATCATAACGGCGGACCTGTCGGAAATCCCGCCCTGCAACTGCAAGGCCACGGACGAGAACCCGTGCGGCGTAGACTCAGAGTGCATCAACCGCATGCTGATGTACGAGTGCCACCCCCAGGTGTGTGCTGCAGGAGAGAAGTGCCAGAACCAGAGCTTCATTAAACGCCAGTACACGCCGGTTGAAATCTTCCGGACCCTGACGCGAGGCTGGGGGCTCCGCGGCATCACCGATATCAAGAAGGTGAGGAGGAATTCTGCCGCACGGCCTCGTTTTTCAGTTGTGCGCCGACTTGACTATGTGAGCCAAAGTAATGTCGACAAATTTCTGCATAAGCATAATCTGCTTTGAAAAGTCATCGGCTGTAAGTCTTACCAGTGGCCTCGTCACATTTACATCGACAACCGTGTCCGTGTGGAAGCACGGCCAAGATTTAAACCCAATAATGGACTTATGTTCGATTAATTATCAAAGTATGTCTATGCATTTGATTAAATGATACTCTTATTCCTAGAAGATAGAGGTGCGTGAAACATTTTGCGAGACTAACACTTGAGTCAATTCTGGGGTTGAATTGAAGCAGTCATTACTATTCATTCATTAACAGGTTGATTTGAAATATTTTCAACAAAATAATTGACGGGGTAATTCTGGATTTAACCATGCTGTATATATTTGACAGTTTGACATTATTGGCCCTTTTAAAATGCCGACTAATCTCAAAGTGATGTTTTTGCTTCCTTCAGGGTGCCTTTGTGAGTGAGTACGTAGGTGAGGTGATCGACGAGGTGGAGTGTCGCTCCAGGATCAGACATGCTCAGAATAATGATATCGGCAACTTCTACATGCTCACTTTGGACAAGGCAAATATTCAGAACAACACACACACTGTAACACAAAGCAGCAAACGACTGAATAATACCTACAGCGTCCATACTCCTGTTTTTGGAACTGGAACTAAGGATATCTCTCACTTCAATAGCTAGGTTCCCCTACATCACCCACCTTCTGTATCTGTGAGTCCAACACAGTAACTGATCATGAAATAATTCCTTCAGCATGGTAATGATATAACATCTACATTTTAGCATTTAGAAGACGCATTTATCCAAAGCGACTTACAGTACAGGTACAGTCTGGGCAATGAGGGTTAAGGGCCTTGCTCAAGGGCCAAACAGCAACCAACTCACTACCACAATAAATTAATTCCTGACCCTGTAAATATGAAAAAAACCTTCCCTACCATGAACATTACACAATGGCCGATTATGGCATTAGAAATGAATCAATTGAATGAATCAAAAATGAATGTGTGATTCAAAACCTGCTGTTTAGCCATTTATTGATGAGTAAATGGTAGCTGATCAGATTCATCAATAAGTTCAGGTTTTTGTTGATTTTTTCTGCTTTCTCTCGTTCCATAAAACATAATACAGACACTCTGACTTAAACCCCGTCACTCTGCTTTCAGGACCGGGTCATAGATGCAGGACCGAAGGGGAACGAGGCACGTTTTATGAACCACTGCTGTCAACCCAACTGCGAGACTCAGAAGTGGACGGTGAACGGAGACACCCGAGTGGGGCTCTTTGCTCTCATGGATGTACCTGCTGGTTAGTCCTAGTGGGAGAGTATTCCCAGTACATTCGTGCACTGGAGCTCTAATGCTTATCTAGTAATGCACACCATTAACCTTGAATGAAATTTGAATGTCCTCGTGTAATATCCATGTTTCTCTGCAGGTGTGGAGCTCACCTTTAACTATAACCTGGAGTGTGTGGGTAGCGGGAAGACTGTGTGTAAATGTGGGGCACCAAATTGCAGCGGTTTCCTGGGTGTCCGACCGAAGGTACTAAAGCCATTTATGGACAGACTATGATCAGGACTGCCCTACACACTCACTCGTTTTAGTTTGTTAATCATTTTTTTTTTTTATTATTTACATTTATAAACACACACATTGCAATCAGTAGTACGGGGAGAATTTACTAGAAAAGTGGAGGTGGTAGTGTGAGTATCTTACAGATTCAGTAATGGGTCAGTACAATGTGGCACTTAATGGGCTTATTTTTGTTTTCGGTTTTTTGACCAGGGTATATTCATTCAGTAACTGTGGTTTCTGGCTTTGCCCTATACGAACTAAAATCTCTCCAGATTTCCTGAATCTTTTTATGCTTTTATGAACAATAAATGGTATCTTTCATTAAGAAATGTTTTGAGATGCTCTTTTCAAACTTCCCACAAAGTTGTAAGCTGCAATCCATCGTTTCTTCTTTTATCCCCGATGATGATCCCTCACGTGTCACACATATTCTCATCTCTAAGCTCTGTGCTTTGTCATTAGACATCTGCTGAATATTTTACCAGTATTTAAATAAATATGGTCATTTCTTATTATTTTACATTATTTATTTAGTTTTTCCCCATTTGCAAATCTATAAGAATAAAAAGTGAAAACACTCCCAACATCAATTTTTATTTTTTTATTTTTTAAACAATATGGAATTGAACTCCTTTTAGAATCATCCACCTACGGAGGACAAGGGCCGGAAGGGCCGGAAGAAAGGTTCTCTAAAGAAAAAGAACCAGCTACCAGCGGCGAAGGAACGGGAGGATGAGTGTTTCTACTGCGGAGACGGCGGGCAGATCATCTCCTGTAAAAAACACGGCTGCCCTAAAGTTTACCACGCCGACTGCCTTAACCTGGGCAAAAGACCTGCAGGTGAGTGCAGCTGTTGTCTCTTCGTTCTTTTTTTACAGGCAGTAGGGGGGCGCTCATTAATGACATATGGAACAGAAGTGGCTACTATTTAAAACCTTTTTGAAGAATAGACAAACTGTGGTTGCTCTGCACTAAGGAAACTTGTGAGATGACTAAATTCCGTTTCCTGTCATCGATTTAGTTAAAATCCCAATAAACAAACAATTGAGCAAGACCCTAAACCCTCTCTGCTCACTTCAGGACTTCCAGGCAGCTGTAATGAGTGGAAAAACACAGTGCTGGATATTTATTTATGAAAGACAAAGGCACACGCCAATGTATATTCTTTACATCAAGTTTCCATCGTCATGCTGAGAGTCACTTTATAATGTTCTATGGTTTCTATTTTTACATTTTATTTTGCTAGAGTTAACTTAAATGTTTGTACTGTTTTTATATTTCAATTTTAATGTATATTTTGTATTTTTAGAATGTAGATGAGCGGTCATAATAGCATTTCACTGCCAGTTATACCCTGTATGACTATGTATGTGACAAATAAGCCTTGAAGTTTGAGAATAATTGGTGTGTGCTGTGTAGGTCGCTGGGAGTGCCCGTGGCACCAGTGTAACGAGTGTGGTAAGGAGGCGGCATCATTCTGCGAGATGTGCCCCAACTCGTACTGCAAGCAGCATCGCGACGGCATGCTCTTCATCTCCAAGCTGGACGGCAAGCTCTGCTGCAGTGAGCACGACCCGTGTGGCCCAGACCCCCTGGAACCCGGGGAGATCCGTGAGTACGCACCGGCGGGACCGACCCCGCCCGCCACTCGGCTCTACAGCCCCCCCGCGCCTGGCCAGACGCGTTTCAGCCGGCGCAGAGAGACGCTCCAGGACGACGTCGTGACCGACGCAGAGACGCTCCCCGGCGATTCCGGCACGAAAGGCGTGAAGGAGGAAAGCCTGTGCGAATTAGAGGACGGAGAAGTGGTGGAATGGCTGGTCGGGGACGACGAGGAGTTCCTCGACTACGACAGCGACTGCGGAAAGATGAGGTTCGACGATAAGGAAGAGGATACCGAGGAGGGCATCGAGGACGAGTGGAGCGACGACTGCGTGGAGGAAGACTGCGGTGAGGATTTAGGAGAAGTGGAGATGGAGGAGTCGGACTCGTTTAGGAAGAAGTGAGCGTCTCCCGTCCATTGATCTCATCATGCATTTGCCACACGCTCGCTGGCTCGGCCGGTAGACGGCTCTTAAGAGCGGCGAGAAGCCCAACCGGGGATTTTCTGGGCAGTTTGGCTTCGGAACTGTACTGACAAAGGCCTTCAACTAACTCTGCCTTCAGATCAGCAGCGTTGAGGATTGAGGGGCCTTGAGATCAGCTTAAAGACAAAAACAATGAGGTTACAGAAGTCATCGTAACTACCTTCACCCAAGTCCTCTTTCATCACTCCACAGAGACGAGTGACGAGGTGCTGTTTGCTAACTAGTCCAGGAGTGGGTGAAGGGTTTCAGACCGGTGCTCCTTTGTGTTTTTCTTTTTTCCACCAACTGTTTACATGCTTCTCTTTGGCAAACCAGTAAGAGGGACTGGCAACAACCAACAGGGTAGAAATGGGGCAGCGACATTTACACACATTCTAATTCCAGCGAAACAGCCTGGATCCTGAAATAATTAGTCTTTCTAAGAAAGACTACCGAGTAATCTACAACATTTCAATGCGAACATCCATCATGCTCAGAGCGCCACTCACACTCCTCACGCTTGCCATTCGAGGAGTGCCCTCTGTGTCCACATTAGTGTGAGCATGCGGTGCATTGAGTCGAGTCAGGACACGGGTGGACAAAATATCAGAAACAATGAACAGCAAAGCCTTCGCCTCTACAGCAGCTTCATCGCTGTCCGTGCTCATGAATGCTTAGCCCATGAACATCTCATCCATCATATAAAGGTTTAATGTGAGGGTTCTTTTAAAAGAGTTTGATTGTGGGGTCAACTCTTAGGTGTCCCACACCCAGTTTTTTTCATGCTGGATGCCCTTTCCGATGCAACCCTGCAATTATTTGTGCTTGGGACCGGCACTGCAATGCACTGGTTTGATTCACACCGGGGAGTTCAGACTCTTCTTCACTCTTTTCACTTTTCTTTGTAGTCTCTATCCTTCTTGATGCATGTTCCCAACATCGTGCCATTTTAATACCATCAGCCTTTTTTATGAAGATCCCTCAAATGTTTGTTCCTAGTTAGAATTCCCAAGCAATTATTAAGGCCAATGACTTCCACCAGATGTCTTTCCTGTACCATTATAAACCACTTACCGGTTGATAAACTGCATCATTTAGCATCATCCTTAATATTGGAGATCTCCTACATGTTAGAGTTTCTCAAGTGTTCATGACTTCTGCTCATTACACCAGGTTCTACACCAAAAGCAACCTTTTTTGGAAGTTCACATATTAGGGCAGCTGTTGCCTAGTTTTTAAGGCACTAGACTAGCAATCAGAAGGCTGCTGGTTCAAACCACCCACTGCTAGGTTGCTTCTGTGGGGCCCTTGAGCAAGGCCCTTAACCATCATTGCTCAGACTGTATACTGTAACTGTACTGTAAGTCGCCTTGGATAAAGGTGTCTGCTAAATGTGTTAGCATGGCAGTTTTGGAGCACTTTTCTAGGCTTTAACAGCTGCTAATTGGCACCTGACAAACACAAAGTCACAGCTGTCTGTATTTTTCACTTTAAAGTTTCATAATTCTGTCCTCCAACTGTTAACTACATTTGTTCGACATGATAGATTTTTTTTTTACCTTAGTATTTGCAACCCTGATGCTGTTGGAGCACAACAAGCTAAATGAGGGGCTTATACTGCCCAGTATATCCCAAGTTCTGTTTCAGAACTTCATGAATACCACTGCTCGTTAATGTTCCAGGAGGGAATATGACTCCATGCATACCTGACAGTTGTCCGAGAACCCTTACTGATCTTAATATACAATTCACGTGGAACACTGCCGGCTCTGATGGTGCTGCCAAAGAGAACCAATGGGGCTTATGTCTGCACAGCCTGAATGCCATTCCTTTCATCAGGTTCAGAAATCCTTCCTTTTGACATTTCATCAGGGCGTATTTTTAGTGTCATAACAGCAAAAGCTGCAAAGAACTAGGTTCTAGTAGAAACAGTCTGGACCCGGCCTGTGCCACGTTATCTTATATGGTGCATGCTTATATTACCCTCCTCTACCCTTCACAGAGCCCTGACTTCAACCCCTCTCATTATATTAGGGACAAATTCAAACATTGTTCACACGCCAGGCTTAAATATCCACCATCAGTGCCCAACCTTACAAGTGAGCACAAATTTCCACAGACCCCGAACTCTAAACTCAATTAGAAAAAACCTCTCAGAAAAGTGATGACTGTTATAGCTGCAAATGGGGGGCTTTTTTGTTTCGACGTCCTGATCAGAGCTTAAGTGGATAACATGAATCTATCCTGGACAGGGTTTAATGCATCACGGACGGACCTATTTTTGCATAATGGCTGAATTTGTGGCATATTTTTAGGCCGTATATTTCTGTATTACTGTAACTGTCATTGCTAGACAACATTAGGTTTCATTCCAGAGTAAATATTTTAGGATATAAAAAAACTGTTCAGTCCGTTTATGCTACCATAAATGCACCTCCATTCCACTGGGTGAGATCTGTGGAATTGTGGGAGCACTACATTTAGCATATTGTTTTATTGCAATATTAATGCAAAAATAATGAAATGGTGAAAGAAAATGTGAACGATTGGTCATCTGTGTGCTTCCAGGTCACCAGGGTAATCGTGTGAACTTCATGGGTTTTTGTAATGTGGCGCTGATGGAAAAAATATATTTTTTTACAGATCATTTCATTTTTATGAGCCGCTTCATCCTGGTCTGCTTTCACCTGAAATCTTTGGTGCAAGCCAGGAGCGCTCCGAAAAGGTTGGCAGTCAATCACAGGGCTTTGGCCACAGTAATATTGCAACAGTTCCTTTTCATCATGTTCTCAAGAAGTTTTCATGTTCGCTTAGCACTGCAACTTGACCTTTGGCCCATCTAAACAATTACAGATTACAAATGATCAGGAACATTGTCAGATGACAGATGAATTTGTGCAAATAATAGGGAAATGTTATTGATGCTGCAGTTGTTCTGGGCTATTGTGGTCTCCGCAGCTGGCTCATGTTTACTGTAGAATGACTGTGAAGAAACCTCATAATGCCAGTATTTATGGAGAAAAAGAACCTCAAGATGCAACCTCAAGATGCATAATGTTGGGTGGTGGTCATCACATGGGGCCTCTCCATACATGATTCAAATCTGTGTAGGAACCAAACACTGGATTGGATTCGGTGTCAGATGGAACAGAGGTAGTGAAAGGGGCAGTTGTAGTTGGAAAGCCGGCATTATGAATAAAAATTTAAATAAAGTTTTGTAAAACACGATGATTCATGTGAACGTCTGGCTTTAAGCTTTACTATAAGTTACGTAGTTAGTTTTGTGGATGGTATAGAGATGTCATTCCTGTCCCAACCACCAAAGAGCCTTTTATCAGCCCCCTTCTAGCATTTTGGTTGGCCTGAGAAGGCTATGGGAGCTGCCGATGGAAAAGATAGTGCTCAGGATGTGTCTATAGTGCAGACTGAACTCTCTCATGTTGGGGAGCTTGAGATGCATCATGTGCAGCCAATGAATTGTTGCGAAAAGGAATTAAAATGTATAAAAGTTGGCTGTTGGACATTTTGATAAACCATAAATTCAGTTTATTCTCCATTCACTTTTTGTGTTTTTTTTCAGGCTATACTGCTATGAATCCACAATGAAAGAATAATCAGAGTGGCACCATGAGTGGTTTATTCTGTACTTATGGTAATGTTGCTGAACATTACGGTCGATACTGTAACATAGTCTTTTGCCTTTTGGTCATTCTAATGCCCACTGAATGCAATATGGAACATTATACTGTACTCCCATTTAAAAAAAGAAAAAAAGAATTTCACAACAATCATTTATTGTTACATGCTTCTCATGTCACCTGTGTATATCCTTCTGAAACACCATGTTAGCTTTTCTTTAGTCTCTTTATATTTATGTACACTGTAGAATCTGTTCTCACTGATTTTCTTTTTTCGTTGTTGTATGTGAGTGTATGTAAATGTTTGTATGGTATGTTAGTTGCCAAATTTCCAGTGTGCTTTGGTGCTGCGAAGAACATGAAACACCCTGGTTTGCTCTGGGTTAATTGGGGCAAAGTTGTCGCTGCCTTGTTAGAAGCCTCTTGAAATGTACTGTACTTTTTGATGTATATTAAAATATTATAAAGTTTTACAGTAGACGCTGATGTAGTTTGCTTGTGTTCACTAAAACTGTGGCGGTATCAGCTCTCAAGGATAATTGCTGAGCATCTGAATTGTCTCCGGTTTAGAATCCATAGAAACCATTTTTTTTGCATTTAGTTACTTTATTTATTTAGTTATCCCTACAAACGAATTTTGAAACAAGTATTGAACCACGTTTGTTGGAGATTAACAAACCTCTAGTGTGCAAAAGAAGTTACAACATTTACTTTAGTGGTTTGCTCTAAAGCCAGTGTTGATTAGCACAGCTACGAGTCAGAAGTAATTCACACTTTGCAGCTTTTTTAAATTTGACCCAAGACACATTACAGTTTATCCGGAGTGTATTCACAGCACTTCACTTTTCAGTGATGCATTTTAATATGTGGATCCATGCACTGAAATTATATTCAATAAAACACACAAACATGCTTAAATATGTTATTCGGTAGATGGCGCTATGTTACTAACAGGTACAACATCACTGACTCACAGGGGCCTGATGAAAATCTTTATAATTTTGAAAAAAAAAACCTGACTGTGTAAAGCTAAAAACAGAAAAGAAAAAATCATTTACATGTAACTGTTATGTATATGATCAATATAAATAATAATAATTTATAGGAAAACTAAAGTCCAGTATGGCCCAGGAAGACTCGGATCATTTTTTTCAGAGAAATGTTCAAGTTCATAGGTTCAGTAAATGGACCAGCAAAATATCAATTAAAGGTCGTTGGTAATTACTAATACTTACAGTAATCATTGACACGATCTTGGTACAATGTTCAGAATGCAATAAAACAAATAATAGTGATAGCTTTCATTTAACCCAACAAATTATGTAAAATACATTCATTAACATTAGTTGTGGCAGTTTAGAGGATCAGATAAGTCGAATCTAATATTAAAAAGTGCCCTAACCATATATTTATTTTCAACTTTAATAAATAATATATATATAACATACGGATTAAAAAGCACCTTCGTTATGTAAGATGTATCCAGGTGGCTTGAAACCAACAGTGAGTTAGCAGGGGAGCGGTAGGACAGGCCAGATAAATGCAGGAACCATATGTCCATGTATTTATGTAAGGACACACACACACACACACACACACACACACTCCTTTACCACTGCCTGGTAGAATAAAATGGTAGAGATTTTAGAAATCATGTTTGATTGTTGTTGTGCATGTACATTACTAAGATAAAATCTAGTATGCAGCACATATGTCTCCAGTCTCAATAGATGAAAGTAGAATGGATGAGTGTAATATATTTTCTCTGTTTCCATCTGGAAGAGGTTATAGAGTATTACGGACACACACCTGTCGACTTAAAAACAGAATTTCTTATGCCATAGTTGATTTAAATAAATACTGCTCTCCTACCCCTCTCACCTTACTCGCATTGTAAACTAAAGTGCAATGCATTCAAAAGTCGTGCTATAACTATTATTTGTACCTGTGCTATAGTGACACACTTATTTATACACATACATATTACATATATTCTTGTATATACTTTCTCTGGTTACACGTTGAGAGCTTAATATTATGTTATATTATATAATACTATAATATTAGTGTACCAGGTTCTTCTCACGAGAAGTGCCATAGAAAATGTTGGTTTGGTTAAAAACGCTCGTGGATCTGCTGAGCGCGCGTGTTTCTGCACCGTGGTTAAGTTTAACGTTGGACATTCGCGCGCGTATCTGAAGTGGTGAGCGCGCGTGTTTAATTTTGCTGTGAGCGAGCGCGCGCATTATCTTCTTCAAGTTCAAGTGAGCGCATCTGTGGAACCGCAATGCACTTCGGTAACAAACAGTTCGTATTGTAACTAGACCAAACATCTCATACTCACCAGTATCACCGATGTTCGTCACGGCTGGACGGCACGGACCGCGTGATCAGCGTTTACCGAGGACACTCTCCGTAAGTCACTAATTTACTATCTTCACTCCTCCAGAACTAGATATTAGTTACATCGATTAATGTCAGAGTGGGTCAGGAGACGCGAGCTCATCCTCACTCATTCGTTCGTGTTTAATCAAGCGCGTGACCTCGTGGATGTCAGCAGACATTGTATTAAATGCAGAATAACTTTATACTCTGGGTTGAAATATATGGAAGTAAATCTGTGTCATCACATTTCGACATTTAAAAGCCTTTGAGTTTCCAGTACTGATTTTTTTTTGCATTGAAATTTTGATTTTTTTTTTGTCTTACAGTTAAACTCTTTGTATTTTACATCGACTCACTTTCAGTTATATTTTCGGATGCAATTTTTTTTATTAAACATCCGGGACATGCAGAATGAGCACGAGCAACTTGCAGGACGGTTAATACGAGTTTCTAATTTAATGTCTTCATAAATAACTTGAATTACTTTTTTTGATCACTTTTTTATTATAACTTCTGAAGAGACACAGATTATCACTGTAAGGGGGTTTTGGGGTCAGACACCAATCTCACAAGCCCCGCTAACATTTTAGTACTCAGTCAGTAAAACTTTATTACCATTCAAATTATCCTGAGCTCTATCTCTGGTTCTGGCATTAGCCAGCAAGCTAACCACAGCTAACATTTAATACATCTTCCACGTCTCACACTCACTGGTGTGGACTCACCTGAAATATCTTTCTGCTGGTCACTAGCAGTCGATAAGGGCTGTGATTCTCTCTGCTTTTGATTTTTTTATGTTCATTTATTTTTTAACTTTATTATCTAAAAAAAATTATAGGGCTTTTGGCAAAATCTTGAGCCCCCTCGCTCCGCCCCTGACACATACAGGTGCAATTTAGAGCATAAGAGCCACACAGACATTGGGAGAATATGCACCAGCTCTTTAGCACCTGTAATACATGCGTTTCTCAAAAAAGAAACAGTGGCCACATTTCATGTCCATCAAGTTAATCTTCACTGTGCGATTGCCTGGTAGATCATGATTAAGACCCCCGCCTTAAAGCTTCTTTGAGCATCCAAAAAGGTAAAATTCAGATGAAGCTACATCTGGACTGTAGCACACATGTGAAACTGGTATAAATATTTTAAAGAGATTCACGCTAGTTTATCTTTATGGATCTTTTGCTTGTTTTCATAATTTAAAAAATGTGTTCTCGATTCTTAAATTCCAAAAATAATGACTTGTTTTCTTTCCCATCTGTGATTGTAGGTGAGACTTCAGATGTATGTGGAAGCTGAATGTAGGTTGGTGTATTGGTGGGTGGTGCATCTATGGATAGTAGTTTTGTCAGACGAAGGAGACCCGAACTTGCTGTGCCCGCAGCCTTGCAAATGCTTACCAAACAATCTTATGGTCAACTGCTCCTCGTGTCAGCTAAGCTCCGTACCTGAAGGTATAAATGTCAGCACACAAAATCTCAGTCTGGCCGGTAATCTTCTGAAGACACTCGGCCAACGGCAGTTCTCTGACCTGGCACAGCTGCAGGAACTGGACCTGAGTGAGAATTTGCTAAGTGTGATAGAAGTGGAAGCCTTCGTAGGCTTACATAAACTTATTACGCTGAGAATGTCAAAAAATCGACTCAAGATCATTCGAGTCGGAGTGTTCTTTGGACTTCAGACCGTTCGTCTGTTGGACATTAGAAGTAATGAGATCCTTGTCTTATTGAACGACATGTTCAGTGAGATGTTGTCCCTACAAAAACTGGAAGCAAGCAAGAATGATCTTGTGTTCGTCTCCAAACGGGCCTTTAATGGCTTACAAAATCTCAAGGAGCTGCATCTGGATGGCTATAACCTCACGTCGATCCCGAGTGAGGCACTGTCACAGCTAACCAGCTTGGCACAGCTGCACTTTTGCCACACTGGTCTTACAGTGCTGCCCAGTGATTCATTCAGGCAACTGAGGGAGCTCAGGGAGTTGACAGTGTCTCATTGGCCTTTGCTAGATTCACTTCATCCCAACAGCCTGATTGGACTGAATCTGACTTTCCTAATACTTACTTACTGCAATCTCAACTCTGTGCCATATGCTTCCTTGAGCCATCTGGACTACCTGCAGCATTTGGATCTATCCTACAACCCCATCACCTCTCTCCAGCCTGATTTGCTCAAAAACCTTGTTCGTTTGCGAGAGTTCCACTTGGTTGGAGGAAATCTTTTGAGGGTGGAACCAGGTGCTTTCCATGGCCTCACTAATTTGCAGCTGTTCAATGTGTCACACAATCAGCTGGCATCACTTGAAGAAACTGTTTTCCACTCAGTACGTTTGCTTAGAGTGCTTCAGCTGGACGGGAACCCACTTGCATGTGACTGTCGACTATTCTGGGTGCTGCATCGTCATCGGCAGCTTGATTTTAATAACCGGCCGCCCCGCTGTAACTCCCCTGTTCAGGTTCGGGGTAGAAGGTTACTGGACTTCACTGAGCCTGAGCTTACAGGATTGTTTATCTGTCGTCCGGCACGCATCGTAAACCGTAAGCCGCAGAAGGTTCGGGCAGATGAGGGCCAAACAATCCTGTTCTTCTGCCAGGTGGATGGAGACCCTGCCCCATCGGTTATTTGGGTGAGCCCACGGCGCATTGCACTGCCCACTACTGGCCGGATTCATGTGATGGCCAATGGGGCCCTAGAGATACGCCACGCACAAGCGCAGGACAGTGGGTACTATCACTGCTTTGCCTACAACGTAGCAGGAAATGACAGCATCTCAGTGAGCCTGTTGGTGCACCACTTGCCCTCCATACCATCTTCTGGTTTGTTTCTTGAGAGGTGGAGACATGCATCCACACAGTCACCAATCAATGGCTCTGAGGATTCTCAGCAATTTACATTTGATATAAAAACTCTGCTGGTCGCAGTAACTATGGGCTTTCTGCTATTCCTGAGTTCAGTGGCAGTTTGCTTTGTTTTCATGTTCTTTTGGAGTCAGAGTAAAGGGAAAATTAAACACACAGCCACCATTGATTTTGTACCCCACAGTGTAGGAGGAGGATCAGGTGGAGAAAGAACTAGAATGGAGACTGGCAGGTTCACAATGAAGCTTATCTAAAGCCACATACAGTAGGTCGATGAACTGTGGCTTAGATAATCATTTTTCACTAAGCCTATTTTTTTCTCTGGGATTAGTTTTACATTTTTCATTCGACTTACAGTTATGACCACTATTCAAGCAACTGAGGGTTAATGTCCTTCCTTTGGGGGTCCATCACATGACAATACACACCTGATTCTCTCAAACAGTAACAACATGCCTAAGCTTTAACAAGGTTCATCATAAAATCTGTGTCGTGAGTATGTGATTGAAGTTGGACTACACCTGCGACACCAAACTGAGCTCTCATGCATATTTTTTTAGTTTAAACTTAATACGAGCATCATGTAATGTCAGAACATTAAGGTGATCATAAATCCTTTCGCTTATTGGACAATGAACAATTGTCAGTGAGATGCATTGTGAAAATCATTGACTGCTATTAAATGTGAATACATTAATTCATAGGGTCTGTCTGAAAACTTTGTGATCTCTCTATTTTACATTATTGTACATGCATCTTACAAAGAAGGAATGTCTAATGTCTTATCTGACTGAATAAGAAGTAAGCAATTTTGAATGCTTTGTTATTTATATTGTATATATACATTTTCCTCTGTATGAACAACTGGACCATCGTTATTCATGTGCCGCTCAGACACTGTTTTCAAGATCCCAGCTCATGTAAGCACATCCCAGGTGTTCAGCATGTGCTTTACTGCCTTAGCGGTAAAGGAAGACAAAAGTGGAGCAACAAATGGAGTTCTTTTCAGATGTACATAAACGTACAGTGTTTTTTTATGTTTTTAGGAACTCTGAATTATCACTGGTAATTTAACTGTTTTCGGCATATAGATGGAGATGTTAGCTGGCATGCTAGCGGACATCCCATTTTAATGGGCTGAGGCTAACTGTGTCAGCTTGGTAAAAGAAAACTGTGATAAAGTAGTGAGTCTAAATAATATGCATTATAAGTTTAGTGTGTTATGGGAATCCTCTTTATTCAGGCAGCAAGGCAGCTGAATAGTTTTTTCAGACAGACCAATAGTGAATAAATCTTTTTGAATGTAGCATTTATAAACAGGGCGGCACGGTGTCTTAGAAATTAGCACTGTCGCCTCACAGCAAGAAGATCCTGGGTTCGATCCCCGGGTGGGGTGATCTAGGTCCTTTCTGTGCGGAGTTTGCATGTTCTCCCCATGTCGTGTGGGTTTCCTCCCACAGTCCAAAGACATGCTAGCAGGTTGATTGGAGACACTGAATTGTCCTGTAGGTACCTGCGATGGACTGGTGCCCCACCCAGGGTGTTACCTTGTGCCTTGCGACCGTTGAAGAGCTGAGATAGGCTCCAGCACCCCTCCCCGACCCTAATTAGGATAAGGGATTAAAGAAAATGAACTGAACTGAACTGAACATTTATAAGCAGCTCAGGCTGTATAGCTTGTTTTTTTATTATTGCATCCGGCATATTCTCTCATTCAACTGGAAAATATTAACTGGGAAAACTTGTAAGGAAGATGGGATTAACAATAGACAGAACCAAGCAGAGGGAATCACTTGTGTTCATTCTTTAAACAATGTCCACCTGTCAGGACTTTTTATTGGCACTATGTGATGTTCTGTTACTTTAAGGAAAGGATGCAGAAAGCATACATTTGCTTTAAATGAAACGAAGACGGAATTGTATTGGTTTTCTTTGCTGCCAACCATGGCAAAGGTGCATTGACTTAACATGATGGGGAGGAAGACACAATGCACTATGTATTCTTCCACCATTTGTGCTACTAAAGCTAGAACTGTAGTTACAACACCAAGGCCAAAATTCATCTGTCCTTTACTCCTTCAGACATTGACAGTTGTATTAGTTGAGCACCCAGTCTAGACTGCACCACGATAAACAACTTAAACATCATGTAGTGTGAATTTTGCAGAAGTGTGGATAAAGAAACTCTTAATTTA
>JAYDZG010000001.1:2422392-2443100 GCA_034509265.1 Microcambeva bendego | reverse complement strand
TGCACACTAGCCCACCATTACTGAAATCCACGCACAAGCTTTTACATGGACATCATTTTCAATTTTCAAATGCATTATGGTCTGTCACAGCCCTGACTCCAATTCATAAACATTTACATTTAGCATTCAGCATCTAGCAGACTTTTATCCAAAGCGACTTACAGTACAGTTACAGTATACAGTCTCTGCAATGAGGGTTAAGGGCCTTGCTCGAGGGCCCAACAGCAGCGGATTACTACTCCAGTACCTCAACCACTAGGCTACAGCTGGCCCTCTTTTATAGTCCTAACAATCTCTGGAATGTGCCATCCTTTCTCAAAGCCAACTTGGATCATTATATTAAAAAGTGGAAAAAAGGGAAATTCCCAGAGAAAAACCATCTTGTGTATAAAAAATGGCAACAAGCATGTCAAATACATCTTGACCGCCCTGGAATGTGGAGAAAAAAAACCAAGTTAAAAAGGTTACATGAAACCCTCATTGGTCAGACTGTATACTGTCACTGTTCTGTAAGTTGCTTTGGATAAAGATGTCTGCTAAATGCTGAAGAATGTAATAATTGATTTGGATGCCCTTGCTGACACAAGCCTCCCTATTTATTAATTTAAAATGTAATTGTAGGACAATTCAGTGTCTCCGATTAATCTGGTGAGGAAACAGGACAGTGCATTGTATTCTTCACGACTGACCATGCTGTTTTTTCACACCGGATACCCTTCCTGACACAACCCCACTATTGATGTGGGCTTGTGACTGGCACTACAATGCACCGCTTTATGCATCCCAGTGGCTAGGTACATACAGGACAATTCAGTGTTTCAAATGAACCAGGTAGCATGTTTTTGGACTTTGGGAGGAAACCGGAGTACTGGGAGGAAACCCACACAGACACATGCAAAATCCTGAATTGCCCCATCTTAGGATCGAACCCCGCTGTGAGCCACGGTGCCGCTCAATAATAATAATAATAATAATAATAATAATAATAATAATAATAGTTGTTGATGTTGATGTCACATTCTTTGAATCTTTGTTTGTAACGGCTCTGCTTGTCCTGATTGCGTCGTGATAACCCCGGGTGTCTGGTGCTCGGGTGTCTGGTGTACATCTGCGTCCTTTTGCCTCTTTTCGGTTCCGATTTTTTTTACCGCAATGCATCAGATACAGAAGCTGCATCCTGATCGGCGTTCGCACTGTACAAAGTGCACTTAGTAGGCTGCACACGCCGCTGCTGAGTACACTACGTAGGGTGCAGGAGGAGGGAGTAGAAAGCAGTTTAGGCTAGAGCAGCAGTCCGGTTCGTCCTCACGCATGCACTTCTCTGTGCTGGGTCCACGCGTTGTCCGTCAGGTCGTAAGGTTCAGTCCGCAGAGGCCATTTAAGGACTGACGAGTGAGTGACCGGTGGTTTGGATCGTTAAGGCATTTTTTTTGGTCGGGGATGACTTCCAGACTGCCGCACTGCGCTCCCGGGTGCTCGGTAAACACCGCGGTTCGGTTCTAATCCGGCTGCTCAGCTCGTTCTGTGCTGTAGATTGTAGAAATAAGGCTGAGTGAAGAATTATAGGCAAAATAAGAACACAAAAGATGAGACATAGAAGCATTACGATGTATTATACAGCAGGACAGCAGGTCGCAGCCGAAGGACAGTGAAAGGGCAGATGTGCGCACGTACGCACACGCGCTTATTTCCACGCGCATCATAAAGGTAGTTTTGCGTGACATGATAATAATGCGCAACACTTAAATGCATTGCTTGTCCCTTTATTCCGGTAAGAACGTCTTCATGCTTTTTTGATGTGCCGCTTGAAACACTCAGATATAAATGAACCTAACCTGAGTTATTGTATTGTACTGGATACGGCATTGCAGATGTTGTAGGAACGTGTAGATGTATATTTGCAATGCACAAGAACAAGTGCAATATCCTAGCATCGTTTCAGTGTAGTATCAGGACTTAAACATTTGTGCAAACATTTGCATTATATATTGCACATCTAGCAAAGAAATTGAATGGAGCAATAATTTTAGTGATATGCATGGTAAACCAAAGAAGCAAGCACTTGTGAGCTTGTTTGACGATTTAAGTCTATAGAAAGGCCTCTCATTTTGCACATCACTAATACAATCTTGACCAAGACTGATTAGTCTTCCTCCACTGTTCATCATCAGTCTGCCAGTTTTGTTGCTTTGAATATCTGGATTGACTGGCGAACTTCACCAGACCCTTCTACAGTTAGACTGAAAACTCATCCCTGTTACATCACTTCTGATTATCAGTGAAGAAACATCAACAGACTAACAGATCCCTGCTGGAAGCATGGAGAGGATTGTGCTTGATTTTTCACCGGGCAGGTCTGCCAGGTGTTTCCTGTTCCTGGTTGTGCTCTGTGCTCTATGTGGTGAGTCAACAATTTCTACACCAGTGTCATTAACCTGAATGTACACCTACTGTAATACTAACCATGGGTGCTTTTATTGGCACAGGGATACTCCATCCATTTAGCTTTATTATCTAAGCACATCAATCGTGGATATTCCATATTCTTAAACAGGATATGGGCATAATTACTGAAATAATAACTGAAATAATATTAACAACAAACTGCACCAATAGTAATATAAAACCGAGGGATCACTCAGCCGCTAGTACATATTAATTCTTAAAATGCAACAATACGAGTTTTAAAAACGATATCTTAACCATATATGTGATGTTTTGCATTTTAGAAAACAAATCTTCCAGGTTTCATGGGGTTTAGTGCAATGCTGGTGCAAATGTTATCCATGTTCTTTTAGAATCACTTTTAGAACAGGCTTTATATTAATACTGGTGATAGCAAAGGCAGTTTAAGGCAAAGGATTATTCAATAATTTCATTAGAATCATTTAGACACTAGACTGACTGATGTAAAATAATAACAGCCACTCATAACATTGCTAATACAAAAGGCTAATGTCATTTAAATGGCATCTGGACACTGTGGTAAAGGTGCTAATTTAATGTTTTTGTAATTTTTGTACACATATGTACTGAACATACAATGACATGACTTTTAATATTGTTTACAGTAAAACATGAAGTAACTTTTAAATTAACTTAAGTTTTTCTGATTAATGAATTAATCTTATTAGTTAAAGTTATTTGCCACTATTTGGATTTTTTGAAAACACTGCTTTATTGAGATTTTTAATCATACGTAACGGCCATACATAACATTATGAACACTGACATGTGAAGTGAACAACACAGATTATCTCTTCATCACACCACCTGTTAGTGGGGGGGATTTATTAGGCAGCAAGGAAACATTTTACTCTCAGTGTTGATTTTAGAATCAGGAAAAATGGGTAGACATAAACGAGCGAGTTTAACAAGGGCCAAACTGCATCTCTTGTGGAATGTTCATGGTCTGCACTGGTCAGTATCTACCAAGGAAAGAACAGTGGTAAATAGGGTCATGGGTGGCAAAGGCTCATTGAGGCAGTGAAGACTGGCCTGTGTGGTCCCACCCAACAGATGAGCTAATGTAGCTCAAATAGCTGAAGAAGTTAATGCTTGTTCTGTGTATTGTACGGCTGGTCAAAGCTCTTATTGAGTTAAAATGAGCTATCTCTCCAGCAGCGTCCAAATGCCTAGATGGTTCTGCTAAAAAGTGCAGACAAGAAAGCGCCTGATTGAGAATGGTTTTACTTTTAACATTAGAACAACTAGACACCAGCTATCGGGGTTAAATGCTGTGGTTGGAGGGTGTTTGTGAACTTAAGAGGCTGTTTTCTCCATTTTGCATTTCCATGTAAACCTAATTAGCACATATGCTGTTTTAGACTCTATGAAGTCCCTCGAGGTTTTAAATGGAAAGCAGTGCATCACACAGCCACTGGAGGGGATGTGGGGGAGGATCTATAGAGCCAACACAGCCATCAAGGTGCTCCCACAGATGTCTGGGGAATTAAGAGTCAGGGTGGTACTTCAAAGTGTTGGTCATTCTCCTCCAACCAATGTTGGAGATTTCAAGCCATGGGATGTGTCGCATTGTCTTAATGGAAGATCCCATCCGCCCGAGGGAAGATAATCAGCATGTATGGGTGTATGTGAGAGGCGCAAGGAAAATAATCAGGAATTTAAGTTTCATAAAAGGTACATCAGTAACCTTTGATATGTGAATGACACAACACTCACATCAGAAAGTCAGGAAGACCTGAAGACCCTTTAGTGAAAATTAAAGAACAGAGTGAAGCTTAAAAAATAGTGTTTGTCTCAATAAATTGTTACCAGCAAATTAATCAGAATAAATAAAAGGAATCTCCAAAAAGTTTCTGCACATTTATATTTTGGTTGGTAGTGATAAGGGTGTTAGGAGTAGTAATTGGTCTGAAAGAGATTATAGTCCAAATTTAGCACCGTCTGATTTCCACCTTTTTGGATGCTCAAAGAAGCTTTAAGTGATGGAAGCCTTCGTGTGATGATGACGTGAAAGCAGTGGTGCATCAGTGGCTACGAGCTAAACCAAGACGATGTCTTGCAGATGGTATTAAAGTGGTATGGTGCTAGGAAAAATGCATCACCAAGGAAAGTGTCAACATTGGTAGTTATGTGTGTTTTTGTGTTTTTTTTTCAGTCTCTCTGGGTAATGGAGCATGTTCGGAGGTGGACTCGGATACGGAGGCAGTAGCGGGAAATGGCTTTAAACTGGGCTGCATCTCCTGCAAGATTAGAGGCGAGGTGGAGGGCACGGCTATCGCAGAGTGGTACTTCAGGGCTAAGGGGGAGTCCGAATTTGCACATGTGAGTTCCATCAAACTGTGTTTCCTAGAAATGTAATGATTCAGAAAGGAACAATACAAATCCGTTCATTTGGGGAATTTTTTTTTTGGGGGGGGCAAACGGCTTGGGGGAAAATGATCCTCCTTGTCCTCTCTGTCTTGGCCTTCAAGGAGCAAAAACATGCCCCGAACTGGAACAGAGAAAATAGTCCACTGTTGAGATGACTGGGGTACTTTGTTATCTTCCTGGCCCTTGACCAGTGCTGTTTCCTGTAAACAGTATAAACATGGCAGTGTGTTCTGTGCATGTCTTGGTATGAGTTAATCAAGTAAAGTCAGAGCTGGTTGAAAAAAAAGAGCCCTGACTAATGTATTAAGCCAAACCCATTATTTTAACTATAGCAGGGCATTAAGTAGCATCAACTTAACAGAATATACGGATAACAGAATAACTTGTGCTGGTGCACCAGCTATTGTAAAATGACCTCATCCAGTATGTATTATTGGTTGGATCACTTTATAGAGCAAGTTATGGAATTACTGATTTTCACTAGATGGTGCTCAAACCATGATGGATGCCACTCTGTATTCATCATCTGTAGCACACGATTGGAAACACAGTTTGTCAAATGAAGCAGTCAGGGGTAAAAGTGAATTCATTATGATATTTTCTATTGAGGTCCAGGATTGTGTTCTTTACACCAAGTTAGTGCATATTTGCTTTAGGAATAAAATAAATACAACTGCTGGCTGTACATTCATACACGGCATCCAAGAGGTGCTTTTGATGGTATGTGGTTATATTTGTGGCTGTACTTCTGGAGCCTTTGTTATGGGAGCTCAAAATAACCCTGAAAGGTTGACACAACGAGCTTGAGTAACTAGTAAATGCAAAAATCCAGCCTATTGATCTAACCCAGCTGGGGACTTCACTCGTTGATACAAACATACATCATGCATTAACCAAGGAAGAGAAGTGGCCTCTCCCTCCATGGTCAAGGTCTTTCAACCCATTTGTTACTGAATGTAATGCACACACACACACCTTTACAGAAGAGGGAGGAAGTACTCTACCTTTCCTTGCTCCTCAGGCTTACTCTGCTCAGTGATTCCTCCCTAAGCGGAATTATTTATTATTTACTACATGTTCTGCACCACCTGGCTAGCTCAATAGGAATATGGAGTACATGTCCAAGATACTGTGTGGGTTAAATGGGTTAATGGGTTAGATGGAGATCACTTATAAAATGTACATTTTTCCAATCCTATCATTGCGAATTCACTTGCATCAGAATTTCCTCCTTTTTGATGCTGATGTTCCCTGTTTGATTTCCACTGGCATAGAGATAATATAGCACTTTATTGATCCCAAAGGAAATTGCAGTGTCACAGTACTATACTTATTTGACAAAACAGGACAAATATCAACAACACTTAATACAGTAGTTTTGAACCAGGGAGTTGAGACTCTCAGTGCTGCTGTGCTAGCCGAAAATCCCACTGTTCCACCTGGGTGCACCTGTTAGTAACTACCTAAAATAAAGCTTACTGTTTTTTCCCCCCCATGTAGATCTACAGTTATAATGGTGATCAGGAAACCATCATCGATAGTCGATTCGAGAGCCGGGTAAATTGGAATGGCAGCAAAAACACATTGGACCTGCAGGATGCTTCCATCTATCTCCACAACGTGAGCTTTAATGATTCAGGAGTGTATCGTTGCTTCTTTCGCCGGACTTTGTACTACGAGTACCATGAACACGAGACCACCGCCAGCAAGATAGTGCACCTTACGGTGGTGCCCAAAGGTACAATGATTAACAGATTAATAATAAGTTATATTTGAATAGCACCTTTCTCTCTTGCTTTACAAGAATGGAAGAAAAACAAATTTAAAAAGAGATAGAAGAGTTATCTCAGAAAAAAACACTGGTTTACCATGGGGAGCGTGAATGAAAGTAAGGCAGCTCCCAATGGTAACCCGGTGCCAGACCTTGAAAAGCTAAATAGAAGTAATAAGCCGTTTTGTAGTTGACTTGAAATGGGAGTGATGTGGGTGAGATTTGTTCTGGGTGAGAATTATGGCTTGTTGACACGTTAGAGTCTAGATCACAGCTGTGCAATGTTGCCAGAGATGGAAAAATGCAGATTCCGTTAAAGAACTGATGTGGGGTTCAAACAAAAGTATCAAACATAACTCAACGGTGGGTAAAGGCTTTCTCAGGACTTGGACCTGAGTGACAGATGTTCGGTTGTCATTAGATAATCAGAAGAAATTGCTACTCAACAAGGATTTCAATTCGGTTGTACAGGCCATGAGAGAAAGTGCCGCTCTGGTGCTGTAATTTAGTTAGTGAAACTTCTTTCCGCCTTGATGTTCCACAGTCAACTAAGTGGTGTTACTGAAAAGTGGAAGCGTTTAAGAACCACAGCAAGTCAGACACTAAGTGAAAGTTACAGCACCTGAGTACTGATATGCATAGTGCATAAATGTATCCAATGCTTTGCAAATCTTATTTGGGATTCACATTAGTGGAAAAACTGTGCGGTGTTAGCTTAATGTGATCTGTTTTCATGGCCAAGCTGCCTTACCAAGGTTTCTTACCATTGGTGTAAATAACTTTTCCCCTGGACTAGACTGTCTGTCTGATGGAGGTTTGAGTAGAACTCTACCTGCCTGACTGAATTTTGCCAACTGCTAGCATAATGCTATGTGGTTGTTTTTAGGGGTTGAACTGGAACACAAGTTCCAGTGAAGGGGAATTTTAATGCTTAAACCAAGGCATTTAAATGTTTCTTCAAGTCGAAGGAACTAGAACAGAGATTACAAGCTAGACACTCTGCTATTATCAACAATGGTTGACCTCACAAATGGTATTGGATAAACGGACCAATTCCCCACAATTTAGCGTATATTAAATAATAAAAACAAAAGTAACTGAGTTTGCATTTCCCCCACTACATGTCCTAATATACAGTATGTATGTTTTTTTTGGCTGTATGAATAATTAAACGTTCCAATATTTCTCCACATGCCCTGGAAGGTAATTTTCTGTTTCTCTCTCTCTCTTACAGCAACACGTGGCACAGCCTCCATTGTGTCCGAAGTAATGATGTATGTGTCTATCATTGGGCTGCAGCTGTGGTTACTGGTGGAGATGATATACTGTTACAGAAAGATCGCTGCGGCCGGGGATGAAGCTCTCAGACTCAGCGCGTCAGTACAACCCTCTCTTATTTACTGTCACTGTTAAAGCTGAACTTATTCAAAACATCCAACAATAAAAACACTATTCAAGCATCATGACATTCATCACCATTCTCGATGTACATACAGTTGAATTGGTACTGATGGTCTATTAGTCTTTACAGTCTTGGGGAAGGGTACCCTTAATCAATTCTATGTATTTACATGTTTATTAGGTCCTCACCAGCTTTCTTAAACCAACAAAATTAGAACTAGACAATCACATTTCAACAGGGTTACAGGAGAGTTGATCAGTGATGGAAAAACTGAGCCAGACACTCCAATACAGCCTAAACTAATGAACAAAGTTATATAAAACGTAAAGTGCTGCTCAATCACAGCACCACTACTACAACTCCAACATGACCGAATGAACCATTATGGATTGGACAATGGGCGAGTGATCAAAGCTATGGTGCTGTCCGTTATCTCAATTTAATTAAGAGACAGTCAAACCCCTGATCACTCAGAGAATCTCAGGGTGTCAAAGATTGCTTTAATAATCACATATAATTATTTTCAGATAAAAAATGGTGATTTATTAAACCACTTGGAGCTCGTACTAACCCCACCTTCCCCTACCACAATAACTTATGAACAATTGGACAAAACCAACTACAGGTAACAGTTTATAATAAAATATCACTGGTCCATGATAAACGAAGACACTACATTATTACACCAATAATTATGATTATATTAATTACATATTATGTCATAATGTCATTAAAATAAGCATCATACAAAGGATAGAAGGATAATTAACAGCGTCCCTCCCATTTATCAAATTGCCCATTCCCAAAATGGTGCAGTTCATATTTACATTTACTGGATTTAGCAGACGCTTATATCCATAGTGACTTACAATTGCGACTCCCACCATTTTGAGCAATTGAGGGTTAAGGGCCTTGCGTTACTTGAACCAAACTTTGTTGTTTAAGAAATCTCTACATACCCTACAAACATGTATCAAACTTCTTATATTCACCCCAACAAAATGTTCCCTAGCTTTTGTACAAACAGGCTGGATTGATTTTTTTAAAAGTTGTGTTTAATCTACTTAATCTACTGATATTAACCTGTAAATGATCTGTGTGTGTGTGTGTGTGTGTGTGTGTGTGTGTGTGTGTGCAGCGAGGAGTATTTAGCGATAGCATCAGAAAGTAAAGACAATTGCACAGGAGTACAGGTGGCAGAATAACAGAGGTGAGTTTACAGCAGAACTTGATCTGCCATTACATCACGATGCACACCATTATATACAGAGGGGACTAATTTATGGATAAAAAATTCCATCTGATTCCACCTTTTTGGATGCTCAAAGAATCTTTAAAAGGAAGACTATCAAGTGATGGTGGGAAATCAGTGACTACACACTCACATTTTTGCTTATGGCATCGTTACAACGCTGGGAAACATGCATCACAAAGTAAGGTGATGATGTATTTCATTAACACTGAGCTGTGACACACACATTTGTATCTGAACACCTCCTTGTGGACCTCAGTGAAAATAGATTTTTTCTTTCTGCTGCTCTAGAAATCACTGCAACAGATTAATTACTGATTTGGACTGTTTTATGCTGGATGCCCTTCCTGATATCCATTTATCTGGGCTTGGGCCCGGTACGACAGAATTCTGGTTTATGCATCCTAGTGGCTAGGTACCTACAGGAAATTACCTTGACTGTATATTTTTGGACTGTAAGAGGAAAAGGGAGCACCTGGAGGAAACCCACACAGACCCAGGGAGAACATGTAAACTACACAGACAGAACCCGGACTGCCCCACCTGGCGATCAAACCCAGGACCTTCTTACTGTAAGGTGACAGTGCTACCCACCGAGCCACCGTGCAGCCATCAGTGAAAGTAGATCCAGAGTGAATGTTTCACTGGTGTGCCACTTATCAGCTTTTTCATGTGTATGTGAATACTTCTTCACACCTTGTGATTGCTTCTGAGTAGATCTTTCTCTTGCTGTTCTGTTACTCTATGACTATCAGTTGGGTCACCATGGATGCGTCATAAATGTTTGGCTGCAATTCCTGGAGGGATGCAGCGAGGGGAGCGTGGTCCAGGATTCAGAGTTGAAAATGCAGATTTCCCATCTGTTAAAGTTATCGTTTCATACAATACTATTTGTTCTACAGGTTACTACTTTGTGGGCAAGAGCTCAAGAAGAAAATCCTAATGCAGACCATTTCAAACTCCAAGAGTCCTATTTTAGCAAAGAGGATGTACTAAGTCTCTAAATTATTCGTGGGTGTCGTTGGGCGTGAAATGCAAGAAACCAATCAGCATTTTCCCCCAAAACTTTGCCAGATTTTAACTGATATAGAGCTAAGATGGAATACAGTTTAAGAAATCTAGTGTTAAGGCCCTGGTTCAACAGTGGCAGTTTGGTGGTGATGGGGCTTAAACTTTTTGTTTACCATCCTGGTACTATTAAGCCACCACTGCCCAACCAACCAGCAGTGATTGCACTTGCAGCTCTAATGAGAAACCCCACAGAGACAGTTGTGTCTGTTACAGACCTAGCCAGGTCAAAAGCATTGTTGAGATTCGATGTCCTGAGTAAAGAATTTGTTTCATATGCTGAGGCACCTATACAGAATGTGAGGAATGTGCAGATCAGTGTACCAATCTACTGAAATGTTGTTAAGTGTAACCTATTTATTAAGCTAATGGTCGGCTAAATGCACATCGAAGGGAGCGTGTGCCAGGAAAATATACCCTCCGGTCCCCAGCAACAGAAATTTGGTTATGCCAATAATTTGGGAAGAATTAATAAATTAAATAGTAAAAAAAACTTAAAATGATTTGGGATTACCATCTTATTTAGTGGTTTAAGTATTTCATGAAAGTTCATGGTGGCTCTGTCTGATGATTAGGGCAAAGACTTTGTTTGTTGGTGCTCATCGACCGACTGTCAAAAGGCTTGGAATTTCTGTAACAGCTGCCAAGAGTGATCTCAGATGTGATCTTCATGCTGTCATTTGCATTATGATATAGGGAAAGCATAGCAGCTTACTGAATCTCTGTGTAACGCATGCTGACTCTTCTATTAGACCATTAAAGAAAATGTCCTAGAAACAGTGGGCACCAGGCAGTAATATTCTTTAGGCAAGGTGCCAGTCTATCTCAGAGCATCACAATCACCCCGTCACTTTCCCTGAAATGAAGGGGCTATTATTAGATCAGTCATTGGCAGACAAAGACTACATTCCAAACTCAGATAACTGGCATAAGCCCATGTTCATACATTTTGGAGCTGGACAGCAACCACATTACATGTGGTTATCAGAGATGTTCATAAGTCACAAAATATGAATCCGAGTCATGAGTCAATACAATGAACACGACACATATACTGTATATGAAATGTAGTGTAGAAATAAGTAATCTGTAAATTCAGATAAAAAACAACAGATGGTGTGTATATGTATTCTGTCCTTTTACTTACTGCCTTTATGTTTCTAGTCATTGTGCAAAATAATGTAATTTCTGTAACAAGAAGATTCCAGTTAAAAGTTTAAACTGATATGTTCTGTTTTCATTGAAAAACACCAATGCACAGTACAGCATCGAAAATAAATTAATTTAAAAAATAAATAAAAAACTTAAGAACTGCTAACCCTCTTCCAGATGCTATTAAAAGCGTGTGTTGTCCCATTAGGAATACAATCCATTATTTTGTAAATATGAACATTAAAAACCTCCAAACTTTTCCTGGTTGTGAAGTAAAACACTAATTCGTTAAAAAGCCAAACAAGCATTTCTTTGCCACTGATAATCTGACACAAACTGAAAAAATGCAAAAAACTGCATTTCTTACAAAAAATCCTAATCAAATGTCCTGATGATATGATTGTTTCAGAAAGCCCTTCTTTCAGCCATCAGTGCCAATTCAGTAGGCGTTTTCTTCTTACTCCAGTTGTTCCTGTGAAGTGCACTAGTCGAATCATGTCAATTTTATTTGTATAGCGCTTTTTACAACGGACATTGCCACAAAACAGCTTTACAGAGTTAAGGACCACCAGACCAACCCCCTCTGTTGAGCAAGCTGAGTGTCACTGTGGCAAGGAAAAACTAACGGCTTAGGTGGACTGGAGGATATTTTAAATAAACAGGATTTTTACAAATCATACAAACATAAAATTACTAGAAAATATAACTATAAGTTATAACTAGCAGAAACTTTATAAATATATATTGGAGTTATTCATTATAAAGTCCAGTCTTTGTTAAAGTCAGTTGTGAGTTCTGGACATTCTTGGAGCCAGCACGCAAACACAACCTTTATCTATATTTGGGTGGACAGCCCTGGTCCTGGAGGTCAGAAATCAGAGGCAGCCAGAAGCAAACATTCAGCACCCTTTCTGTAACGCACCAGACCACCCAGAGCCCAGAGGCCCAGGACCGGAGCCACCCACACCTGGTTTGAAGACTAATAAAAAACCCAGACTTGAACATTGAGAACATTGTCTGAATCCCAAACAAAGGCAGGGAGATTATTCCAGAGTTGAGGACCTGGTATTACATTTTAAGTGAGATTCCAATCTGAAGGTACCAAAAATGTTCAAATGTAGTGAACTTCAGACTGTGCAGGAATTACACTTAATTCACTACTTCCGGTGATGCTTCGGGTAAACCAGCTCACTTCCACAGAAATATGAGGTTCAATTTTCAGAGGTGCTGTCCCTTTTTCAGGGTCCACTGGATCTTTATCAGGGGCAGAGATAATTAACAGTCTAGCCACTGGGAGCTTCCAAAGAAGGGTCAGTAAGGGCACCTGTCCCAATTCACATAGCAGATCACAATTCACATTTGGAAGCCAGGCCTTAATATTCAACATCAGTGCCTGACCTCACAGTATTCTTGAGTCTCAATGGGCACAAATTCCCACACTGAAAATGTTGGATTTGTTGTGCAGCTGACAGAAGTTACGGAAGTAAATGGGATTATATCCAAACTGGGACAATGTAATAGTCAAAAAGACTCTCTAACTATTGAGTGATTTTTTTAGCCACATTCCTGGGTGCATAGTGTGTTTATGTATATTGCAGCAGTTCAGGGGAGGTTTTTTCCTCATTTTAACATATTCACAAATCAGTTCCCATAATAAATATGGTAGGAACTTTAACTTCAGGAAGACGTGACTTCAGCCCAGTTGGTCTTTGGAGCATATTGGAATGCCAACTGAGAGCCAGTCCAGAGTCAGTGCCTCACTGCATTCAGATTTATTCAGATTTCAAATAGCTCTTCGCCTGGTGTCCACAAACGTTTCTCATTTTTGTGTATTTGCAGTAAGAAAATATACAGTTTATTGATTTATGTTGGTTCTCTATATGTTTGTTCTATTCACAGGCTTCTCGTGTTCCACCCACATTCACCACTATGGTCCTCAGCTTTCCACTTCTTCCTGAGCCCACCCCATATGTTCAGCAGAAGTCTCTCCATTTTTATACTTCCACCTCAGATTCTTAATCTGAGGTTCATCGCCTTGGCACTGCTTCCTGTTTCCTTTTTTAGTCCAGAGGTTTTCCTTGATGGGTTTGAATCATATCTAGCAGAGCAGGAGATGCACCATGAGTGTGTTTACTTGCACGATAATAAGATATTTATCTGATTTTATTAGCGTCTAATTTAGAAATGATCATACAGACAGCACATTATGTTTCTTTTATTAAATAAATCTAACTTACATTTGCATCAGTACCTTGACATATTTTACATTTCTGCATGGCAAAAACATTATGTGCACAAACATAAAGGCCTACAAAGACTGAACCATGCTATCAAACTCCCTATGTCAGAGTTTTGTTAGAATCAACACCAAATTTTACTCTTTTAAAAGAGAAGTCATTCAAACATGAGCACACACTATTCGTTTTAATCATATTAAAACATTTCTTTCTTATATTAAAACATTTTTCCTATCAGATGTTTCAGTTATTTTTTACATATGATTTCATTTAATGTTAAGTTCATTTTAGGCAAATCGATTTACCATTAACACTTTTGATCTGCTTTATAAATAGGAAATAATTCTTTTTAGTGCTATTCCTTTTTGAAAGCCATTCATTTACAAAGTAGAAAATGAAATGTTAATACATATTTAATAAATATTAAATATTAATAGTATTAACTGTAAGTGCAAATGTGAACAAATTGTACACATTTTCAACAAATAACAAATACTACTCTGAAATAAACACATATTTTGTTTTATTATATAAGAAGTGTAGCACATGGGACTAACTTTGAATATTAAACCCTAAAAATGAATAAAACTTAAATGCATTTAAATAATTTAATACTGGTCAAAGAGGCAGTTAGTAATTGCAGTGTAATGTAATGTATATAGATTCACTAATATCACCATTGTTCATAATGATTATAAATGTCTATTTTACATTACCTAGTTAAGTGACTCCATGTGAAATGAAATCTAAATCCGGTATGTTTAACACGTTTACTTTATTTTGCTTTCTGGCAGGACACACTTCCAGTTTAACTGAAATGATTTATAATAGACACAGAACTGCTCTCACTGCTGGTTTGCTGAATGATGTAGAAAATACCCTGAATACATAAAGGAGGAACGAGATGCCATCTTTTGTGGTACACTTGGATGTTTAGGTTTGAACAGTGATGATACTTGCTCGAAAACAATTAAAACTTGTCAAGAAGATACTTTTGATCCTATTGTACATGTAAACACACTCGTAGCACTGGGGTGCTGCAGGGCCGGGAATGTTTTGCATGAGCTGAATTTGGGCATGATTATTGTACCCTACGTGTATGCACCTGTGCTACCTACTTTATGTATTCTTGTATGGAAAGAGCAATAGTCTTAAATTGCACTAGAGGTCAGTAAGGAGCAGTAAATTCTGCACAGATTTGATCTGTTTCAGGGCAATATTTCTGAAGTACTAACGCTATCCACATGCAGTGCTAATGGTGCATGGGCTAGCAGCTGATGCTATGTTGACATGATCGAAAATGGAGGCTAAACTGAGCCATTCTTTTCCTATCATTCACTGCTGACTGATCTGGAGTGTTGTTATAAAGTGTCTGCTTTCTTTCTGATCAACTCAGTTACTGTATGTTTGTCTAAGTAACTTCATGTCATTTGACAAAACATGAGAAATGAGAAATGGAGATTATATTTGTTTAGGAAGTTACAATTATATTGTATAACTCTTGTAAAGATAATTACCCTTTTGGCTGCTTAGGGTTCGGAAAGATCAGAAAATTTAATTGGCAGGTCAAATGAGCTATCATAACCCTGGGTGTCTTGTATTTAGACAGTTTACTCATCTTTACATCTTTACCCATGAGAATACCGTTATCCACAGTGACTTACAGAAGTAATATACACAAGGGTACAGTTCAGTGAAATTATTATTATTTCCATGTAATCCTAGCTTGTTTGAAAGCTGTGATCAGAGAAGTCAGGCATGAACCAAATATCTACATGAATAAAATAATGATCCACAAGACCAATGAATATTCGACCGTAACTAAACTTACACAATCAGGTGGGTTATATTTATAATGGACAACTTTGTTCCTTATATAAATGAAATTATGCTTTTGCTATTCAAATATTATGGTCTTCTCGCTTTCCATTAATGTAAAAACATTTTCTGTGTAATTATCAGTCATAGAGTTGAACAGAAAAAAGTCAGTTACTTTATTCATGGCGCTTTAGTTCACGATTCGATTTCCCCCCCTTTTTGTTAAGACATAACACAATTACATTTTTGCTTCTTTAATATGAATTATTGCTAGATATAAGCTGGTAAATCTTACAAACCAAAAGGAATATGATGAAATGTGACTTGTTGATGCAGCACATCATGAGTAAATCTCTAGTTTTTGGGGTCATTTTCTGCACTTTGGTATCTACATTAAATGCATGATCAATCTGCAACTAAACAATGCAAACATATTACACGCATAAAACATTTTACTGTTACTTCATGATTCTACTCGAGCATTATGTATAATACCAGTTAAAGGTGAATAACAAAACAAACTGTGAAGGACGCACTTGTTGAGAATTTTAAGAATTAATGTACAATAAACCCCTATTCAAATGAACGTTCGGTGTAAGAGAGTTTGTCTAAGATGAATTGATCTTTCTTGCCATTTAACATTTATATTATTTGCAAGCACTATTTATTGAATAACCTGCAAACTTTAATATTTGACAGCTTGCTATGACTGCACATTCATTTATTGTCTTGCAAACCCCTTTATCCTGGTGGGGACTCTAGTGGGTCTGATTAATTAAATGGTAGGAAACACCCCAGACAGGTCACCAGTCCATCACAGGGCCCATACTGTACACACACACGCATACACACACACACACACACACACACACACACACACACACACACACACACACACACACACACAGGATATTTGGCTTTCTGGTGAAATTTCAGGATGAACCTAAAATGCACTCTAACCTTTACAGGTGAACTTAATGTGACCTCTAAACTTTTGAATGCACATTTCTAACAACAGGTGTTTCATCCAACAATACATTTCATGTTTCAAATAGAATTGGTAGTTAAACCTCCTCATCATGCCAATTATTCAGACACACCATGACTTTGATCTGGATAATGTGATGGTAAAGCAGACAATAAATGAATAACCAGGATAAAGCACACACCTACAATAAAGTACAAAAAAATTATCTTTTTGCATATTCTAACTTGTTTGGAGACTCTATCAAGGATATTCCTGCCTACACCCAGCATTCCTCAGTCGATCCTGACTTTCTGCCCCTAAGACCAAAATAAAGCTGGTGGAATGAAATTAAACAGAAGCTGTAAGTCATAAAAAATAATAAAAACGTCTGCTCATTTCTGAAAGTGTAAAATTTACCAAAAAACTGCATCAAAGGTTGCGTAAAACATTTGTCTACTCATTTACATTTTCAGCATTTAGCCGACGCTCTTATCCAGAGCTTCTTACAGAAGTGCTTCCATAGTAGACATCACCGTACTCCAGTGTAAGTGTGAGCAGTCAAAAATACATATCTGCTCAAACCCCATCAGAAACCCTCCTTTTTTGTTTGTGTCAAATTAGTGTCATATGTGTGAATTTATTTTCTCTTTGTGTAAACCGATGGTAATTCATGTCCCCTTCTTGCATGAAGCCTTTGTATCAATTGAATTTAAAAGGCAAACCCCTCAGACCTCGACAGGAAAGCCTCTACTGTGAGGACTGGTGTGTCTTCCTGAGCTCTGTGCCAAATGTGTCCATTTGAACCAACCAATGCACGACTGAACACAGCATGACAAGTACAACTACAGACCTAAAACAAACGACAGGAGAGGTGGAAATGCTCAGCCCAAATGAATTTAAACCAGATTAGTGGATGTACAGCTACATGATCGTGTGGCTCTGGGTTTCATTTTTGGTACACTGACTTTTGTTTCATGAAGTCACAGAGGCCTTGACATGCACTCTAATGGCTGTGCTAACTTGCAGCCCCACCTTCAAAGGTACAAAATGATTTAAACATGCTAATTTCCTAATATGAAAAGCACACGCTCTTTTTAATGAAGGGCCTATACAGTATATATGTGTTACACAGCAATGGCACAGGTTCTCAGGCTTGGGAATAGAAGCCAATCCCTTCTTAAAGATATGCAACAGCACTGCTCTAGTTCTACTGCCCTACTGCTCAAAAGAACTGATTTTGGAAGGTTCATCTGTGATCTGCACTCTTAGATAAAAAATTGTATCCACGAATTTGTAAACTTCACCCCCCCCCACACACACACACAGACACTCAGAGAGACACACACAGGATGGATTCTGACACACAAATATTATGGACTCAGACACACAGAAAACACACGATAGAATCGATCACACACAAACACACAATAGACTCTGACATGCACATACTTGCACACATCATGGACTCGGACACACACACACAAAGGAACCTGACACACAAACATATGGTGGGACTTGAGCACACACTCACAACTTAAATACACACAACTACTGTGTTGTACTGCTGTGACTCTATTACTTAGCACAATATCTCAAATCTGCACGCGTTTTGCATTTGGCACCTTAACCTGTTTATATCTCAGCTGCTGTACCACTGTGACTGGAGTCCCTGCATCTTTGCACATTCATTGCAACCTGAACAAGTTTGTGCAATTTACACCTTTAATCTGCTTTAAGAACGCTGCTAACTGTGTATCAGAATATATTTCTACCTCATGTACCATTTACTACACTCATCTCTAGTCTTGTTTCTCTTAATTACTAATTGTTTAGATTATAAATATATTTTTGTATTTATTATAGGCCTTTGGTATTTATTGTACTGTTGCTACCGGCACAGTGTATTGTATTGCACTTTTTGTTCTGTGATGCACCATGATCCCAAAGGAACGTTGTTTCGTTTCAATTATGATGATGATGATGATGATGATTATTATTATTATTATTATTATTATTATTATTATTATTATTTTGTTGATGGTTGTAACGAAGAATGCTCATCATTATTGATGTCAGTAGCCCTCTGGCGATAGTTTAGCGTTAGGTGGAGGTAAGAGAGACCTTTTGGCGTCTCCATCACCGTAATCTACCTACGTAACAGCACCGGTGCTCGGGAGCGCGCCTGACAAGTGTGTGTAGTGTGACTCTACGCACGTGTCCGCGCATCACCGAGCGAGATAGAAGGAAAGAGAGAGAGAGAGAACGGGAGACAGAGCGCATCCCAATTACACCTCATTTCATAGCAGCCGGGAACATTTTGACTGTACTGAACCCCGTTCGGGATGGATTACAGTGGCTTGATTTGACATGGTGGTTCCGAGCATATCTGCTGTGTGCAGCGGCCGTTACGAGCATTTCTAACGGCCGCCTACATGCTCACACACCGAGCCGCTGCGCCGCTTCTAGTCCGGATGAGGCTTGTTAGAAAGTGCCGACAGATTACCCGGTGAGACGGGTTGGTGCGTTCCATGCCGTTGGATCATGTCCTATGTGTCTTCACAAGGTAAGAGTTAAAATAGCCAATTAAGGCCTAATTGCACTTTTTTTTTTCAAAAGCGCGCGCGCACACGCGCGTACACGCACACACACACACACACACACACACACACACTCTTCCATCACTCTCTCCCCCGCTGAGACTGGCTTCAGTGGCTGCGTTGCGCAATTCGCAGTGATTGTTATCTAATCGAACTGAACATGTTCATTTAAACATGTACTAGGATTGTATAAGCGTTATGTGTATGTTGAAGCCATTAACGACCGAGTTCATGGCGACGGTTGTTGTGTGACGGCAGCTAACGTGATCGAATTCAATTTTAACCGTTACCTGTTGGCAACGTTATGGAAGATGCACTGTATCACTTTACACTACACACCGACTCTAAACGGCCGCTAGCATGTACCAAAAGAACTTTAAAAAGGCGAAATTTGATTTCAAACTTCACCCGGTTTGCCTTCTTTACTCGACCTTTCATCGATTAATCGAAAAATCGAATATTTACCTGCGTGTTGCGCCTATATGGAGCGAATTTCATCGAAAATCTGGTTCATTAGCCTAAAGTTATAAGTGAACGAGAAGAAATGTACATACTAAATCAACCATTCAATAGCCTGAACAATAAGTGTACACAAAGCGAGAAGGTCCTGGGTTCGATGCCCAGGTGGTACTGTCCGGGTCCTTTTGGTGTGGAATTTGCATGGTGTCACGTGTGTCTGTGTGAGTCCAAAGACGTGCATGTGAGGTGACCGTGGCAGTGTACAGCGTAACCCTGTGAACCTATGAATCGTGTGTATAAATAATGACTTGCTAATTAATCCATGTAAAAACCTACTAACCTTAAGTTGAACTGCAGAAAGCAACCGATTTAGCAATAAACAGCTAGCAGGCAGACTTTATTAATACTTATAAAAAAGTACAATATATACAAAAATTATAATCATTTCTTCACGGCTGTACTATTAACCTGAACTTCAACTGCAGGCATAAAACGATTTTGTTATTTATATTTATATTTATATGTTATATGTTATATTTGTTATTCCCTCCAATTCATAGATTAGTTCCTAAATTGCGTCCACATACCAAACAACAAGGATAACATAGAGACAGGAGTAAACCATATTATATGTCATAAATTGAGTGATTTTAGTTTAATTAGTTATTGCACTCTGCTTATTAATACTCTCAAATCAGAACCATACCCACAGAAAATGGAGTCCGTGGCAGCTTCTGCTTAACACTTATTCAGACAGCTTGGAACAGGCCCAGATCCGCCTGGATGTATTAAATCCAGATTTAAAAACAATGCATGTTGGTTATATGAGTAAAAACCCATATCTTTAAAAAAGAGACGACATATGATACGGTACATATTGAAAACCTAAACAATGTATAATGTTAAAGTATCATCAATATGTGTAACATCAGAAGAGCATTCTGTACTGGGTGGTATTGTGGCTAAGTGTGTAGCACATTTTCTTTAACTCCTTATCCTAATTAGGGTTGGTGAGGAGTGGTGGAGCCTATCACAGCTCTTCAACGGGCGCAAGGCTCATGGTAAAACCCTAGATGGGGTGCCAGTCCATCACAGGTACCTACAGGACAATTCAGTGTCTCCAATCAACCTGGTAGCATGTCTTTGGAC
>JAYDZG010000001.1:2341189-2351730 GCA_034509265.1 Microcambeva bendego | reverse complement strand
AACTGGAACATGCAAAAAAAATGTTGTACTGCACATCTGTAAATACATAATGCCAAATAAAGAAATAAAGGCTCTATTTTCTTCTTCTAACTTTTTTTCTTTTCCTTCTAATTGATTCTGATTATGAAGAAACTCCTGCAGCCTCCCTTGCTCAGACAAGCCCATGTAGCGGCCCTGAGGCTGCAGCAGAGCTGAGATTTGAACTCTTTTATCACTATGTATATGATGTTCTCTGGCTACTCCACCTTTCTGCAGCCCAACTCAAAAATGTCAAGAGTGGAGTTAAATATCCCATTTGGACTTTTAATCAGTTGCGTGAAAACAAGAACAAATGATTTGTAAATTCTCTTTAAGCTGTATTCAAGAGACTGAAGAAGTCTTCTATATATTTTCACTGACCAATTTGAAATAGAGTATAAATAAGAAGTTAGCACTGTGCCTTTTACCAGTCTGCTACTCCAGTTTTCTTCCACCTGCTCAAAAAATTCGTCGAGAGGAATTCAGTATGCCCTCTGGGTTACTGAGTCACTGAATGGTTGAATTTGAGTCGCTCTAACAGTCTATTTCCCTAAGTTCAGTACTCGAGTTACATACGACCTGCTGCCCCCAGGATTAAGATGAAGCTGGATATGAAACTAAGCATAAACGCCTGACCCCTGATGTGCCGTGATTACACTTCTGAATTCTGTATTCCAGGATGTAGTGTAATGTTGCTGTGCTGTAATCCTCATGTGGCCTTGGCATGTCAAAATCTTTCTTTCACTTCTGAAATGGAGGCTGTAACCATGGTAATCCAACCAAAAGCTGGAATTCAGGGACATCGTCTATGTTCAGTGAGCAAGTATGAGAAAGGAAGTATAGAAGGAAGGACAGCATTTGGTTGTGTTTAGCTATAAATAGATAAATCAACCTTAATATTAGAGATCCTTCTAATGTTTTGCAATAATACTTATTTTGAGCGAAGAAAGCGACGACCCCTAATGGGAGCCGAAAGAATTAAGGTTGATTCAGTGTTGTGTCAGCCACATATCAAAGCTACATATTAGAGGTTACTAATGTTTCTTCCTCCAGTCTAGGGAGTTGTGTAGGAGTCATGTGAAGGTTGTCATGGGGATGATACTGTAACCCATGTCCCCCGCTAATCTTTGTTAGAAAAAATATTTGTTTAAAGACCCCCAGAAAAATACCTTTTCTTTAAATGTGTGTTTTTATCAAATGAGTTATGTGATCAGATCAGGTCTCACTGTGCAGATAGCATCAATTCACCAAGGACTCATCTTCACTCTGTTCTTCAACTTTTCTCACCATGGCCTTCAGGTCTTCCTGCGTCTCTTCTACGACTCTCGTTACTTGATGTTCCACCAGTGGTAAATTCTAGATCATCTTCCTTTAGTCCTGCTTCTGTTATTGTTTCCTCTCTATCCTCAATTTATGCATCACAAAAGATAAAAATGATTCCAGCTAAATTGTTGATCTCACAGGGATGGGAGATGGAAATTAGCTTGTTAGCGAACTCTAGTGCAGTGCATCATTTCTCAGTGAGATTAATGCATTTTGTAAATACATTATAATACATTATAATTTTAATTAAATGAACATGCAAGGCATAGTGTTCCACTGTCAGTTGACATTGGGTAGATATTTTCTGCACAGCATTTATCCAATTTATTCAAAACCATTCATGTCTGAACAAATACAGGGTACACACTTAAATTAACAACCCTTCTCAGAGTCCCAACAATGATTACTTGGTGGTTTTTTTTTTTATTTACAGTAATGTAATGAAAAGCTCAATAACATGTCTGTGGCTTGTAGCTTAAACTGCCGTTTATCATTGCTGGCTGTTAACACCCTATGGTATATATAAAACACTTCAACTAGGTCATCTACCCATTAGGATTGGGCTATTATTGAAGTCAGTTGTGGCTTGGTGGGTAGCACTGTTGCTTCGCAGCAAGAAGGTCCAGGATTCAATTCCCAGGTGGTCCGTGTCCTTTCTACATGGAGTTTTCATGTTCTTTCCTTCTGTGTGTGTGGTATACAGTAGCACACAGCACAAAGACATTCAGTAAGGTGAATTGGAGACTTAAACTTAATGTAAGACATTAAATCCTAAAAAATAAATACATAAATAGATAAATAAATAAAATAAATAAAAGTCACATATGCTTCCCATCTTTAATCTGAAGGATTCTGATTCTGATATATATTATATAATTCAGTTTTGGACCAGCACTACAATGCAATGGTTTGTGCATCCTATAGTGGCTAGGTAACCAACAGCCCAACATTTATTATATGCAGTTTCCATACAGATTTTAGGAGGGTGCTTATAATGCTACTACTCTTGAGCATATATCAATGAATGGACAATTAACAGATGCTTTTAAGAACAGCCTTTCACTCACGTCAAACAATATTCTATAGTAAGTTAGGCTAATCTTCATGACGTTTCCAGCAGAGAACAGCTGGTAGCAGACAGCGTGTCCAAGCTTGCTTAAAGAAAACTTCTCCTGTGTTATGTCACATTACTTCTGACACTTCCTTTTTTTGGACTGTTTTGTCAGGTTTGACATGGTGTCCCTGTGCACTGACTCCCCTGTGGTTTGAGTGGAGAATACTCACAGCGTTACGAGGCTGGGTGCTATATGGGTAGTTATTTCTGGATTGGAATAGCTCAGCATTATTCTTATTTTCATGGCATTTAAACTCTGTCACTGGTCCAAGTCTCACCACTGCCAGGTTGCCAGTGTGTTCCCTTGAGAAAGGCCCTTAACCATCATTTGCTTAGCCTGTGTACTGTTAAATTACTGTAATTTGCATTGGATAAAAGCATCTGCTAAATGCAGAAAATGCAAATGTAAATATTTTGTTTACTCAAAAATTAATTTGTGCCCACAAGCATGGTTAGCCAATCTTACAAATCCCAGCCCATACCTTCCCCAGAGCACTACAAAACTGGAATCATTTTGATCAATTATGAATTATATAACATACGGTTGGTCACAATTTAACACAATAACTCGTTTTCCAACTTTGGTTTGCATCCTGTATTATCTTAGATTTATCTCACTATTAAGATTTTGATGTTTATCACATCATTCATCGTTCTCCCCGTGAGTTTCCTACGGGTACTCCGGTTTCCTTGATTGGAGACACTGAATTGTCCTGTAGGTACCTGCGATGGTACCCTAATCAGGATAAAGGGTTAAAGAAAATAACCTGAACTGAACATATTTGGACATTTTCATGAACAGGACTGTAGATTATTAGTTTGGGAGAAACACTTCAACCCATCATTCAGTCAGCACAATTAACATTTCCATGTACACAAGATCATTTATCATGAGGTTCCAAACACATGGACAGATGTTCTCTTGTCTCATGCATCTGGACAAGCTTAATGTAAAAGACCACCATAATGTCAAATCTCGAATTGATTGATGATTTTGAAATGCAAGTGACTGACTTCCAGAGCTCATCTTTAAGTACAGCCTAATAAAATGCACAGTTCCTTTTAATGTGTTGGCCGTCGCCTCCAGAAAAACCTGAACACACATGTTTTATCTTCAACCTCTCACGAAGCAAGAAGACCTGAGGCTTGTGTTAAGCTTAAATTCATCTCGTGTACACCACAGATGGACCATCTTTGCATAGACAGTCAGGGACAAGGATCACACTGAGATGCAAGTTTAATGAACTGATTAATTAGTTTCTGTTACATGCATAGGAACAGTTTGTGTTAAAGACTTCGATGCATTCCATGGCACACGAAGCACTTCATTTTCAATTAATTTTTTTCATCGGCACAGAGTACGGAAAAGGTTGGTGCCCCCTGCTCTAGACCTGTAGTGGATTTTCTCTTGGTTGGCGTTTAGACGAAGGAGATGATGAGCATTGTAGCATTGGTTCAAATTTTTCAGATGCTCATTTAGCTCGATTTCTGGTGTTTTTGAAGACATTAGAATATAATATTATTATCTTATAATGATGAAATCATAACCTCTTTATTAAAGTGGAAACATCCAATGTGAAGTATTCAGTGCATCATTAAATACATCAAAGTCAAACAACAAAACTTCGCATGTGACACCAACCACTCGATCAATTATTTAAACCTTAATTTCACTGACATTCTTTGCTTTACGACCCATCAGTGGTGCATCTGAGGTGACTGTTGCTTCTGCAGTACTTTGATTTTAATTAATGTATGAGGAGATCTTCTCCCACAGAAAAGTTGACCCAAAGACTTGAAGCATTGTCATCACGATTATCTTCAAATGAGATTTCTCTTAAAATGCTGTCCAACACATAAAAAGGAACTATTTTTTGACACATTGTGTCATGCTTCTTCTACACTAATGCCGACACTGCTCTGATCAAAGGAGAATGAAGCTAACCTATGCCCATGCATTTTGTCACCTACACTTGACGCAGGGTGCATGCGGATCAGCATTGTGTATGGAGAGACACAGCTTGATCATTACACTCCTCCCTTGTCTAAGTGCAGGCGTCATCAATCAGCCAGCAGAGGTCAAAGTTGTGTCAGTTATGAGAAAGAAATACCCTTTTCTGCCTTAATACTTTGCCCATAAACTAACAGGCCAATCATTGTTCATGTGGCTGCCCAGCAAGGCTGGCAGGAAGAGCTGAGACTCGATACGATGCATTCGAGATCTCAGCTCTGCTGCCATGTGTTTCACCCATGTGTCATGTGAGTGGCATGTTTTGGTTGTTTTAAGTCTCTACGACAGCATATTAAATTTCTTCTAAAGTTTTTCTTTGCCACTGTCACCCTCAGCCTTCTCAACAGGTGTTTCTTTAAAGTTTCTGTAAAGTTGCTGTAAGACAGTTTCTATTGTAAACAGCTCTATACAAATACATCTGACTTGACCAATTTCCAAAAGTCCAAATATAGAAGATTGATGTTCAGTCCTTTCTTGGCCGAGTGTGTGTGTGAAGAGGAAAGAACAAGAAGTGATCTCGAGGACAGCATTTGCATTTTGATTCATCAGTCAGTATGAGAACCAAATACGTCCCACTGTCAGTAAAGAAGGCCAAGATTTAGCTCACTAATCAAAAGAAATCAATTGCATCAAGAGTTACTCAATAGACTGTTTGGTAAATAATAAGGAAGAAACAGGTAAGAAACACCATGTCAAAGGTAGCTGGACTTCTTTTAGGTTCTTAAATATTCTACAATTTTAGTCCAGAGATGAAACATCTTCAAAAATCTAAATTACGTCCAGTTCCTTTCGATCTAAGCACTCAAGAATACCATGGCACGAATGAAAAAGAACCTTCAAAGCCACCAAAAGGCCTCAAAGACAAAATATTATTTTGCTTGGGAGAAAAAACTTTAACAGCTGGCCAGATGCTCTCAACACAATGTTGTTCTCACTGATTCAGAGTGAATAAGAAAAGGACAAGCCTTCCCCCAAATAAAATTAGATGGATTAAATGGTACAAGAAGATCCAATGATGAGCCTGAAAACAGGGAAGTCAGACTGCCCCAAAGTGATGGGAAGAGAAAAGTCGGATGAAAAGAAGAGGCCACTTACAGCCATACAACAATTAGTAAGGCAAGCCGAAGCCTAGCATTCGTGGTACTGGACTAGTAATCAAAAGGTCACTGCCATGTGGATGCAAATCTCTTAACCCTAAATTGCTCAGTCGCTTTGGATAAGAGCATCTGCAAAGTGCCAAAAGTATAAATGTAAATAAGTAGAACACAAAGGATGTTTAGCCATGTTAAGGCATGTATTGACTAATGTTCAGCCAAATGCTTCATAATTCAACAGGTGGCATTTCACACTGCAAATAAATAAATAAAGTTCACAGCTATGGTTCCGGAGAGATACTGGAGTGGAAAAGTGGAATCTAAATAAACGTGTATTTTATCTGATTAAGAAAAAACTGAAAGCTGAAACATGCCAGAATGAAGTTGGATGCTCAACTTCTCAACAGAGAGAGATTTTGTGGACTCCAGATGGTATGGACATGGAAGTGATTTGCCTGGTTTCCAAGTGGCCTTTGCCAAGCTTTTGCCTGGTTGCAAGTGATTCCCCAAGAAGCATTGCTACAATGACTCTTGGCTTCTGTAAGGGCTGCTTTACTTCATCAGCCAGCCTTTATGTCCTGGTCCATTACCCTGCATTTTGCTGGTCAATGTCTTCACCTGTTCCCATTACTATCATATTAGTTAGGTAAGAAGCAACAAAAGTTTTTCTAGAGCATTTTAGTCAAAGACTGCTAGAACTTATTTTACAAGATGCAAAGATGAACCTGAAAGAAGTCTATAGGTTTGCTCAGAAACCTAGTGCACACTCTGCATAGAAACATCTTAGGTCATCCTATGTGCACTTCCAAAAAGTACGCAGTTTGAATTGTAGATGTCTTAAAATAAGCCCTAGTAAGATTTCTTAAATTTGACCTGGTTTTTGACAGAGGAATGAGCAAGCAACAAAAACTAACATACAGTGGATGATGCAGTGAGTTATTTTCAAATGTAAATGAAGCATCATTTATTTTCATTGGAATTTCAAGCTTGTTAGTGCCAATTTAAGCATTTTCGGCACCCAAAGAGAAACACTTGAATCAGTTTTCATGCCTACACCATAAGAGCTTTATAAATGTATGTGTGTTAATAAACTTTGTTCAGAAGCTTTTAGATACCAGAACCAAACACTCTTGATGAGCAGCTGAGTGCACCAATGGCAAAGTAGAAAACTCCATACATTTAACAAGAAAGAAACCATCAAACCACCCAGCACTGGTCATGAATACTGTAAAACGTGTCTGCTGCCTGCTGGTGAGGGAAAATCAGGGCAAAAATTGTTTTGTGTAATCTAGGCAAAAGAGAAGATGTGTCACTGAAACAGAACGTATCATTAAACTTCATACACTCTCTCTACAAAGCAAAAAATTCACATGATTTCCGACTGCTCTCAGTTAATTTCTATTTACAGCTCCAAAAGCTCAACCCCTGCTTAATTCTAAAAAATTGTGTCTACTCTGAGGATGATGACAAGGAGGAAGATGACTCATGAGCTTAGTTTATGTGGATATTATGATTCACTCCCCACTGTTACAGCAGCAATGAGAACTTTAATTTGAGCACTCGGCGAATGCTGACGGTGGGCTTTCACCTCACAGCACATCAGAGAAAAAAGAAAAGCAGGATGTTTTATTATTGTTCATGAGTGAGTAATTAGGGTCGTCAGAGGTGAAGTAAGAAAAAGGGGTATTTGGAGGAAAGGAAGTCAGTAAACAATGCTAGAGAAAATAATGCTAGTCCATTACTCAAGGATGCACATATTGTCTGTACTGGTCTACTCTCTAGGGTTTGATTCTATTTTTTGACCCTGTAATGACGTAGAGAGCAAATTTTAAGCTTTCTTTCATCCATTGTCAATAAAAGTTTTCGGGCAGAAAATACTCGTAATAGGAAGTGAAGACATGGCCTTGAGTTTTCTTAAAACTTACTTAAATAATTTTTTTAATTGCGCAAAGTATTTAATTACTAAAGGGTTTTTTGTACTACTGAGTCAAGGCTTAATGGCTTTCAAGTAAATGAAGTCTGTCTCACCCAAAAATATTTTCCATGAAATTACCAATCGTCAGAAAGACCTTCAGGTTTTTTTCTTCATAACGATGTCTGGGAAGTAAAGTTCGCTCACTGCATATATGGGGTGTGTTCCAAAACCTAAGCATTGCTGTCTTACTGCCTACATGGGCGGCTGTCTGGGAGGGAAATCTCATAGGACATTGCCTAATAAATCAGGTCATTGGAAGCTAACAGGATTTCTAAGCTAACATTGATAGCATCATGCTATTCAAACCCATGGGATAAGGTGACATAACATGCTAGCGCAGGGCTCTCCAGTCTCACGCATTGGGTGTGAGACACACACATTTCAATCAGTTCACACGCCACACCTTGTATCTCTTATGCACAGAAACGACTAGGACAAGGTACACAACACGTCAACCCTCACCAACACCACCCCTGCCCTTCCCGACAAAATCTCACTCTGACTACAAAACCCTGTGCTAGAATGTCAGATAATGTGTGCACGGAAAACAGTCACTGACAACCCCAAACCTGCAAATAAGTTCTACACAGTTGTATTAATTGAACTTCAATAATAATTTAATAACATGTGAAAATAACTCTTTAATTCTTTGTGTCTCAATGTTGCATATGTAGAGAGCACACTAGGTTTTGAGAGAAAGCTCTGACTTCGAGCGAACTTCACTTTTTAATCTGGTATTTGTTCATATGTTAAGTTGTAAAAAATATATAACCCAAAGTGTTTTAATGATGAACTGTTCACAAATCAAGGGTCCACTGTATTTAAATTAGAAGCCAAGACTTACATTCAGGTGCTTACAGCATGTACACAGTAATGAAAGCAAGATCTGACAAATCTCGAATTGAACCTTAAACTGAGCTTTATTCATGTCTTAAATAAATGCCCTTCTCTAAACTGCTCCTGCACAGTTGGAAGTACATCATTTCTTTGATTTCATTAATGTATTCCATTTAATGTTCCACTTAAATAATGTTAGCAGCCGTCGCGGCCGAATCACATGAATTCAGGAATAAATAGGGTGTCCTGCTCCCTTCGTCAGTATAGCGTATCTCTGTAGGATTGCAGAGTTGGTGTCGTCTGACTGAAGAATGGATTTCCCTCTGAATAGAGAACGGTAAGACATGCTGAGGTGGAAAGACACGACAGATTAAGGGAGGGAAGCTGTGAAAAGAGGCGAGGGTGAAAGAGATGGCACTACTGGAATTATGTAAAAAGAAATAAATAAAGGTGCGTGGGAGAAAAAGGCAAAGAAACAGGAAGAAGAACAGCCGAGGGAGGAAGAAAAGACCGAAAGCTTACACGCTGCTGTGAAAAAGTATTTGCCCCTCACCTGTTTCTGATCATTCAGATATTTCAGATCTTTCATTTAATTTGAACATACGACTGTATTTGTCAGTGGCACTTTCACAATTTGAACTAATTGTATACCACTCCAGAGGTTCTGTCGGATTCAGATCCGGTGACTCGGAAGGTCATTGGTGTCTAATAAGTGCATTGTAATAAATCATAATAATACACAGTATAATCACTTTCGTATACCCAAGTTCACTGTAGATAGGAAAAGACATGAGGGAAGGCAAAAACAATTAGGACAGAGGAGGAGGAAGATAGGTGTAACAGAGCTGCTGTCTGGTATGTATGAAATCAAGACTGAAAGACTCACGGCACGGTTAGAATGAATTTTATAATGCACAGAATGGTGGCTGTAGCATGTTTGGGAAATGGAGTACGTAGTTCATGGGCTGTAACCTGTCAACACACACAAACAAGCTCATCACTTTCTTTTTCTGATGCTGCAACCTCGATTCACATCTATTTCACTTCCAGACTTGACTACTGTGATAACATTCTTTACTGTACGGCATCCAAAAACCTTAAGAACGTTACGTCCTTCAGAAACTTCAAGATTCTCTTTCTGACAGACATCGGTCCTTCTTACCTCATTGAGCCATCATCTTCACTCTTCCTCTCGCTCCCTTCATTCTAATGATGCTCATCCTCAGTCCCCACCTTCAAGGACTACATATAAGACCTGGGGTGACCTCTGTAGAGCATCATACTATTTTAATGCCATCAGCAAGGAATGATTTTGGTTAAGCGTGTATCCATCACCTTCTCCTTAAAGCTTCTTTCAGCTTCCAAAAACCTGGAAATCAGACAACAGTAAATCTGGACAATGATCTGTGTCAGACATAACCAATTACTCACCTCCCACCACCACAAAATGTATCACTATAATAATATCACTTATTCAGGACCATACAGATGTACAGGTGTTTCTAATAAAGTGGCCGGTCAGTATATTTATACACACTGTTTCAACTCTGCTGGCTACACGTTTGGATTATATAACAATTAGCCAGCAGGTGTACCTGTCAATGAAAGTTTCGAAGCCACATACCAAAAACAGTCCCAGTGGTGTTGGTGCGTGTTTACGACTTTAGTTTTAGACCAGCATAAATCTTCATTCGTCCTAAGCTTGTTTATCCCTCGCTGATAATCATCCTTCTGTTTCTTTCTTTCTCTCTCTGTGTGTCTGTGTAGAGCACGCTCGTGCTCGCCGAAAGAGCTTCGCCACAGTGAGGCAGAGAAGCATGGAAACTCCGCCCACTGCTCCTCCCCAGCAATTTCGTCAGTCGGTAAGTGCCGGTGAACTTTTGTCAAACTCAAGTCGGATCACCCATCAGTGCCCTGACGGTGCTAAAGTGACCAGTGAGCCAGAATTACTGACATGAGGTGTAAACACTGTCTGCATGTTGTAACTCTAAAATTCATTTCAACATCATTAATCATAATTTCGGCGGCACGTTGGCTTGGTGGGTAGCACTGTCGCCTCACAGCAAGAAGGTCCTGGGTTCTATCCCCGGGCGGGGCGATCTCGGTCCTTTCTGTGTGGAGTTTGCATGTTCTCCCCGTGTCCGTGTGGGTTTCCTCCGGGTACTCCGG
>JAYDZG010000001.1:2295422-2305491 GCA_034509265.1 Microcambeva bendego | reverse complement strand
TCCACACAGAAAGGACCGAGATCGCCCCACCCGGGGATCGAACCCAGGACCTTCTTGCTGTGAGGCAACAGTGCTACACACTAAGCCACCGTGCCCACCCATTAAATTATGATCTCTAATTCTTGATCGTGTCTATGTGGCTGGTATTAATGATTCACAGGCTGGTGGTTAAGCAGCACTGTGCTGGATGGTGTTCAGAATCTCAGGGCTGGTGTGCCATGTTTTGTTTAATGATCTATGAGGAATATTTCATATTGTTTAATTCAACATGAGGAATATTTAATAAATCACATTCCAGTTACTGTAGCACCTGTTTTTATTAATAATATTTATTTAAACTATTGTCGTTTTAACTATAGGGGTTTTTCTACCTGGGGAATCCCACAGGTGTTGAGATGGGATATACTGCTGGCACACCAGTGCTCTGATTGTGAACATGGCTTTGGGCAGCGATAGCCTAGTGATTAAGGTACTCAACTAGTAATCAGAAGGTTGCCAGTTCAAGCCCCACCACTGCTTGGTTTCATACTTGTCACAACTCTAAATGCTTTGGATTAATGCATCTGCTAAATGAAGAAAGTGACATGAACAGTGGAACCCTCATTCTGGGTGTGACTGGGTGTGCTGTGGGTGCAGGTGCGTGAATACGAGGAGGAGATCCACTCTCTGAAGGAGCGGCTGATGATGTCCCATCGTAAGCTGGAAGAGTACGAGCGCAGGCTGCATTCCCAGGAACAGCAAACCAACAAAATCCTTCTGCAGTACCAGAGCCGGCTGGATGACAGTGAGAGGAGACTGAGGCAACAGCAGCACGAGAAAGATTCCCAAATCAAAGGCATCATCAGCAGGTCACCAGCTCAATGAAACTCTGTGTGTGTGTTCATTGTGATGTTCAGGCATTAGACGTTACCGTTATTTATTGTTGTTTGTCGGGGATGTAATGGTGCATCACAAATCGATTCAGGAATCGATTTACTTGTGGCACAATTCAAATCATGGTTGATGTTTGATGAATCAGTGTTCACTTTAAACAGGAGAAGATGCTGCCACTCTTCACCAAGTTGCCAATTTAGACTCAATTCAAAAGTATCTGTACGTACCTCAGAAATGTTCATTATTTAGATAAATAAATCATCACAAATACAGTTTTTGAAGCGAAATAAATTAATAAAAGGAAACTTTTTATTTTGTTTAAGCAAATCGTATCGTTACATCCCTATAATTTAAACTGTAGTTATTGACTGTTGTCCGTCTGTTGCTTCTCTTCATTAGTTTGCCATTGCAGAACCGTTGTTGATGTTATTTAGGTCGTGGGTTATTTTCAGTACACAGCGAGGACAAACGCATAATAAACCACTTTATTTTTGTTACTTACTACAGATTTAGTGCAAACGATTCACTTCAAATTTCCACACTGATCATCTTAGAGGAGAAAAATAAAAAATTTGAAAAAGTTGGGAAAAATTGAAATAAGATAAAAATGAAGTGTTCCTTACATTTACTTGGACTTGACTGCAGACAATTTAAAGCCCAATTCCAGCATTTTCTTCATCCAGACAATGCAAATCCACCTGCTGCACACAACACAAAGACAAAAAGTATAAAATGTGATGACAACGATCCCGTACTGTTGCACATCTTGCAGGACTGAAATGTATGAATGGAGGTTTATTCATAAATGAAATGAAGTTGAGCATATAAAACATAAACGACATTAAAGTCAAAGTAAATGTAAAGAAGTTTTTCATTATTTGCATTTTCCACTGTTCCAACTTGTCTGATTTGGGGTTAATTAATTTATAAGCCCAAACTGTTCTTCGTTCATCAGACATCACAATGAATATTATTCTAAATATTATTGCTGTTGTTGCTGTAGTGGACAGCTGCTGAGACATCTGCGGTTAAAAAGCTTTTTTAGCAGCACTCTTCATAGAACGAACAGGTCTGACATAACATATGAAACATGATGTTGGTACTATAGTTCTTAATGTATGGAATTGATTCATTTTACATGGACGTCATAGTGTCGCACTGTCGCCTCACAGCAATAAGGTCCTGGGTCCGATCCTGGTCCCTGGAGTCTGGGTCCAGTCTCCCAATGTATGTGTGGGTTCCTTCCACAGTTCAACAACACACAGTTGGTTAAATATAGACACTGAATTACCCAGTAGGTATGTGTGTTTCTGCCCTGGGATGGTCTAGTGCCCCATCCAGGGTGTTTCTGTGTCCCTTGCGCTCATTGAAAAGCAAAGATAGGCTCCAGTACCCCCTCAACTCTGATTGGATTAATCTTTGATTAAGTGATTAGATTAAAAGGATACATTATCTATAGCAGCCCAACTTTAATGTTGGGTAGTACACAGCCTTTTTTACACAACAGATCAGTTTCATAAGATATATCTTAACTGACCTGCGGGGGCAGAAGGAATTAATAATGCCTTCTGCTATGAGCTAGTATCGCTGCTGCGAGATGCTGCTCCCACCTAGTGGTGATAAGAGGCAAGAACAAGCAAAACAAAAGCAGTTTTTTCATTGCTTTTCTAACAAGCTCTATTTGTTTTCTGTGGGGCTTTTACTGTGTTTGGGGACCGCTGATGTAGCAACTCAGTCCTACATCCAAAACTCTTCCTTCTCCTAACAGGATGTACTATAAGCTTCTTTTGAATGTGCACATATAAATCACAGATGCATTTTTACCTGGAGGTTTGTTCTGTGTGGAGGATCAGATAGGGTTGTGATGAAATGCTTTAACAATAATGGAGATCAGTGTGTAACTGTTGATTCTGATGACTTCAGACTCGTTTCCATGACTCCTTGCTTTTGTCTCACCCCTCTTATCATCAGTCTGAGACTTGATGCACCAGTGTGGGATTGATTTCAATCCATTTATAGCCAGCGGGCCCAACACTTGATCTACCATTCGATCGCACAATACCCGCTCGTGCCTCATTCTAACAATTCTAACGGGATTGACATGAAATGTGGCCACAGTTTCATTCATTTTGAGGAATACACTTCAATATAGGTTTGAATGAACTGCTGTGTTTACTTCCCATGTCTGCATGGCTTTTTCTGGGTTGGAAAACATGCCAGTAGGTGTCGTTGCTGCTTTAAATTGCACCTGTGTCTGAGTGTGGTGATAAATGATGCTTTGCCATGTCCCGTCAATTAAAAATAGTATAAAACAGTCACACAAACATGGGCACAAATATGTTGTCAAGTTTTAGTTTTTATTTAGTTTGTTCATTATATTAGTTTCTGAGGCCTATGAGAAACTCCTTCACCATACGTGCTTTCTATTCTGTAAAGTCTTTCATCCACTGGAAATGATTCTGAGTGAAACCAGAACCAACTTATACAAACTCGAACTTTTTTATTTTCAGTTTATATGTAGACTTAACATTAGTCTGAATACGAAGCTAATGAATATATACTTTGTGTTCCAATATCTGGCTACATGCAATGAAATGATAATAAATAACAAATCAGAAGTTAATTGGTTGAATAGTTTACTTTTGTGCTTTATGTTTCACAAGGCGAGGTTTTTTTGCATGCACTATGTTTACAGAGCCCTCTAGTGGTCATTTCCATTACATTTATACATAATGTGTTCTTTTTTTCTTTCATATTTTCGGTATATCGCCCTCATTATATACATAAGGACATAATGACATTCTCTGGACTGTAATGCTAGTTAACATAATGTAAATTCTGTTAGTAATATTTGATGTTTTATTATTACTGGTTAGAACACACACACACTCACACACACACACACACACACATATACACACACACACACTCCAACTTCTCCAGCCATGTGAAATTGCAAAAATGCCTCAACAAACATTTCTTCAACTAAAGTTTACATTGACTGCAGGGTGTTTGCTCTTAGCTTCTCGTTAATAATTCCAGCACATCACCACCTTCAGCAAACTCCTCTTACCTTACCTTACCTTACAGATAGCCTCGTGTAATCAGAAACAGACCAGACATACATTATGTAGGAAATAAATCATTCTACTGTCGGATACAGAATTCTACTGTAGGATGCCTTGTGAGGAAAAGGCTGTAGAATTCTGAGCATCGATCATTTTATGTTTCAGTACCTCTAAAGCACCAGACAGAAGCAATATCTCATCCAAATCTTCTCAAGTGTGCATTCACAACCTTTCCAGGACGACTGGACATGCAGGACATCCAGTTCAAGAGCCTGGAGCCTGAATTTAAGCCCAAAACATGTCTGATACCCAAATTGTGTCCATGATTGATACTGTAATTTAGACAACACTAACAATGAGTCCAAACAAAACGCTAAATGAAATATGTATTCTTCTCAGCTACTCAGGAGGTCAGGTTCTAACTCTAGAACCAGAAGCATAAAAAGGATTCATAAAGCTTGATCCCATCTGCAAACCATAAGTCTGTTGCTTTTATAAACAGAAAGACAGAAACAGAAAGAGCTGCTGTTCTTGTTAGAAATTATGAAGGTTCTTCTGTATAAATGTACCAGTGCTCCGTGATTGAATATTAATAGTGCGTGACAGATGTGATGTGTTGGGAAATGTTTTGGATTGTGTTATACTGCATGGCGGTGTCACTATGGTGTCTGTGATTGTGTAGTGTTGTGTTGTGATAGAATCATTTTAAGTTCATTATGCATCATCGATGATGGTCCGATCCTTTATCCGCCCGGCATACTTGGTGGACAATTTTGTCTGCTGCAGGCGCTGCTCGCTAGCATTCCAAGATTCAAACCAATGTCTTCAGAATCTCAGCTAGAGGAACATCCCGCTGCACCAACTCGGGGCCTTATTGGGAGTTTTTAGAGTAAAGCCGGTATTAAACTATGTGAAAATAAACCTGATTGCTAATTGCAAGTGTTTCTGTGGTTGTAAGTAAGGATTTATTATTCTGAATTGCTTCCTGTGACATATTTACTGACAGCCTGCTGCGGACAAAGATTTAGATAGTCGACAATACAAGTTCTGGCCGTGGCAGAGGCTCATATGAAATTCACCAGAGGCAAAGCTAGGTCATGCTGAGACTTAATAGCAGCTTAATTACTTATAGTCATTCATGTAATTCGCACGGCTTAGCACGATGGGGTAACATATCACTGTTAGCTCAAGTACTTGAAAAAAAGAACATCTCCAGTCTTACCTGATTACTTACTGAGGCTACGGTTGATCTGAACCAGAAATTTGTGCTGGTTTGTAATCTTTTCAGTGGCTTAAAATAGAAATAAAAGCAATTGTTTTCTAAATCTACTGGATTATAAACAGTTCTAGCTTCTCCCGCCACATCCAACGGGGTGTTCAGAGTTTGATTGACGGGTTATTCATGGTTTTTGGATGGAAAGCGCTGTTGCAATCTGGCAACCCTGATGAGGCTGTTAATTAAAAACTTGAAAATGAAAAGTTGCTTTACTTTCTGTATTCCTCAGTTTACATCACCTCTGTTTGTGCTCCTAAAAGGAAGCTTTTCTATAATCAGTTAAATCAATAAAAACTGTTCATTTCATATTTAACAAAAAAGTGATATATTTTAATTGAATCCAGTACTTTATATTAGTTTTGGCCTGTGTCTCTTTACTGAGATTAACTTTAAGCCCCCTTAATAAGGAATGATTTGGGGACCCCTGCTCTAAACATCATTTGTTGCTTTGTGATCAATGCCATTACATGATGGTGTCATCGTAGGTTTGATGTTAAAGGATCTTAGAGTTCAGTCTGAGACTGGGTTTAAGAGACTAGTTCTGACGAGCTCAGAGACTCATACAGTCATGACCTTATAAGCCCACAGTAATCAAACCCGGGATCGTGTTCGTAATGGACCGCTAGCTAAGCTACTACTGTTGAATGCTAATCTGACCTGGTTCTGTTACCACATTGGCTACGTTCACCAAAATTGATTTCAATTTAGTCGTTTAGTCGAGTCACATTATTCTGACAGCAGCTTGACTCAAAAAGGTCCTGGTAGGATGTCACAGGCATTTGGGGCCATGCTACCTGCCGTGCATCACACGACAGGGGAAGGAACCCACAGAACCAACACCACCATCGAGGTGCTCAACTGGGTTCAAGTCTAGTGAATTGGGGCCAGGGTAGCACTTGGCAGTCTTGTCTGATGTCTGACATTTTCATCTTCTGGAAGATCCAATTCAGCCCAGGAAAGATAATCAGCAAGACTCGACTGTGTGAATTAACCAGAAGCTAGAATTAACCATAAGCTTTTGATTAGCAGTTTATTTTAGATCCATTAGTCTGTTCTGGTTAAAAGAACCAGGCAAACTTTGCATCCCGAGTCGTGTTATTATGGAGTGTTGTGATTGTGTTGTTGTGTGTTGTGTTCCAGGCTGATGGCAGTGGAAGACGAGTTGAGAGGGAGTGGTGTTTCTGACCTCAAATCTCAGATATTTTCAGGCGAGGTCCGTCTTTTTTTAACGCATGCACACATGCAGCAAACACTACATGGCCAAAAGTATGTGGACACATTACCAGAGAGCTTGTTAGACGCCACGGTCTGACAGCTTTATACTCTTCTGGGAAGGTTTTCCACTATATTTTTGTGTGTCTTAAATACATCTGTGGAGTCAGACATCCATCATTTTGGATGAGAAGACCTCATTCAGAGCCAAAGTGAGTTGAGGTCAGAAATTGTGCACTCACCAAACTTGTCAACCCAGGCCGTGCAAAAACAGGAAACTGTTGCCACCGAGCAATTCGGTTAGGTTGAAACACCTTAACTCAGTAGATAGGTTGGGTGTTCACATACTTTTGACCATAAAGTACATGTTCAGTGGACATTGCAAGCTCAAGTTTGCATTATTGGCGCTTGGCTATTTTTTATTGTTTTTTTTTAGCTTTTAGATCTTACTGGTTGGGCTTAATGGGTACTTCAGACATTTCTTGTAAATAGTTTCATACATTTGTTCCCTTATTTAGCTAAAACAGTAACATGATCATATCTTGTTCTTGTCCAAGTTCAGTGTTGCCAGATTGGGTGGTTTTCCATTAAATAGAGAGGATTTGTTGCAGATTGGCAGGGCGGAAACACATTTTGGTGGGTGGGCAAAGTTTGAGTTTTTTGGCTTGGAATATAAGTAAAAACTTGCTTTCTATAGCAGCTGGAATATAAATAGACCGACCTTCTCCCACCATGTCCAACCTGTTGTCAAAAAAGGGATTTACAGGTCATTCTTTCTAGTCCTAAAGACACAGACATAGGCTTGGCTTTTTTGGACTCCATTTAAAATAGAATTACATTTATAATGTATAATTACTAATTTGTTCTGATGTTCATACTGATGGCCATGATGCTTTAACTTGTTTTTTTATTTGCTAAACATGATCTGCTTAACCTGTGTTGTTTTGGACTATTTTCACTTTGGTGGATTTTCAAAAGTTGTTTTTTTTTGCTGGAGACCACTTGTTGCAATCTGGCAACCCAATACAAGTCAACTTGTTGTCCATGAAGTTGTAATGAAAGGACACAAAAGGCTAGTTTATTGGCTACTAAATATGTAAGCAGATAATATGAAAACAACTTTGCAGTATGTTCACAACCTTGGATGTACCACCTACGGCAGACATCTTAGCAATGTCACATGATGCATTCCGTCACATTCCTTCAGTTATGGGACAGATTGTGGGATAGATTACTGTACTGATCCCAGATGGAGCAGTCCAGGGACTTTTTTCTTTGTGTGGAGTTTGCAGTTTAGTGTTCTCCCCATGTATGCCATGTATGTGTGGTTTTCCTCCCAATGTCCAAAAACAAGCAGTCAGGTTATTCGGAGACACTGAATTACCCTATAGGCGAATGTGTGTGGTGTTAGTGTTTGCCTTGCGCCAACTGAAAGAGTTGGAAGAAGCTCCAGCACTTCCTGTAACACTGACTAGATGCGATTTTAGAAATGCAATTTTAAAGAGAATTCATTCTTAAATTTGCCAAAGCATAATTAATAGAGTCTTAATGAAAAGCTCTGACAACTATAAGGCAACTATTAACATTTCGAGAGATTCCAAACACCCCCCTTTCCTAATCATTGCCAGAAACTATTATGTTTCTTTACAAAAATAAATAAAAAATAAATGAGTGCAAAACCTGAAGTATCCATGCCTGTCACAGTAAAGAATCATTAGAATAGTGATGTGCATGACAGCATGAGCTGTGATTGATCAGCTTCTTCTCTTTAAGTTTTTATCATGTTGCTGTGTTGTTTGTTAGTGTGTATGTTGTCCTGCTGGTGTCATACTCCCCAACATTTAAACATTCCCAGTACTATTCATTTATTTAACCACAGCCCATGCATGTTTATGTTAATGGAGGAGTGTCAATGCTGCCTTTTTAGTGTGTGTGTGTGGAGAGGTTATCTATTATCTATCTATTCATCTACACACACACACACACATATATGTATATATGATAGAATACAGCCTCTATTATGATGTCATAATTGCATATGAGTCAATTTGTATTCTTGGCAACCATATCAATAGTGTTTCTCTTAAATATTGTTTTCACTGGTTGACTCTTCAGGTTTATTAAGAGCTTGACCCTTGTCTATCTTGTTGTCTCCATCCCTCTTGTTGGTGGTCGAACTTTCTCTTTTACCTTCAACATTGAGGCATAATTGTTGGTTTTCCAGTATAGTATAATGCAGAGGAATGGTATGATATTATCTCTAAACAATATCAAGAAGCAAAACAGCAAAACTAGTTTGTGGGAGAATTGATAGAAGTCATGAAATGTTTTGAAATCCCTGAGTAAAATTTCTTCTATGATAGAAAAGCCCACTGAAAGGTTCAGTTGACTGAAGTGTTGCGCTGTTGCTTGCACAAACACGATATGTATGGAAGGGTAATCGAGAGGAAAACCTCATCTGTGACCTTATCACAAAAGTCAACGTCTAAAATATGCAAAGAAACATCTAGATATGCCAGAGGTGTTTTGGAAATGTCAGACTATTCAAGCGGAAATTAAACTTTTCTGCTATAATCACAGGCACAAGTGCTTATTTATTTATTCATTTTATTTATTTATGTATTTTTTTAAGTAGCAGACCTGGATGGAAGTGACATTTGGCAATTGATTAAATTTAACCACCCCGCTGTGAAGAAGTACTTGCCCCGAGCTGATTTCTGCTTTGTCCAATTTAGACATTTCAGATCTCCCAACTAGTTTTACCGTACACATACTATGTCTTATTATATTTTGTGGGATCCTATTTTTTACTGGACTGGTGATCAGAATGTTGCTGGCTCGATTCACCACTGCCAACAAGTCACGACTGAAGTGCCCTTGAGCAAGGCACCTAACCTCTAACTGCTTCCCGGGCGCCGTGGCTAGGGCTGCCCCCTAGTATTCACTACTGTGTACATGAGCACAAACTTTACCGCACAGTGATGAAATGAGTTTTCTTAATTCAGGTCCCACCACCAGCAGTTGGCCAACCAGCAGTCGCTGTAAATCAGTGTTTCCCAAACTTTTTGAGCCACGGCGCATATTTCACATTAGAAAAATCAAAAGACACACCACCAATCAAGAATGTCCCCAAAAAGTAGAATTATTGAAAGATAATGAAAATCTAGTCTCAATTTACTCAGTTTACTTTCTAAACCTGTTTAGTTGAGTACAAAGCTGATATTCTTGCAGGAATTGAAGAAAGACACACATGAAGATCTTCCTCAACAAGTCTGAGTCTCTTTTGTCTTCATAGCAGCAATGCTTGATTTTACTGCCAATCAGAAACCAGCTTAATTAGAGCAAGTAGTTGTACTGCCTTCTAGTGGAAGAGAATGTAATTGTTCTGCCTGTCACTACACGCCGCTTGTTAGCATTCCAGTCAGGTGAAATTGGATAATCTTTCATGGCACACTGAATGATTTCTCATGGCACAGTGGTCTGGAAACACTGGTTTACTGTATAGTCACAAGTGTCGCTTCGAATTACTACATGTTGCAAATGCCAAAAATGTAAATAAAATTGGATGTTCACACTCACTACACTCATTCATGCACAACCATAAATTACAGCAATCTGGCAACCTGACACGATTACAACT
>JAYDZG010000001.1:2251280-2262445 GCA_034509265.1 Microcambeva bendego | reverse complement strand
GCTGAACTTTTAAATGCTACTGTGGAAAATGCAGAATTAAAAGTTTGGTTTCTCTTTTAAAATTCAGTTACAATGCTGGACAGGGTAGGAAAAACTCCCTCAATTCGGTTCCTCCCCCCTGCCCCTCTTCTCTAGTCCTTAGGCTTGCTCTGGATCTCCCTCGGTCTTAAAGAAACAGTAACCATTTATACCGTTAGCAATTTACTGTGGCGAGCACATAGCATAGACGGAACACAATGTGCACAATTCTAAAGGTCAACTGCAGTCTATTAATCAAATAGCCAACAAACAAAATGATCATAATGAATCAAGTAAATCAACATAAATGATCAAATCAACATACGTCTCATCAGTTTTCAAGTACTACTCAGTTGTTAAAGAGGAAAAGTGACGGGATCGGATTGGTATGGGCAGAAACTCAACTTGAAGAATCAGTATCGGACATAAAAAGTGGTATGGTACCAGCCCTAGAGAGAGATCACTAGGTTTAGGTTTTCAAACACACCCAATGAATTCAAAGTAAAATGTAGGTGTAGTCTGACACAAGTAATAAAATTCTACCAGTGACCATTGTTAAGAAGCAGTATGCACATATACATACATTAGATATATATATATATATGAATAATAAAAGAAATAATAAAAACACCCAATTAGCCATTTAAAGGACTCATTAAATAAGCATATAAGTCTAAAAATAATTATAATCCATTAACGAATGTGTAACTCAAGCTAATGACCAAGTACTTCATGAGTGAGGATCTATAAACCTTCAGTTATCGAAGCTAGAAACTTCTCAATTGTAAGTCCGCCGTAGTAGAGCCACATATTCCCAGTTACACTGTTCCCAACGTCCCACCGAATCTCCCACTCACATACCTGGACCAATCCCAGAATTCTCAGCGGCAGTGGGAAGAATCCCGCATGTGACCCACCCGCCCTCAAACAAAGCAAATTTTGTTTTGTTCTAGTAAATTAAAGCAGCTGCACCACACGAGCATCATTTTTATGGCTCCTGTGTGATCATTACATACATCATTGGAAACGTATGGGAGGAAAGATGAGATGATTTCGCTTGACTGTTCAAGCATAAAATTAAAATTTGCTTCTCATTACGGTTAGTTAGATAAAGCTTGCAGCATAGAACGTTTCCACCCAATGATATATCTCAGGCAGAAACTTCAGTGTTCAGGTGAAGAGTTTTTCATCCTGCTTCATAGTGTTGAGGTACCATGTCGTGTGGTACTGTGTGTACACGGAAACTTATTTAGAGTCTGGAAGTGTAGCCGCTGAAGGACCTTCGGCCTTTTCTTCATCTTCATCACTGAGGAAGAAGAGAGGGAACATCCCCAGCAGGCAGCCAATGGTGACGCCGATGGCCTTCCCCTAAACACAGACGAAGGGGAAGGTGAAGCAGAGTGTGTTACAAGTCACACTATAATGAATGAACTTCAATTTCATTGTGCAGGTGTACAAGTACAATAAAGTAAAAAAATAATGATTTTGGTTCATCCAAGGTTTCTTTTGATTTCTACTATGACCTGGTGTCTACTTAAAGTGGGATGATGTTTATTATGTAACACAACGTGTATTAATGTAGGAAAATTATGAGACAGAATGACATTTCTGTCTGTTATTACTTCTTATAAATCACTATGTAGTGCTGAAATAGTTCACTGGAAACAAACAGAACTCCAAACCGCCTCGGTGGAAAAGAGGAACCAGACAATTCATATAATCATACACACACACACACACACACACACACACACACACACACACACACACACACACACACGTCTCACCAGGTGTGAGCTCAGTCTGGTCTGCCACATATCAGCCTGTTTGGGGGTAAGATCTGGAATTGGCATCCCAAACCTTACAGCTAAAGCTTCCACATAACCTGCCAACCTAAAAACAACATACACCAGATAATCAGCAAGACAGAAAGATGGGGGGGATATTTTTTTTAATATAAGCTAGATTTTACATTTTCAGCCTTTAGCAGACGTCTTTATCCAAAGCGAATTACAGTACAGTTACAGTATACAGTCTGAGCAATGAGGTTTAAGGTCCTTGCTCAAGGGTCCAACAGAAGCAACCTGGCAGTGGTGAGGTTTGAACCAGTAACCTGCTAATTACTAGTTTAGTACCTTACTGGTCCTCTGCCTTAACCACTAGGCTACAGCTTCCCTGCATCTATCATATCTACCCTATGATGGATATGATAGATAGATCAGATATTTATGAGGTGTTGAACAGCTAATGAGGGCACAAAAAAAAAAAGAACTCATGCACACACTTACCCGAGTCCAGCCAGATCTGACACCAAGTTCCCCAGAGCGGCCGCTGCAACCACAAACACCATTACTTAAGAATTTAGAATCCTCTTTATCACTTTAGTGAAATTCATCGTCCACATTTGAACCCGATCCGTGCAGTGAAACACACACACACACACACACACACACACACACACACACACACACACACACTAGTGAATACTAGGGGGCAGTGAGCAGCCCTAGCCCCGGCCCCCGGGGAGCAGTTAGAGGTTGGGTGCCTTGCTCAAGTCAGTTCAGGTGACCTGTAAGCGCTGGGAAGAGAACTGGCAACCTTCTGATCACAAGCCCAGTTCTCTCACCACCAGATCACCGCTGCCTCTACCGACATATACTACTGTATATGCAGGACAGCAGCTAAGGAGTGACTCAAAAAGAGTGCTGCGAGTGACTCAGTAAGGTCCTGGTTGGTTGTCACAGGTATGTAGAGCCATGCTGACTGCAGGGCATATCCCACAGCTGGTGGAGCCAACACAACCACCAAGGTTCTCCCACAGGTGCTCAGTCAGGTTCAAGTTTTGTGTGGTCAGGGTAGTACTTGGTCTTGTTCATGATTTTCCAATTAATGTGGGACATTTTTTAGTCATGCGACACGTTACATCGTCCAGGTGGAAGATCGACAGTGTATAATGTATAAACTAGACTGCTACTGGGAGCGATGGCATTATTCCTGCAGTGTCATCACGCCCCTCTCCCTCACATGGCAGAGAGATGAAGACGACACCACAGTGTTTACATAACACTGACTGAACACCGGGCTAGAACCCACGCCCCTCTCAAACTCTCCAATGAACTTCACTCAAGGCCAGGCATGGACAGCCATGGCACATGCATATTTGTGGCTACAGCAGCAATTGACCACATGCGCTCAAATCACCATAGCAACCCTAGGGAAAATAGCACCCAGGGTGGGTTAGTGGGATTTTCCACAAGCTTTACCCCCCACATGAGTGGAAATCTGTTAAACGTCACGTCCTAGCTAGGGCTGAAACGATTCCTCGAGCAATCCTGACCAAACTTTTTACCTTTTAAAACATTAAAGCTTTTTGTTCTGTGTGAAACTTTAACTTCTGAAAGTTGCACAAACTTAAGGCGATGTTTAGCTATTTATTATTATTGACTTTTATTATTATTTTAGGCTGCCTGTAGACATTTATAAAAAAAACAAATACATTAAAAACAATATTTATTGTGCTATATACCAGGATTGAAAATGTGCAGTTTGTTTTAAGATACATCTTGCCCATACTTTGTTGAAGAGGTTTTTTTTAAACGTGTAGGCAGGGATGTAATGATTCAGTAAGAATGGATACAGATTATTTGATTGAAATATTCTCTTAAGATGAATCGATATAAACACCAGGAGGTGCTGGCACTGCATTTTATAAATACAGAAAATGAATCTTGTATTTTGCCATAACTTTAAAACTACCTCAGAGATAAAAGGACACAGTTTTCTAACAAGAAATAGTGAAAGGAAACTTTATTAAGTTAATAACAAATAAGTTGGTTAAAAAATACATTTAGAAAAATAATAATCAGGAAAATAAGTCTCATCTTGAACCCAGTATCATGAATTGTACCACATTGTGAGTGTAGTGTATCGTTCCATCCCTACTTAAACGTGAACGTCTCTTTGCAAAGAGTTTCTCTCTTGTAAACCACGGTGGGACCACACTGAGCAAAGCAGAGAGAGTAGAAAAGTCTATTAACCTTACAGAGACAGGTCAGCGCTGATGCACGTGACGGTGTACGTACCTGCCATAGTAGAGATTCCAAACGTCACGCCGATGGAGAGCTCGATCTGGGTTCCCTGAGAAGAGATCCAAACATGAACACTCAGTAATGATGCCTGGATACACTTCAGACTCTCATTCCTCATTAAAGTAATGCCTCACAGGCACAAGACTCGGCCTATATCTGAACATGTACAGAAGATAAAAGGGTCGTCTGGGCATGGAAGTACTGATGGAGGCTCAGGGAGAACGAAAGATGCTTACAGTTAGTTTTCATCTTTTCATTCCATTTAAATATATATATACACTTTTTGTCTTATTACTCATACAGAACCATCTTCCACTTCCACAAATGTGTGTGTGTGTGTGTGTGTGTGTGTGTGTGTGTGTGTGTGTATATATTAGATCCTATGTTGAACAAAGATAAACAGATTAGCACTTGAGGGTTAATGGCCTTGGCTCAAGGGCCCAACAGTAGCAATCTGGCAGTGGTGGAACTTGACTGGTCCAGTGCCTTAACCACCAGGCTTGCCCCATTTATTATGGCCACTATGGAGGCAGAGTGGTAAAAACACCCGCTGAACACCAGAGCTTGGTAAGAGGAAGCAGGACACACTAAAGTTGGGAGGAAGAGGATGAACAAAACTTAAAAAGAGAAAGAAATGATCCTACTACATGCAAATGGCACCAGTTATCAATGAGGCCAATTCATGTCCACTTTTCATTTCACCTTGACAGTAAAATAATAGAATGTGACAGTGGGTGTAAAAACTAACTTATATTCAGTAATCTTGTTTTCAGTTTGCAGGATTATCACTCTGGAAGGTTTGAGCAGGATCAGAATTGGGTCAGAAGCACTTCTTTATAAATGCAGTGCAGGCTCTGAACCACTGAACACATCACACCACTTACTGCAGCGATCATGATGGCGTTGTCCAGAAAGCCGAAGCCGACGAACGGGATGGCGTTGTGAAGGAGCACTGAAACGACAAGAGCGGGTCAGTACACGCATCACAGCCGAGCAGCATCCAAGCGCAGCATGAAATCATGTCCTGTATGGACATTAAACTTCATTTGACGTTGGTCACCCCTTGGTGGTGCCACAAATAGCCTCTTATTTTACAGATGTTGACTAGTTGGTCATAGATGACATCAAAAGGCCAAAAATGTCCCAAAATAAGTTTTTAAGGGATATAAACAGCAAATAAAGTTCTCTCTTTAAAAGGTTGACCGTTAAAGAACTTTATGCAACACTTTACTTAAGGGGAATTTGATACTGTACTGTACACTACATGACTGGGTCTCTTGTGCTCGGGAGTCCTTCAGGTCGGTGAGGCGTTCACACTGCACCATCCATCAACAATTGGAATCGAAAAAACACGAGAAGTGACGAGGCTTAAGTATACTACATCCAAAATACACACATTAACATGTAGTGAGCGATCGAAGTGTGTGTGTGCTGATGTGCAGCATAAAATCCAGGAGAAAAAGAATCTAATGGATTTGGCTACGTGACCTGCATGGACTGTGACCGACATGTATTTATATATTTATTTTTTGCAATGTCACATAGGCATTATGTTTTGTAGAGAACTAAAGGATTGGAAATACAGTTAAAGCATGTGTGCTGATGTAATCTGATAGAAACTACTTACACCTGTGCTTCACCTCACTCCGTATCTAGCGTTCTCATTGGTTGTTCGACTCACTCACTGTGAATCGGACAATGCCTCTTAATTTTTAGCGGTTTTACAATCTGATTAAGTTGCTTGGTAGTTGCTGCTGAGCTGGCATGTCGAGCAGCGACTAATCATTACGCTGGCATATGGACTTACAAACTTACAGTACTCTATTCACGGTGGTCGCTCAGTGTTTAGGGTACTGGACTAGTAATCAGAAGGTTGCATGAGCAAAGCACTTGTTTTCACATGGTAATAAATGATTTTTGAGGTTTAATGTGTATAAATGTGTATGAGTTAGTTGCAATTTCTGGGCTTGTCAGTGAAGTCTTATCAACTTATGGTTGATATTTGAGATGCTAACGCTTGTGCCACCTCATCACTGTTTTGAATACTACGCTTGGGTACTAATGCTAGTGAAAAATTATGCAATTACTTTCTAGATGGCGGGTTCGAATAACCTGACTTATAAGGCGCTTTCTAATTTGAACCTCACTAGTTAGACAGCTGTCTATGTAGTCAGTAAGACAGCAAGTCTTCAAACAGGCCCATTGACTTATAAGGACAGAGAAGGAGAGGGTGAAAAGATGGCTACGATAAACAGGTATTCACTACTTTCAAGAGAAAGTGTCTGGTTCCCTTGAAGAAAAGTATAAACAGTATCCTGGTACTTGGTATTGAGGCCTTATTTGTATTAAGCACACATGCTGGGAACGTTAATAAGTACCGTGATCTGAAATGGCCCAAACATTAAATTCTGTAACATGACGAATGAAGTGAAGCATTTACTTCCCTCTGTTATAACAGTCTTACCAAAGTACTAACAAGAGCACAGTCTGGTGTAAAAACAAAGACCCTGCTGTCATCTGGTCTAATGATGAACATTAATGTGAAGGGATCGGATCATGATGCGTGTTATTATTTAGGCTTTTTTTTCCGACACAACCCTACTTATTTATCTGGGCTTGGGACCGACACTACAATTCACTGGTCTGTGCATCTTAGTGGGGAGGGTGGCACGATTCGAACTGGAGAGTTTTATACTCTCGACGTTGGTGTGCTAGAGGAAAATCCTGCTGCTCTACCTGGGTGCTAATTGAGTTTTTGAATGAACTCGTCAGCACTTGATGACATTTAGAAGCAGTTCCTGCTTGAGTAAAAGTGGAGTAAAACCATCTGCTTGACGTACTTACAGCAGGTGGCTTAATTTAACGACACCTTTGTTCTATGCACATGGATCAAAAAATAAAGCAAATGTTTGTATAATCCACCAGTCATTATGCTATTCTTTATACACAGTCGAGGCACGTGACGTCAACATCACATCTTACCGTATCTCAGCTGGCTGGTGTTGGGTGGTGCTGACTCCAGTGTTTCTGTGGGGGAGGGGGGGGGGCATGGCAGTTTAGTATTTAGACAACATTAAAACGAGCACAATCAGCAGCATGCTGGAGAGTCGATACCCGATCAGAGCTCAGGTTCAGGCACTTCACTCTCATGGCAACACCCAGCAAGCAATGCAAACAGTCAACAAGGAACACTCGAGTCCTGGTTCAGACCGAGGTTTTCGATTTTCAAATGTAGAATCCTCTTTTCATCACTGTGTAGTGAAACTCATCCTCTGCATTTTAACTTGATCTGTGCAGTGAAACACACGCATACACACTAGTGAACACTAGGGGCGATGAGCACACGTGCCCGGAACGGTGGGCAGCCCTAGCCATGGCGTCCAGAGAGCAGTTAGGGGTTGGGTGCCTTGCTCAAGGGAAATTCAGTCATGACCTGTCGGCTCTGGGGATTGAACCGGCAACCTTTTGATCACAAGCCCTGTTCTCTGACCACCAGGCCTTCACAGCAAACATTCAGAAAGTGCTTTCATGAGTGGAATTTTTAGATATTCCCACCAGTTACACATCAGTTAGAAGTTTTATGAGCAAGATCAACGGCGACACACGTATGCAAACCCCTGGATTTGTGACCCACCCATGAGACAGAACATCCTCCACTTTTAATAGTTAGTATTTTTCTCTCTGACCCAGTTCTTTCAGCTTGGAACCAGGCATACGGCAGAACTCTGACGGGTCAGAATCCAAGTTAGGAAAGCCTGAGGAAGCCATGCAAATCTCACAGGTAAGAAGTGAGCAGAGGCCTGAACAGCTGAAAATACAGCTGTGATAATGTAGGATTCACTTAACACTGCCTCATCATCACTGATTTAGTCAATTTAGTCTCATTTAGTCAAGATCTAATCCTCTTCAGATCAGCAGAGGTAACGACATACCCTCCGACTCGACTGTGTGGAACCTGTCTCTGCTCAATCGCCTCCGAAATGGGAAACTTCCTGATCAAGGAAAAAAGAAGGAGGAAAGGAGAGTGATCATACGACAACGTGACACTGACAAAGCCAGCAGGTGATGGTGTGGTAAGAATGAAAATAGAAAGTGTAGAAGACAAGCAAAAGTAATTTAGAGAAGATGTTAGAGAAGAGCATCCCAGACATGTACGGCTGGAGCTATGGACTACTTTTCTCAGTGGTTAAGGTATTGGACTAGTAATCGGAGAGTTCAAGCCATACCAATGCCAACTTTCCACTGTTAGACTCCTGAGCAAGGCCCTTGACCCTCAAAAAATATAGAACATATTTGTTGCAAGATAAAATCGTGTAAACAGGCAGCTAGTTTAATTGTGGTCTGGTGAAAGGTGGCTGTTTGATCGAACTTCAAGTACCGGGCCACCCTGAGACAATTCTGCAAAATAGATTCGGCTATCTCAGTGTCTGTAAAGGACGTTACATCGCTAAGTCTGTCTTTTTGATGTAGCACTGAAGAGGTAAATAATTTGATGAGGCGTTTCAGTTAAAACATCTGCCATCATATGGTGAGATGTCCCGGCTTCACAAGTGGATGTGTATCCCCACCAACTGCTAATCAGAATATATTTGCATATCGTCAGCCTGAAATTTAAACTGGAACGTAAAAATTAATTGGCATTAAGTGGCACGTTTTGTTTTCATTTTAATTTTGCTCATGCTGACCCATGCTGGATAAAAATGTGAATATTAAATGTTCATTTTTAATACCATTTGTCGTGATAATTGTGCACATGTTTGGAAAAAGAAAGACAATGACAAAAGTAATATGCATTTTCATTTGGGATGAAATGATCAGCTAACACACACAAGCAGGTCAGTTTCCTCTGCTGAGAAGTCTTAGAAATGTCCAGGTAGCTGCGCTGTGTAAATGGCCATTCGCCAAAGTCAGACCGCTCCGGCCTCTTAAAGGGAACGGCAAGTGACATGCTGATTGGTTTATTACGCCCAACTGCCATGTTACGCCCAAAACACACCCACTAAGAAACTTGCCTTTTGCATGCATCGTCTTTATCTGCAAAACTTGCCTTTTTAATCTTCTATTGTTTGTGTACTTCTATTATTGTAACATGCAACTGAGGCGTCAATTTTTTTTTCCGGGATCAATAAAGCATCTGTCCGTCCATCCAGGAGAACAGGATTCATTTATGAAGACTGATTTGCCCTTATTAGAAGCTTTTGGCTCCGTTTTTAACAGGTAATGTAGGTATTGTACAGGGAACATGAAGGGATACTTGTTCCATAGCTCTGAAGCTTGGCAGAAGGCCGTATCCTTACCCTGGGCGATGGCGATGGATTCGAAACTCTGCAGCTCTTTGAGTAAGCAGCGACGCTCTGCCGGGTGCAGGCTGTAGATGAAGTCTTTAGCTCCTGTAGGAGTGTTCAGTGGCTCCAGTCTTTCTTTGCGCTTGTGGGTTCCGAGCCAGCGCATTTCTACCCTTCTCACACATGGTCCAAGGGCTCTTTGCAAACCAAACCTCAACATCTTCATTCAGTACCTTTAAGAAAACATGTAATTATTTATTTAGCTGGGATTCTAACATTATATTTTATACATTTTGGTTACAGAACATGACAGAACATGTAATTACTGGTTACAAGATTTATCCGGACCGCTCCATCTGGGAATCAAACCTATGCTGTTCTGGTTGTCGGGCAACAGTGCTACCCACCAAGCCACCCAAACTGGAGTGAAAAGGTATACACTTTAATAATTCATGCTTCAAGTTCAGAATTTTATGGTCTATCTATGTCCAAGTCCATCCTACAGCACCATACACCAAGAATTTAGAATAAGCTTTTCATAATTGTGCAGTGGAATTTGTCCTCCGCATTTTAACCCAATCCATGCAGTAAAACATATACACACTAGTGAACACTAGGGGGCAGTGAGCACACGTGCCCTAGCCTCAGAATCTAAGAAAAAGTTAGAGGTTAGGTGCCTTGCTCAAGGGCACCTCAGTCATGACCTGTTGGCTCCGGAAATCAAACCAGTAGCCTTCGAATCACAAGACCAGTTCTTTAACCACCAGGCCATGGCTGCCCTCAAAAACATGACATTAAAACCCTAATAAATGAAAAAAGAGGAGGATTGCTGTAGAGCACGAGAACAGAAACTTGGTTCTCCTGAATTGTGTTATCACACATACTTTACCCCGAGTTCACACCAGCAGCTATTTATGGCCTCATGCCCACAAATAGCTGTTGACTCATTGACCTCAAGTGTTTCACAAGAATGCTTTTATTTGTCACATATAAAAATACCAACATACAATCAATCCAAAATCTTTGCATATCCCAGCTCGTTTAAAAGCTTCAATTTCCAACACTCTTCAGGTGTTAATCCCCATCACCCCGAGGAAAGGAGCAACTCACGGGAGCAATAAAAACTCAGGAGTCACACTAAGACGGAAACGATTCCTCCTCAGTAAGAAAGAGCGATTTAGGACTCAATCCAATCTTGAGCAGGCCACATAAACCAGAGAGAAAATAGTCAGGAGCAAACAGAGGAGACCCGACAGAAAACCTTTAGATCCCGCATTGAAAACAGCACATAGTTTTCATAGAACACACACACACACACACACACACACACACACACACACAATTCATTTCATCTGACAAATACAATGCTGACTGAACTTTTTGCCTCCTGCTTTCTGTTCTGTGAGAGCTGCAGCTGAAACCTCTAATACTTCAATTTTGCACAAATTAAAATGTGATGTTTAGGTATTTATTATTATTATTGCCCATTTTAGGTCACCTGTATACATTTTTAACGTATTGGTTTTTGCCATGAATAAATGATACGACTTATATGTATTTGTTTGTATTCGATTACTTGATTAATCACTGTCCTCTACCAAATGTGTTCACAGTCAAGCAAGCTTTACATCTCATGGGGCTTAAAGGCTATCCTATTCTGAAAACACAAAACGTTTGCTGTGACATAGCCATAGTGAACTCGTTCAAATTAGGCAGTTGTAGGCTTGCGGGTAAGGGTACGACACAAAGAATCCGAGGGTCAGTGATCCAAGCC
>JAYDZG010000001.1:2218272-2229018 GCA_034509265.1 Microcambeva bendego | reverse complement strand
AAATTTTTTCCCATTAAAAACAATGTAAATGGAATTCATTTGTCGGACTTTCCTCTAACGTGAACCTAACCGTTCTAATGTCATAAATACAAGTATACTTTCCCTTACAAATCTAATTACAAAGGACTGTAATAGGACATCATTCAATGCTTACTAAGCTACCATAGTTACCATCAAGTTATTTAAACCAATGGGACGTAAAGAGAGACATGTTAGCAAGTCAGATATCATCTCCCCATGTGTACCAAAACATTACAAGTGTCACTGATAAGCCCGAACCTGCAAATAAATACATTTAATAAATAAACATCAATAATAAAGTTTATTACGTTTGACAATAGCTTTACTCCAAAGTAATGCCTATGTAGAAAATGAATTATGGATCGTGAAGTGTTTTGTTCACGTCGTAACCTGAAATGTGTTCGCATGTTGAGGAAAATCGTTCATAACCCTAAATGTTTATATGGTAAACTGTTCATAAGTCAAGGTTCCACTCTATTATTTAGAACTTGTATACATATTTAGGGCATGATTGGCAGTAGTCATAATCTAATATTCAAAGATTACTGCCACAGTGGAATATGACTAAAACATGGTGTAGAGAAGTTTCTTTGTTCAAGCTTAGAAATCGCTGTTAACGATGGAATATTTCACTTCCACACAAGGACACTGATAGGAGTAAAAGGAGTGATTTTTTTTCTTCTTATCACAGTTTCTATGTGAGACATTGTCAGTGTGATCCTTCTCTTTCAGACTACTTACTACTCTGAGGTCTCTGAGATATTTCATTCTGAGGTCTTTGAACATTCATTGACACTGTATTTACAGAATACAATTCATTGAAGTTTAAAAAGAATTAACAAGTCACCCTTAACCCGTTTTAGGGTAGTTGTTGGCCAGCTGTAAAGTTACTGAACTAGTAATTGAAATATCACTTGTTCAAGCCCCACCACTGAGCCTTGAGCAAAGCCCTTAACCCTCAATTGCTTAGACGAAGTATTGTAAAAGTAGAATAAAAATTTCTGTAAATTCCATATTGCATTTTAAAAAATGCCCCAGTGTTGTCCTTCTTTTAAATTGAATTGTCTCTTTAGCTACAACTTTTTTTCTGACCCAGTCAAAATACCATTATTCCAAGCCAAACATTGTCATAGAATTTCTACTCCACCAACTCAATAATGAAAGTTAATGAAAGTATTAATAATGTAAATGCTTTGTATTTTGTTTTGAATGGCCTAAAGTCATTGTGATGGATTATTTTACCCTGTCTCAGCTTACTTGTGTTTCAGTGGACTGCCAGTAACTGTCATGAAGACAGTGGACACGGTAGAAAAATGATGCATTGTCACATGACACGTTTCCATTGTTATTCATGACTGTTGTTTGGGTTGCCTTCTGTAAACCCTGTACCCTGGACCTGCGGAATAACCGTAGAAGCTCAGCGATGCTTGTTTAGGACCATAAACAGTCGCATGGTCTTTGGACTTTTATTATGGACTTTATTCAATTACTCAAAATATTCACATGTTTCCTGCCACTCCTGTCCTCCTATCATCAACGTGTTATTGATGTGCAGAAAGCTAGAGTGTGCAAGGTTTCTGCAATAGCAGTACCATCTTTGCTCACATTTGAAATATTAGCTGTGAGCTAATAAAATTACGTAATGTTACCCCTTAAATGTTTGCATTAGTTAAACAATGATTGATTTCTTGTTGTTGAGTAATAACCCAGCAGTGTCAAACTTCTTTCCACTGAAGGTCACATCAGCATTGTAGTTGTGTTTTTTTCTTGCTTTCTTTGTCCTGTTAGGGGTTGCTTGTGACCGGCACTACAGTGCACTGGTTTAGTATCTGATTCAGTATCTCCGGTAAACCATTCTGCAAGTTTTTGGACTGTGGGAGGAAACCAGAGCTCCTGGAGGAAACCCATGCAGACATGGGGAGGACATCCAAACCCCAGACAGAATGCTGGACCTTTTCCCAACTTACCGACCGTGCCACCCATAAAATATATTGCAAATAAAAGCACTAAACAAAACTGTTTTTGGCCAAAATATATTTTATAAGATTTTTAATTCAAGTTGTTACAAATGCTTTACTTATGATGTTTTACTGGCTGGATATCTGATACCGTTTTCCGGTAGTCAGTGTGTCAATGTCGGATTTTATTTCTTAATTCGTAAAACGGCCTATAGGTTGTCATTGGTGATACCTAATCTGTGCTTAGCCTTTATTATTAATATTTTTTTTTTATTCTTGGGACATTTTTTGCATTACCTGTAGATATTTCTGTAGTAGTTATCTGCTGGAAGCACTGCAATCTAGTGGTCAGGATGCGGGCTGCAGTCACTTTGCGTACCACAAGCTCTCCATGCATTGTGGTAGATTTACATTTAAAAAAAGCATAGACTTTTATTTATCGACGATCACACACCTCATAAAATAAGATGGCAGGCAGGATTCGGCTCACAGGCCTTGAGTTTGACACATGTGACTCAATCAGTGCAGTCCGGGGTGAAACTTTGTAATCATGTGTTATTTGTTGTTCTGTTAGGGATTTCGAGGCACAGTGGTGGACTTCCCTGGATTTGATGCTAACGGTGATGCCGAGGCTCTGTACAATGCAATGAAAGGCTTTGGTGAGTATAATAAAGTGATATTCTAAAGCTCATAGACAAAGTCGAATACAACAAGACATGTGTGCAGTGTTTAGGTTGAAAACTCTTAGTTACAATTATTCCATTAGCAAATACAGGCAGCATTCCTGGAGTGAGTGTGAAATCCTGTGACCTGCCTGCGCCGTTAAGTTGTGTTACATTCCCAAAATAATTTCCAACAGGAATAGTTTACAGGCAGCGCTAAACTGTCTGGTTTCCTTCTAACTCAGAAGCATGCAGAGTGTGGATTAGCATCGGTGTTCGGTGACATCAGACAGAGATAAAAGTGGCAAACAGCTAATAAAAATGGCTTTCAAAATAGCCTAAATATTTAGCTTTAAAAAAGTGAAAATAAATACTGATGTTTAAAAGCCTCTGTTATCACTAAACTGTTTGGTTTTAATGTTTTAGGGAGTGACAAAGAAGCCATTTTGGACCTGGTCACCTCTAGAAGCAATGCTCAGAGACAGGAAATCCGCACTGCCTACAAATCACTCTATGGAAAGGTACTGGATCATTTCCAGCTCTCAGCTATAAAGGCTTTCATCACAATGTTGTTAGCATTACTGCTTGTAGCTGGAAAAACGATAAAGGCCCTACGTGACAACCACACTGATGCACTGCATGAAGTACTGGAACACCCTCTCGAATGATTGCATTCATGTGTTTCAGCCACATCAGTCACAAACAGGCGTAATAGATTAATCATTTAGAGGAAATGAAATGCATTAAATGTTGCAAAAACAGTTTAGGGACAGTTAGGGTCAGTTCGGACCCCTAATGTGTGATGTTTGGGGTATTGGCCTGTTATCCATAGGTAACAATGTAAAAGAGCATACTCTGGTATGAGAGTATTAAGTATGGCAGTGATGTTGGGGTGACTGGGGAGATGGGTAACACTGTTGCTTCACTGCAGGGTCATGGGTTCGATTCCCAGTTGGGGCAGTCCAGGTCCTTTCTATGTGGAGTTTGTATGTTCTCCACATGTCTCTATGAGCTCCGGGTTTCCTCCCATAGTTCTGAAACATGCAGTCAAGGTAATTGGAGACACTGAATTGCCCCCTATAGGAAAATATGTGACATGCCCGTCTGCCCAGCAAAGGACTGGCACCCTGTCCAGGGTGTTACTGTGTGCCTTGGCGCCCATAAAAAAGGATCCAGTGGTTAAGAGAGTGAGTGAGTGTTTTGGGGATTTTTCAACACTGCTAACTGCCGAAAACTTGCTTCAACACTCTGCTAGCACTCATTGCAGGTACACATCATGCATGGATATATAAAATAGCTCTAGTTTCTAAGAATGCACCGTGCTAACTAGATCTATCAATATTGTATTTCAGGATCTGATTGATGATCTCAAGTATGAACTGACTGGAAAATTTGAGCGCCTGATTGTGAGTTTAATGAGACCACAGGCTTACCATGATGCTAAAGAAATCAAGGACGCCATCAAGGTAAGCAAGAAAAATATATTGGGTTTTAGTTCATCTGATTGTTAACAATAATATAATTAGTGTTAAATTAATAACAACAACATAATTAGTGTTAAATGCTAATTTTGTAACATAAATATCATATATAAATCAATAGATTAAAATAAATTTGCTACATATGGGTGTAACATGGGTACAGTGATACGAGCCGGTCTGTGGTGTCTTTAAAGTGCTTTTAGCTCAAAATAAAACCGACGTGTCGAGTGCTGTCATTTCAGAGAGTTTTACGTTCAACTAAACTGCTTTATTAGAGGAAGCATCATCATGATCACAGAGCTTTTATGAGAGCCGGGGCGTTCAAACAACAGCATACTATTCCCACGACCAAAATGTACATTTTATACATTAACTTTTATATAACAGTTAACATGTATATAACAGTTAACATTTATTTAACTGTTAACTTTCAAAGTTGGTCAACACTTGGCAAAGTTATGGTCAGATTTTCAGAGGTGCACGACCGTGAAGGTAATAGAGCTGATTTGTGCTGCATGTTTGGACTCAAAGACATCATACTACACCCTACATGCCTTGTTGCTATAAATTAAACATTTTAGTGTTATTTGATTGTTTTTTTGTGCAGACTTTTGCAATGAATTGTATTTATTCATGTTGATTGTCTGGTTAACTGGTTATTCTGTGTGTCTGTCTTAATCAATGCTGTCATTAGGGAGAGGTAAGTCACCTATTCTAATGAAGAATGAAGTTATATTTTTACAGTTTAGTTTTCTACCTCTTCTTGACTTTAATTCAAGCTGTGCACAGCCTTTCCAGTGGATTCCAAAGCAGCTCAGTAGGGCTGAGGTCAAGGCCGGGCTCTAATTCTTTAAACCAAGCTTCTCTTCATGTTTTTATAGACTTTGCTTTAGGTACAGACCATACTGGAACAGAAAGGGCCTTCTCTAAACTGCGGCTGCAAATATACACGCATATCATTTCCTTTATATAATTGAGCCTTTTTTAAGAGATTGCCACACATTTCCTTTTACATATTTGCAGTAAAGGAAGTTGGATCGCAGTTTTGTTCTGAGTATGTTCTGCTTCTCTAAAACGGTCCCTGACTTTGTTTTCTTTAACGCCTTATCAAACAAGGTTTATTTTTGCAGCAAGAGCCGACGGTGAGGGACATCCATTAGGGTGTACTTTATACAATACTGGGAGTGGGCCAAGCTTTGGATCTGCTTTATCAACTGTTATTCATGTCTCACATTAGTTATTGTAAAATAATACAGCTGAATGTTCAGTAAGATCAGTGTTGCTAGAGAATTTAAACTATGCAGTATGACTAATCATTGTCTGGTGGAGCCTTGATTTCTAACTGACTAAATAATATATGATTTAGAATAGAATAGAAAGCCTAAATTATTTCTTTGCATACCCCAGCTTGTTTGGAAGCTGGGGTCAGAGTGCAGGATCAGCCATTATACAGCACCCCTGGAGCAGACAGGGTTAAGGGTCTAGCTCAAGGACTCAACAGTGTCTGCATAACAGAGCCTGGATTAGAACCGCCAATCTCTGGTTAATAGTCCAAATCTCTACCCACTGGGCTTCCATCACCCTGATCTGAATATAATGATAGTTTTGTTAGTTTACTTTTATATTTCCATTACATTGTGCTTTCTGTTTATGTTTAGATAAAATCATATCCCTGTACACCGATCATGCATAACATTATGACCACCTTTAATGTCCACCTGACTGGTCTGTACCTATGCAGCCCAACAATATGTGATACACTGTGTATTCTGACACCTTTATATCAAAACCAGCAATAAATTATTCAGCAGTTTGATCTACAGTACCACGCGCTCAAGCCTTCTCTCTCCACGTGCACCATTGAGCCTTGGCCGCCCGTGACCCTGTCACTGGTTTATCACTGTTCCTTCCTTGGACCACATGATAGATACTGACCACTGCAGACGGGGAACACTCCCCAAGAGCTGCAGTTTGGGAGAAACTCTGACCTCGTCATCACAATATGGCCCTCATACTTTTTTCTAGCTTCTGACATCAACTTTGAGGATTTCATGTTCAGTCACTGGCTAATATATCCCACACACTAACAGTTGCCGTGATAAAGAGATAATCAGTGTTATTCACTTTACCTGTCAGTGCTATGAATGTTATTCCTGGTCGGGGTACATTTAGTATTTGGCAGATAAATAAACATTTATCAGACACTTTCATCCAAAATAAGTTACATTACAGTTACAGTTTATCGTCTTAGCAATGGAATAAAGTTCTGTGATTAGCTTATGCATTATTATTATCTTCTCTGAAGGGAGCAGGTACCGATGAGAAGTGTCTGATTGAAATACTCAGCTCACGAACAAATGAACAAATTCACAGCATGGTGGCAGCATATCGAGATGGTAAGTTCAGCCAGGAAACAGATTTCTTTCAGCTCAGACATGAATCTAGATCCTGCCATCAGTTGTATGATAGTTATGCTCTTATACTATTTCAGCCTATGGTAGGGAGCTGGAGGAGGATGTTATTGGAGACACTTCAGGACATTTCAAGAAGATGCTGGTCGTTCTGCTTCAGGTTGGTATCTGGGTAATTAGGGTTGTAAATTATTAACCCAGGTGCAGGATACTTAACCACTACTGTGGCTAAAGAGCCAAAAACAGAATGGCAAAAATACTCAAACAAATCTGCAGCTCAAAGCAGAGATGTAAAAGAATCAAAGTTTTGTGTACCTCCTCAGAAATAAAAGTCTGAGGGTCATTGCTTGAGGGTTTTGGAGAGTTTGGGGTTTGGGGAGTGTACTTGTGGTAATGTTTACTTGTTCATGATGGTTGTGATTTGGTTTATCAGGGGACCAGAGATGACGACGACGTGGTGTATGAGGAACTGATAGAGGAGGATGCTCAGGTAACATCAGCACAATTCTAATAATGAGATGCACTTTCCCATGAGCCAACGTGCTACACAACACAAAAATATCCATTAATATCCAGCAAGTTTTAACACCTTTAGTAGACGCTCTTATTTAAAGTGTTTTATAATTATGACTACAAATATGAATACAATATGAGCAATTTTGGGGGTTAGGTGCCCTACTCAGGGGACCGGCGGCTGGCTGTGCACTCTCTAGCAGGCATAATTGGCTAAAGTCTGCAGAGGGTATTTGAAGGGATCAGTAGACACACATCAGAGGGAGCGTGTGTCAGTACAGTCATAAAACTGGACGTCTCTAAAATGCAATTAAATGTTTGATGATTGTGGAGCACTTTAACGTGTGTGTTCTTGTGATCGTAGTCTCTGTACGCTGCTGGAGAGGAGAAGTGGGGGACGGATGAAGCCATCTTCATCATGCTCCTGGGAAATCGCAGTGTAACCCACCTGCAGTTAGGTACATGAGCAGTGTTTAGGCTGATTTAACACACCTGCCTCGGCGTTTATTTATACAGTGTAGACGAACAGCTAGTTAACATCTACCATGTGCAAAAATGTCAAAAAATAACTACAATGTGCACTAATTAATACTTACCATGTGCAGTTTTCGGAATGTGAATGTTCCAATATTTAAGTTTGATGTTCCTGTTTTAATAATGCATATTTTATAGACCTACTGTTTTATATATTGTCGCTGTCTGATAAAAAAACATGTGTCTCCAAAAACCGAACTATTCAGGAGAGGCACAAAAACCTGTGCTAACAGTGTAAACAAACACAAATAGCTTCATTTAGATCCATCACATTTACTACTGCACAATGTATCTAAATGTATCTATATACCAACATATAGAGAGTTAAACACAATTCACACATGTACAAAGATAAAAAAATGGAGATTTGTGCTTTTCATCGGACAGCGAATTGCATTTCTTTGTTTACACCTTGGTGTGAAGGTAAATGACAATAAAGTTAATCTAGAAATGTGTTTGTATTGTGCAGTGTTTGATGAGTATCAGAAGATCGCAGAGAAGTCGATCGAGGACAGTATTAAGAGTGAACTGTCAGGAGACTTCGAGAGGCTCATGCTGGCTGTCGGTACGATACTTACACCTTAGCTTAGCTTAGATCTAGCTATACTAAGCAACATAACCTTAACTTAGCATTTCACCCATACTTAAAACTTAACATTGAGTAAATAGTTGATTGTATATTTTGAGCTTCTACATCGATATGTTTTATCGTGATGATATCTTGAACTCAAAGCTTTGAATCGGTGCTGCAACCGAACAATACTTGGCTCGTCCGTGAGTGGGACTGCTGGATGAGATTGCTCATGACTGCTGTAATTATGACCTCTGCTGGCTGATCGATGTAATATTCGAGACTGAATATTACAGAGATGAGTGCGAGCTTGAGATGTTGTCTGCACTGTTGATCTAGCCACTAGAACTAGAACACTCTTTTCACCTCTGTGCTTTACACTCAGTGGAATTTGTCCTCTGCATTTTCAAGGCTAAGCACCAGCTAATATGAAGGTGTGAAACACATAAATACAGTGGAATTAGAATTCCTAAGTTAGAAAACATTTTATTTTTTACAAATGGATTACATACGGCTTAAAAGGTTGTTGTTTTGGTAATAAAAGATATGATAAAATATTTTGATAACTAATTTTAGGACCACAGTTTTCAGTTTAATGAATAACATAATTTCTTACCAGTAGGAATTCGCTCTCTGGTTCAAATCTGAATGATAATTTGATATCCAGTCACCCCAACTTTTGCTTTATATTCATCCTCTTCATCAAATTTAGAAATATTGACAGAATCTGAAGAACTAGCACTGGAAAACCAAGTCAGTCATAACTGTGTTTAACGGCAACGATGTTCGCTGTTGTCCACCAGCGGGGTTTTGTGCCTTGCTCAAGGACACTTCAATCGTGACTCTGGGAATTCAAACCGGCAACCTTCCTGTTACAAGCCCAGTCCTCTAACCACCACGGCCACAGCTGCCCCTGACTTATGCCAACTGAGCCCACCCACCCACTCACCTTAATCAACAAGGCTGCCATTTTTATTTCTGACTGCATGTGAGTGTTCATTTAAGTGTGTTTGTGTATTTCAGTTCAGTGTATTCGCAGTCGACCCATGTTCTTCGCCAAACGCCTCTACAAGTCAATGAAGGTAATTTATAAGAGAGTTTCTGTTCCCAAAATAATGAAATTACAGCAGATTTGGCCAATAATCCTGACCTAGGCATCACATGGAGCTGATTAACATGACTCTCTGCACTCTGAGTCAGCATGAGTTGAAGTCAGGGCTCTGTCCAGGCCACCGGAGTTTCTTATAACCGAGCTTAAGTCTTAATCTTTATATAATCGATTTATTATAGCTGTTTGAAATTGCTGTGACTGAAATGCATCTTACTGTCTAGGCAGCTGTCTAACTAGTGAAAATTCTATTAAGTCATCGCCTTATAAGTCAGGGTATTAGAATACGCTATTTAGACAGACATTACATCCCGTTTCGCTACTAACACAACTAGTATTGAGTCATTCAAATCAATGGGATGATTTGGTACCTCCGTGTACCAAAATGCTTACACTTCACTGACAAAACCAAACTTCCAAATAAAAACACATCTTAAACATCAAAAATTAATTGATTAATATGTGAAAAATTGTCTTTTTTTGCCCCATATCTGCCTCCATGTTTATTTTTATTTATTTATTTTGTAAGAGAAGTCCTGCCACATTGAATTCTGGGATTGCCCACGATGCTCACTCGTTCTACACTGAATACATATATTTTAAGATACCTCAGCAAATAGGATATAAAGGCATCTAGGATTTCGAACAGCTTTCTTCTCTGGAGCATGTGTAGTATAACGTAAAATGTGTCTATATAGAGAAATAAGAAGGTTTTTGAACACACCCGTAGTGTGATCTGAGCATTTAGTAACCACTAGAACTAGAGACTTGCCACTCGGGCTAAGAAATCCTGGTGTACAGCATTCTTAGGTGTTGTTAATATATACCGTGTCTAAGTGTGTGTGTGTGTTAGTGCATGGCACTGAACCAAAATTCCATCCTCTTTAAGGGTTTAGGTACAGCTGATAACACTCTCATCCGGATCATGATCTCTCGCTCTGAGATCGACATGCTGGACATTCGAGAATGTTTCAGGCTGCGCTTTGAGAAATCCCTACACAATATGATTCAGGTAATTTCCTCATTGTGGACACTATACACTGTATGTCAACACCGTCTTTACATGCTGTGCACATCTGCTCATGCATCGATTCATTATTGACATATTTGCAGCAAACATTTGAGACTGTACATGGTGATGTGTAATATATCCTGTGTAACCGTGATTGATCTCCAACAGGACGACACATCTGGAGAGTACAAGCGTACTCTGTTAAAGCTGTGTGGTGGAGATGATGAGTAAGTGTCTGTCCACGTCTTTGACTGTAGGTAGGACATGGGACATAAGACCTGCTTTACAACGGTAAACTATGAGCTCACTGGACATCCCATTCCAAAACGGGGGGCATGTTTCTGAGAGCTGGGTTGTCACAAACAACCAGAGCATCCGGTCATACTATAACAACCCTGCATTAACCCTGTTCTATCCTCTTCATCCATTGCTGTTGTCGATGTTTCCATTATTTTGTTAACAGCATTTATTTTCC
>JAYDZG010000001.1:2053413-2069109 GCA_034509265.1 Microcambeva bendego | reverse complement strand
TTGTTCACTATTTTAAGTAAAAGCCATAAATGTTTAAAACAGGAACTATGCTCAACCACACCCTAGTGCACTAAATAATGTATCTGATTAGTGCACAACTAAATGATTTTTGGGCGGCACGGTGGCCGTGATAAATAGTCCAGATAAATAGTGTAAATGGTTTGGTAAGAATCCAGAAAATACTCTGCGTGTGCTGTGTAAATTGCATCCATAAGTCATCACCATGGATTTGAGAGTGCATGGCTTGATAATTATAACATGCAAGTTTAATGTGAAATGATTTGTGGGGCTTGGGTGGGGCAGCAGTCTAATACGCTAGTCCAAACGGACACAATTGGCCTCCAAAAAGGAGAAAACGGTGAACTAAAGCAAAAATGAGTGGTCTAAATCTAATAGATCTATTTTAAAAAATCATCTCATCAAAGTTTGGTTTTTGGATGAAACATCTCACCCTTCAAACACAGTGGGTTTTAAAAAATCTCATGCTTAGACATGCTCAATTACAGTGCAATTCTTCAGCTGACATTTGGTAAAAAAGTCTCCTAGACATGTAATCTAAGTAAAGATCATGTTTGGCCCTGAGGAAGTAAAAAGCTAGCGCTTCAATCTTCTTGTTTAAGTGAGGAACATCCAAGCATTAAGTTGTTTTTCAACTAGAGGCTACTTTCTTGCATGGCAGCCTCCAACCCATGGAAAAGTTAAGCTGGCAAAACTTCCCCTCTACCAGCACTGGGGGGGGGGCAATATTTGTTAATGAGGATGTTCAGCCCTGCTGGCTGATGTATCGAGAGCCCAGCTCAAGGTTTGGCAACAGTTAAGGTTCAAGTATCGACATCAAACTACAGTGTCTATAAACTACACAGATTTCTTTCCGACTTGCTGGTACCACCTTCTCACATAAATGTGATCTGCCACCAACTCTTACACTTCCCTACAGAAGTCTTGGGACAGCAGGACCACATCGGGGCAGGTTTCCCCATGTGAATTTCTATTTCCCTTTTTCTTACTTTTTCTTTTGTTGAACGGGGTCAAGTAGAAGCAGTCGCTCTGAGTTATATGAAAATATATAATGGCATAATGGCTTCAGTATGCATACTTGAAGGAAAGCATATGTAGGGGCCAGACAAAGGACCTTCTGTGTTCCAGCTTTGGTCCACACCCCCTTTTTCCACTTTCTTCCCATCTCAGAGAGCGAGGGTGAAACGGTAAGAAAGAGGGTGCGTTAAAATACGGACCGGTGCTATGAAAGAGTAAAAGAGACAGAGGGAGAGACTAACAGGAGGAGGGTCTGAAAGGAGGCAGAACAGGCAGACTGTAATGCACACACACTCACACAAGCTCACACATTTCTACTGAGTGTAGCTCAGGAGTGTACAGGTGAGTCTCACATCTCTATTTAAATGATCCAGTTTTTGGTATTTAACTACAACTGTCAGTAGATTATGTTTATTATTAAACCTTTTTTACCTGTTGAATGTATACAACTGTTTGAACTTATACATCTGGCCACAATGGATGCTGAGTTTGTGTGTGCTTATATTGATGTTCAACTTCTCGGGTCTGTTCAGTTTTCCCCTGCTTTATTTTAGTAAACCTGAGCCTGGCTGACAACATCTGTTCTCAGATCAGATATCTGAATTACTGAGGAGTTTGTAAGCCAGTGGGTTGAGGCCATGTGTTTTAGGTCAGAAAACAGGAAGAGCTTTGTCTTGCTTTTGTGTTTATAGCCGAGTGTGTATTCTGATTGTGCAGTTTCTGTGTTATAAGGTGTGTGTGTTTGTGTGCATGTGTGTATTTTGAAAATGTTCATGTCTGGATCACTGACCGTGCTGGACAGTTTCTTTGTTTGACTTCAGAGTGCCTATGTGCCTGTGCTTGCAAGGAGTTAAGCCAAAATTCTTAGGACCCATGCTTTTGTATGGCACAATTAATTCTACAACATATATGTATTTATTTATAAGGAATTTTACCTATTTAACAATTTGGATACATGAATGCCGGAACAAGATTCATCAGTCCAAGTCTTTGGACTGTCACTGAGGGACAGTTTGGTCCTATGTGACATTAATGAGGCTAATGGAAAGACTATACAATGATCTGAGTGCCAGACTGTGTATTGGCCCATGACCAGCTTTAGTGGCTTCAGGTGGCCTCAGGCAGAGCGTCAGGTAGCCTCTATATCCCACCTCTGTGTGTGTGTGTGTGTGTGTGTGTGTTTTGTTAAATATGAGCAGTGGTGTGCAGTAACAGTGAAGTGTCTTTGTTGAACCAGTATCTTAGTTACCGTAATGATGTATACATTACACAAGACTGCAGAGAGGAGAACAGCTCACTGAGCATCTGCTTTCATTTCCTATCATCTCAGTCGTGGAAAAAATAAGAGACCACTTCAAAATTATCACTTTATTTAAGTGTGTGTTTGACAAAAAAAGTAGTGTTGTTTTATTCTACTTAAATGCCTGTTCTAGTTTATAGAAAAAACAACGCTCATTTTCTTGTTTATCACATACATAATTGTAAACTAAAATAAAGTGATAATTTTTAAGTGGTTATTTTGTTCCACTACTGTTTCTCAGCTCACACATTCTGCTTGTGAATTTGCCCCAGCATTTTGGCCTCTCCTTCATTCATTAATTCATTAATTAATTCATTCATTCGTATGTAAGCCTGCTCCATTTTGATTAGGGTGGCATTAGCTTCTACTTAATACATAGTAGGATCACAACCATGATAAGGTACCATTCAAAGGCAAGGCAACACACTAAGCGAGGAGCAGCCAATAAATACACTGTTATTGTGTGGCAAACAGTCATTGACCCAAGAGTCTTGACCCCATGCCCTTTGTAACAGCAACCAATCTCTCCTAAGGCAAGATTTTTTTATGATAAATGCAGTAAATAAAAGCTTTTGTATCTAATCGATATAGCCAAGAATATGTTGATACCTTTTATAATAATTGAGATAAAGTTTATCTACAATCAATTAGCTCAATTCTGGAAAAACTGAATTCCAGTTAGATTGAAAGTCTATCAAGGGTGGTAGTTAAGCATTTGTTTCCACTTTCCAGTGCTCGTCTCTCTGTTTACACCAGTAACATGATTTTTTGACAGGAGGCTTGCTTTTTCTCATTTTAAGTTGTAGTGCTTAATTCTGGGTTTGAAAGACAAAAGAAGTGGTAAATGAAAACTGGACCTCTAGCTATTGCTGAAAAGTTGGAACTGAAAAAGAAAGTGAAAGCAAAGTTTCTGTGACTTGTGTAGGTGAGATATCTAGTTCTGTGTGAAATATGAAATTCCTCCCCAGTAGTACAAAAGACCAACACTAATATATATTTCCAGCTTTTGCATTTCATATTTACAGATATATTGTCTTTATTTATTTTACTGTTAATTATATGGGCATGTTTAGCTCTTTTTGTTCTCAGTGCTTTTGGACATCATATTTTACAGACCGCTGCTCTCCCTTTAATTCCATTAAATCCAGGTTCTACTTTATATGGAAAAGTATGCTTCAAACTTTGAGACAAAGTTTTTGGCATGATAGAACAAGGAGCAACAAGATAAGATTTAGCAGAGGAGTAATTCTCTCACTTCTTTAGTTTTGAAGTGCTATGAAAAGAATGCAGCTACAAGTAAGGAAAGCTTAGCTGCATTAATACATCAGAATAAAAATACATATTTACCTCAAATCCCCCCCCCCCCCCCAAAAAAACAACTTCCTGCCTCCTGCAGAACCCGCTATCTGATCGAGGAGATCTGGAAATTCACAACCACCCCTCTGACACATATACAATCTACAGCTGCTTCCATATCATGTTAGTGCCACACAGATGCAAATTTCAAATCAAAATGTAAGAGAAGGACATGCGACTTCTTGCAGCAATCAAGGCTACATAGCTTTCTGCTGACCTTAACTGCCTGAAGGCTTTTTTCAAGAAGAATGTGTCTCCTTTAAGTCTGGCTTTTCTCAAGACTTTTCACCTTTAAAATCGATTGGTTCTGCTACATTTTACTGGTAATGCCATGCTGTACTTTCTGAAATTAGTGGAATGCTGTTATATCATGTTTACTGATACCCTGTAATTTTACAATTATTGAAATATTGTAATTTAACATTTAAAGTACAAGCACTGAACATCACCATAAGTAATCAGAGGTCTGAGGCTCACTTTGTTTAGGTTATCTGTCACCAGCACATACAAGCCAAGGCTTGCTGTTATCAGAAGCTCTCTGAACATTACCAGCAAGGAATGCCAGTTCAGGAGTACAACCCCCAAATCATTTTTCCAGGCATTTACAGGTGCTTACAGGGGCCTTTGTGTGCATACCTACGATGAAAGCAGGTCGCTGTGGATGACTGAATGATTCGAGCATGGCAGGCTGTAATGGATCTGGGAGATTAAAGAGACGCCCATCGTAAACTGGTGTGAGACACAGTTATGCTGCTGCTTACATACTTAAACACACACCCTACTTACAAAAGTATTCTTTTGAGGGGTTTTTTTACCTCAAATTCTTTTTACTCTATATTCAGAATTAAGTAATTGTATTTTGTTAAGGGCTGCACATAAGGGATTATGATCCAAATAATGTCGACCTGTTGGAAATCCCATTCCAAAGCCATGAGAAATCACTTTAATCCATCCTTCCAAAAATGTTTTGACTGAATTTTGTAGCATGTCTGTGACAAATTTTTTTACATGTATTTGTGATGTCAGCTACTCATGGCAGACTTGATGATATTGAGTCTCTGTTTAGGCCACTGCAGTTTCGATTTTTCAAACCATGCCTTCTATAATCCTCGCTTTGTGTACAGGTACACAGTCATGATGAAACATGTCGAAATAACTATTTTATAGTATATTACTGAGTACATATACCTGTTTGCAATGGGTGTGGCAGGCACAACCAAACTTATTAATTATGAGGCCTGTTCACATACTTTTGGCTCTAATGTGTATATGTTATATAAGCAAGATGGATCAGTGGATAATATACTGTACGCTTACATATCTGAAAAGGACACCTTGAGTGATGGAGAAGACGAACAAACATAAACACATGAAATCTAAATGAATTCATCAAAATCAAACCAATCTCTGGAAGTCCAGATAACCAAACAGAAGTTAAAATAAAAAGGAAAGGAAATCAAGAATGAAGGGGTCATGAAGAAGCATGAAGACCAAAATAGTAGAAAATAGTAGGATTCTTTGGAGAAACACCACCCTTATGTTCACCAGGCACTTAATAATAATCATTACAATAATCCTTCGCATAGGAAATAGGGCTTGTATAGACATTGTCCTGGAGCATTTTGGCTCAGGAGCGAACAGCTTACTTCCCTGTAAAAACATGTGTAGTCGGGCCTCATTTAACTGATAAGAGTCACATACTTAGCATGGCAGAATGAATAATCACCAGCACCATTTTCTAATCATTTTCTTGTCCTGAAGCATTCAGAGATAATTTACTTTTTATTTGCCAAGGACAATGACATTTTTTTAAATTGTTTTTAATAATTCATCTGTACCATTTTATCTTGTTAGCTGTCTTGTTGATATTGTGTCATCTGCAAGATGTAAGGAAATATTTCTGCTCTTTGACAGTCTGGGGCATCTGTTTTTATTTGCAGCTGTCCTTCTGTGAATTCCAATGGCATGAAAAGAGACCAGATCTGATATATGGCAGATTCATCTCAGTTCCGGCCTAGTGGTTCAGACAGTGGACTGATAATCAGAAAGTCGCTGGTTTAAGCCCCACCACTGCAAAGCTGCTGTTGTTAGGTCCTCAGCAAGTCCCTTAAGACTCAATTGCTCAGACATGTATGCTGTAACTATAATGCAAGTCACTTTGGATAAAGGTATCAGCTAAGTGCCAGTAATGCAGAATTTTAATATATTAATTTATATTTAAATATACATTTATATTTAATATAATTTAAGTGCGCCATAAGTCAAACCATAACAAACAAAACTTTTTACATAACCCAACCCCCCTTCCCCCCTTCAACTATTAAACCCCTTTTAACCCTTATTATATTTATGCCTATGGAGATGTATGACGGCGAGTTAGATTTTAAGGGCCCACTTTCTTAACTTCTTTTCCAATAAAGTAGAACATGCAAACTTCACACAGAAAGGAACTGGGCCATCTCACCTTTGGATTGAACCTTCTTGTTTTGAAACAACATTGCTACACACTTGGCTTTGCTGGTTGCTCCGCCAGGGCTTATTTGTTCTACGCAATCAATAGAAAAAGACCTGTGATGTAGTAAATACATTTTATAGCAAATACAATTTTGATCAGCAAATCTCATAGTAATAACAATTGTTGATGACTTTTATCAAAGGTCCTATGACTTGATTGCATATCTAAACAAGAGAGCTATTCTCCACCCTCGGATATCACCAAGCGTACAGAGATCACTCATGTGATTGCTTTTTGTGGCCCAGTGGGTATGTTTGAGTCGATTGTCTCCCGCTCAGAGATGACATCATGGAGAGGCGTTGTGAGGATGATTTCAGAAGGAGACAGATGATTTTTCCTCTTTGTATAAGTTGTAATTGGCTTTAACAGTGTGTGAAAAGTAGCGATCATGATAAATGGCATCTTTGTAGCCTTTGTGTCCACAGGCTCAGGTTCAACGGGATGCCATGGAACACTGCACAGGTTAGAGGTGATTCACACCTGGCAGATAGTGTTTCTTTTCTCCTTTTGTTTAAAACTTGAAACGTAGGCTCTTGAAGCTTGGAGCTCATAAAGCAGAGGTTGAGAGAAGTCAAGCACATTCTTGGCACACTTTTAGCTCCAAACCAGCAGACCCTCCCTGCTTTCAGGAAGTGAGACAAAGCTTTTTGTCATATTTTATCCCTTAATTGGGTGACACCTAGTTCCTTCTGACACCCTTTCCTTCTCTGCGCTATACATATTTGGCAGAATGCCTTCTGTATTGGTTTATTCCATCACATAAAAATGAAATTCTGTTCATTCCTTCTTTTGAAATTTTACTAGGAGTGTCATTCCCACAGATGATAAAAATGTGAAAAAAATGAAAGCTGACTCTATCTAAATAAAAAGCTGAATCATGCATGCCTCACCCTATGATTCACTGAATAAAAGTAAAAAACTGGGAGGTTATTATATTTGGGATATGTTTCATTCCCATTAATGTCTGATTTTGTTCCAGTTTACAATCCTGGTGCTTTAAGGCTGGTTTTATCATGAACCATGGTCACTGTCTGTAGGACGCTTGGAATGTCCGTTCTATGTCTGTGTGAGTTTCTTGTTATGGGTACTTGGATTTCCTGACCAGAAAGGTGGTTTAGCTGAGTGCAACATGGCTCACATGCATGTGACATTTGATCTCTGACACATTGGTCACTGTCTTTATTGAGTTTGGAGTGTTGTCCTCATTTCAGTGTGTTACAGAATGGTTTCCATAGTCGACATCACATTATTCTTGTTTGGAACAGCTAAAAAAACCTGCTGAAACCCCATCAGAACCAGTCAGAACGTTTTTTGTTAGGAGTTTTATTAAGTGACTTAGTAAGTAAGTACAAATCAGTTTAAGTGCTTGGCAAAGAGGTGGGTTTTAGTCATTTTTTATAGACAGCAAAAGACAGACAGAATATCAGATAGTGATAAATTCATACTATAAGTTCTCCATTTACAACAACAACAACAACAACAAACCTTTAGAAAATCCCTTAAAGCATCATGTTTCTTCCCACAATCCAGAAAGATGCAAGTGAGGTGAATTGGAGATCCAAAATTGTCCGTGACTGTGTTTGATATTATTTGTGCACTGAATAAACTTGTAATGAAAAGCTACTGTGTGTCTTCCATGAATGTTACCAAAAGTGTAAAACATGAGGCGAAAATACAAATAAACCAACAAACAAAGCCTACTCATGATCAAACTGAAATGATCTCACAACATTGGGGAACTGGTATTTAAAAAACACTGATAAAATAGTTCCAAAGTTTACTTTTAATTCATGCTTAAGTTTACATTAAATGCATGGTGCAGGATTTAAACTTGTCACTTGGTGTGCCAGTAGCAACTTTACAGCGCTGTATTCTGTTCTTAACTCATATTTATTTCCCCCTTTTTCAGATGTTTGTGGACTAAAGAAACCCAAGTTCATGTCAGTAACTGCATCCTAGCAGTGAAGTCTGGAAAAACCATCTCCACAGCCTCGTCTCATCGGGCCTAATCGGAAACAGAATAAATAAACTCACCTGACAAGCATTAAGAGGACACAGTGTTTAACGCAGCCACCCAGGGTGATTTGTCAGGAATGTGAGGATATAGCGGGACTGTATGAGCGAGCGTGCGTTCAGAACAGAAACATACGAATAAAGAACAATAAATCCTCGCTGAAATGTAAATCACTCGTGACATTTGAAGAGTTTGCATGACCTTTTCAATGAATGGTGCTTTCATGCCTCAATAAAATGCGAGTAAGCTACAGTAAGTTGCTTTTCTTCTGAGACATTGCTGTAGAGTGTGTATCTTCGAGAGCCGTGCCCTGTCTGGTGTTGATATACGAGTGGGGAGTGTTTGGGGGCTGTAAGAAGAAAGAGAGGAAGAGAAATGTCTGGACTGCTGAAGGAAAACAAACCCGAGCAGAACAGTGGATGGTGTTACAGCATTTACAGGATCTGCAGTCAAGCACAGCGCAAATTGTGAAACTTCTTTAACAAATTTCCTTTGGAATGGATCCAGGGTGCATCAGAGTCCTAGAGGATTGATCTTTGGTTTACATTCTTTGGACTCACAGCACAGTTTTTGTCGAAAGAGATACAAGCAGCTTGAACACTTTTAACTTGATTTGTTTTGCAAGCAGACGTCCAAAAAAGCTAGAATCCTTATTTTGGACCATCAATAAGAGCGAACATAAAGCAAGACGACACACCCAAAGCCATTTTTAAAGTAGTCACCCCAGAGCAGAGGAATGGAAAGCGGACATGAGCCGGTCATGAGAGGGGTCAGCTGGACTGAAGGGGGTGCCATGACCAGCGATGTGCTGGTCTCGGACAGGACTAGTCCTAATTCCTGGGATAAAGAAAAGCATGGCTGGGTCAAAGCAAAACCTTTACTGATCTCCACCCTCAACCGTCCACCTAAAAAAACAAGTAAGTTTTTTTATTTACTCTCTTACTTCCTACACAGAATCCAGGTCCAAACACTACATTCACTGCTACATACCATGCAAGTAATGACTATATTTGGGTTTCAGAAGATCCTGCAACTGTTTCTTTTATGTGAAGCCAAATTTTGTCCAAAGGCTTTGCCAACTATTTCTTAAGATGTTTGTCTTTTAAAGTTCCACTAAAATGACCAACTTTAATTCCTCTCCAAGAAGCACTAGCCCCGCATATACAAACTTCGCCACAGAAACGATAAATAGAAGGGTGGAATTCAGAGGAAAACTAAGGCTTATTAAATCACGAGGTGAAGCTCTGCACCTGCAAGAGAGAAATAAAACCCAAGTGCAACTGCTCAAACCAAAGTAGAACGTAGAACAGTAAGGGGACAATCAGAAATAACAAAAATGACAAAATTATAGAAAAATCATAACAAAATGAAAAGACACAAAACATCCATAGCACACATAAGAGAGAGTGGATAGAACAGGGATAGTGCAGAGCTGATGAATGACAACTCGAAAAGAAGGAAAGATTGGAAACGCTAACACAAGTCGGGAATGGAGAAACATGAACAGTTAACTTACAATCAACTGGCACAGCCTGTCCCCAGCATTGTTCCATGGCATATTACACACCCACATTTATGTCTAAAGAGTGTCTCTACTGGTTCACAATATGTGGAGTGTTTCTGTGAAAATGTGGCACCAATTCAGTCAGAGGAACATTTGCGGGGTCAAGCAAGAAAAAAAAATCCATGCTGAAGTGACACAAACATGCTAATACAGGAAAGGATCACCATTCCAGTTTGATGGAAGAAAACTGGGATTTAATACATTTTATATTCAGTTTCATACATTTTATAAATCTGTCAACTATGGACAAATTCAATAAACTCAATTATTAGAACTGGTGAGAGTTAAAAATAAATAAAATGTGACGGTTAAGAAGACCCTTTTGACTTCTACTGGGCACAACTGGTAGTGCCTGCTGGGTGAGATGACCTGACTATGTGGGTGGGTGTCTGTATAGAAGTCAGAAGAGGAGTGAGCAGCATTATACCCACCTCAACTGCAGGGATAGTCAAAATCAGCTGAAGTCAAATTTACAGAAAAAATGAGAGAAAACACATAAAAAAAGAAAAGCCACTTTTGTCTTCCTAACAGAAGTGTGTGCTCCCTGCTTTTGCTGAAAAAAATGTAGACAAGCAGAAGCCTAGCGATTAAGGCACTGGACTCTTAATCAGGTCAGATCAGTTCAAGCCCAGTCTTCACCAGGCTGCTGCTGTAGGACCATTGAGAAAGGCCCTTAACCCTAAATTGCTCGGACTGCAATAATGCAACTGTACTGTATTTCGCTTTGGACAGAATGCATCTGCTAAATGCTGAAAATGTAAAATGAATGTTTGTTGCAAATTTACACAAGACTGGCCAATAATAGCTCATTGAGAGAACAATTTTAAATGCTAGTAAAATTGTCACATCTTCCTTCTAAATATGTGGGCTTTGTTTTGCTAACTTTATATAGATGTCACAATGTTGTGCCCACTGGTCTTGTGTGATGCATTTCATAGGCAATCATATTGGGTTTAGTTATTTAGTTATTGGGTTTTAGTTAACTTTTGTATCACTTTAGGAAAAGTTTTTATTTTGGACAATGGGGAGGTGGGTTCAGAGGCTCAAAGTTTATGAGTCACGGTTTGCTTCTGGTTTAAGTGAGAATAAGTCTGTGTAAGTTGAGCATACCGTGTATTGGCTATCATCAGGAAAGTAGGACATTAAAGACACATTGCTTTACACATATCACCTTGTTGGATAAACCTCAAACATCTGCTTCTGTATGGGCAAATGAAATATTTTCTTAACTTTCCCATGCCACACAACCACTGACATCGAGTATAAAGCATAAGCCAAAATGAGTGCGCTGGAAGGAATTATGACCAGGAAGACAGATCACCCCTGGTTTATTCACTTCTGTGTGGGTGTTGTGTGGATGGAAAAAAACAGTAAAAGCAGCTCTGGCTTATAAATAATATTCAAACCCTACAAAGTTGTTTTAAGACAACTTTGATTAATAGAACAGAACATTAAGCATCTGTTGACAGATTAAGCATCTGTTGACTTCTCAAAGATGTCTTGGGTTTGATTCTGTGTGAATCATCGGAACATACACTAGTTTTCAGACAATTTTGGATTGTTTTAAGTCATTTTATTTGTATAGCACTTTTTACAACAGACATTGTCACAAAGCAACTTTACAGAGTTTAGGACCACCAGACCAGAACCCCCCTGTTGAGCAAGCCAAGGGGAAGATACATGAAGAAACCTTGGAGGAACCGGACTCAGCAGGGGCCCGTCCTTCTTGAGTGAATTGTAGAATATTTTAAATAACACAATTTATACGGTTCAACAATAACATCAAAAATATTTTAGACTAAAAGTTATAACTATAACTCTGTGGACAAATAGGAGTTCTTAATTATTCAGTCCAGTTTCTGAAACTGTTGTGAGTTTTGGAAGTTCTTTGAGCAAACACGCCTGGCACCGTCTCATCTATCAGGAGCAGCAATTAATGTTATGTCAGTCGGGATGTGCAGACTCGAGAGGTGAACAGTCTTCTATCAGAAATATCACCTTGGAGTGAAACAACAAAAGATGTAGTTAAAAAGTGAAATCATCAAGAGTAAACACAGAGTACAGAGTAGCTTTCGACTCCGGCGCCCCTAAATGTAACGGATCTATAATAAAAAAATTATTATGTGAATGTCATCACAGATGTCATCTACACTGTCTTGTCACATTATGACCACCAGCTAATATTGGTAGTAACTGCCTTGCCTTACTCCCAACTTATTACAATTCAAAACATGCCAGTTCACCTTTTGTGTGTTTAGGAGGTGAGCAGAAAATAAAAATTGATAATTACTGTTATCTAAAGGTAACTCGTGTGACCACATGGAGAACATGCATAACTCCTAACAGAGCGTCGTACGAATGATGCATATTTAAAAAAACTAAATGTTTAAATGCTGCTCCCAGTCATACTGGTGGGTGTACACTCCTTTTTCTGTTGTTTAATTTGACTTTTACAACCACATCACACAATTACAGTTTGCTGTTAAAAAGGACAAGTTTTGGAAGACTTGAGGAAAGGGTGTGGATTAAAATAAAACAACAGTTATTGCTTCATTTTGTTTTATTAGTCCCAGACAGTGGGATATAAAATGACACACACATACACACACACACACACACATGCATATGTGCACAGTATAGTAGCATGTACCCATGTTACCTCATTTGTACTTCAGGTCTCTGCTGTTTCTCCATCATCTACAACTCATATGTTAAGCACTGAACACACATCTGACATTAGCTCTGCGTTTCATCCATTCTGAGAGCTCTCTGCCTTGCATTTATAACAAACGTGCATTTTCACTGTAACGTGTTCCTAATTATGAGCCGAGTGTTTCAGAAGAGGATCAGCTCAGATGTCTGGTTTCCTTAGAATCTGGTGTATGTTAGAAATAGATCTTAGAACAGAATTGCTGAATGTGGTAAATGCACAGCTGTCCGACCCACATCTGCATTTTCTCATTGTAACCAAATCAAGACTTCAAGTGTACTTGAAGTTTTATCTGTGTAAATTCAAACGTTTACACGGACTTGAAAAAGGCAGCAGTGTATATTATAGCAGTCTAAAGATTTAAATGATTTGGACAACAATGACAAATATTTGGTCTACTGTCACTCAGTACTGTCTTACTGTATGTTCAAATATGTGTCTTAATGGATAGAAATAATTTCAATTGAAGGTGAATAAAAGGTGATGTATTTTACTTGAAATTAAATAAAAATTGGAACACTTGGTGGGTGGTTAGACATTCTTATCATACTGTATGCTACAAATTAAATGAAACAATCCAATGTATAATCTAGAGTGTATGTATTTTTACAACCAGGGATGTATTTCTATATTTTTGAAAATTTCTCTTCTGTGTTCTAATTAGTTGTTTATAGAAGAAGAAGGCTTTGGAAAGAAGTTTCGGCTTACAACGGCATATAAACTTTTTGACATTGCTTGCAAATGTGGTAGAAATTAAGCATTAAATTGTAATCATATTTTCTTTGCTATTTCTAACACACACACACACACACACACACACACACACACACACACACACACACACACACACATATGCACAGGTCGGGTGGGAGTCTGGTGGGAGTGAGTCATTGTGTGCGTGATGAAGAACCACATCCGTCAGAATAGTCTAACCTCTGATCCCCTGCCCTCAGACTCCCAGTTCTGCCGTTCTAAGGGAGGATTCTTTTCTCCAGCACTGGGAGACCCTGCCCTGCCTCCACTTCTCACTCTCTCTTTTCGGAAACAGGAAGTACCTTTCCCTTCCTGAAAGCTTAATGTTAACTAAAGTGGCACAGAGTCAAAAAAACTAATCACAGATTATGTTGTTTGGGCATTAGTAGTGTTCAAGTTTTGACACTACAGATAAGAAGTTTGTTCAAGTTTGTCTTGGTTCTCTGAGCAGCCTTAATAATCCATGACAGAGATGTATGTTTGCATTGTATCATATGATAGATTTATTGATTTAAGCTCTGATATTACCCATTTTCAACAATAACCCCTATCTCTATAAATTATATAAACTTTATTGACCCCAGTTCAACCCAAACCCAAATAGTCCCAACTCCTGACCTGGCCAATATACAAATAATTACAACCCCAAATCTGTAACAAGGGCTGAGCCCAAACTGTTTCCTTCTTCCTTCCTAGTGCTCTGCTAAGGGTGTGAACTGTAGGCAGGTCTACACATTACACTGTGCACTTCCTTTAGGTATGTGTGATTCAGTTGGATGAATGGTCTGGATGATGGGTTAGAGAAGTGGTTCTCACCCCTGAAGACCCATGACGGGGTGTTAGGGAGTGGACTTTTTTATTAACCAAAATAAATGCTGAACCAAGCCAACGGAAACATGAAATATGACAGGCAGTGCAGATGTATGAGTGCAAAGTCACCTGGGCTATGTAGTTCACAATATTACTAGAATATTGTGGTTACCTGAACTGAAGAAATTTTATTTACTGTGTAAAAATGAAAAAAATAAAAAAATAGCACATCAATAGTCGTAACAGCTCTCTCTTGTGGAGAAAATTTAACCTGATACAACTAAGTGATTGAGTGGCCAATGAGCCTTAACATCACAGATTCAATTACTGAAGTTCATTATATTCTTCATTATATTACTTTATTATATTAACTTACATGCTATTAAGTACAGTTATCTTTACCTTTGTAGTTTTATATGGGAGTCAATAATGCTTGATAAATGGGATACAGTGTGGTGAAAAGTGTACAGAGCATCAGATAAGCTACAGTCAAGTTCAAATTGGAGCTGGTGAACTAATCAATTCATGTAAATGATGTGGCCGAAGGTATTTGGACACCTCAGCAAGAGCTTGATGATCTCATTTAAAAATGATTTTAAAACAGAGTGACCTATAAGTGATCATTTCAGATAGAACATTTACTTCTAAAATGGGATTTGTGCCAATTTAGACAAAAGAGAAGTTGATAAACAAAGCCTCCGTCGATGTTTCAGTTCATTGCTGAAGTTAGGGTTCAGTCTTTTTGCTGTAAGGCAGCAGTGCTACCACTCAGCCCCCCTGCAGCCCCTGTGGCTACTTTAAAGCTTGTAAAATGTAGAACACATTCTGGTTTGTGAAACACTTTTTGTTTACTACATATTTCCATATGTGCACCTTTTTAAGTGTCTTCAGTAATTAATCTAAAAAGTTCTGGATGAGTCGGTGTGTCCAAACTTTTGACTGGTACTGCACCTCCCTAAGAAAATACTTGATTGGCTCAAACACATGGACTCAATAAATCGTATGCAATTTACCAGACAGGTGTACCTAAACAACGTGCTCGGCAAGTGTGTGTGTGTGTGTGTGTGTGTGTGTGTGTGTGTGTGTGTGTGTGTGTGTGTGTGTGTGTTAAGCTGCCCGGCGCGCGACCGTTCATCATGAGGGAAACACGAGCCACTGAAGGGAGGCGGGAAAAGGTGCGAACGCCTTTAAAACTCATATATAACAGAACAACGCTCAGTCTAGCACAGAACCAAGAGAGAGAGAATTAGTTCATCGTTCAAGACGGTAAGAAAAACTCTGATTTTTTCACGCTTCTCTTGTCTAGTCCGAATTACAGACTAAACAGCTTTTAAACAAAAGCAACAAACAACCGTTAAGTTTCCTAACGGTCGGTGTCCTGTTGAACTGCGGTTAGGTGAGACTTGAAGCTCAGTTATATTTGCTCAACAGCTAAATTCAATACGAGCTATAAAATGAATATATGTGTATTATTTGCACAACAAACTAAACAGGCTTATTTTGGGAAAGAATAAAGTGTTAACTGTTGAACTGTGGGTTTAACTGACTGTAGTGCACTGCTGGTTGACCACAGACTTTGGCTTGTCTGGGCAACATGATGGATATTTCTGTCCAACTTTTTTCCTCTCTGCTTAACTTA
>JAYDZG010000001.1:2032280-2043964 GCA_034509265.1 Microcambeva bendego | reverse complement strand
CAGGGCACAAATCCATTACAGGGCTTTGGCCATCTTTGTCAGCCAACTGGTCATGTATGTTTAGACACCGGGCTGGCTGAAAGAACCATTAAGATTCTAACTAAGATTAAAGATGTGTGCAGGCATAACACCACTGCACCACCATAGCATTCTAATCACAACCCAAATATGTTAAATTGTATTTTATTTGCAAAATCATGTTCACAGTGAACTATGCAGATTTTCAAAGTGTAGTCTGAGTAAAGAATGGAGGTGAATTAAAGTAGAGTGAATTAAAGCTTGTAATAATGATTTGAAGGTTGCAATAAGACTGAAATATTGGGGTCAAAGTTGAAGGAATTTTAAGTGCAGTACGTTGTTTAAAGATGTGTTAGGACAGCAGTGTAGATCGGCGAGTATGTGAGGGCAGATATCCAGCTGAAAGCCACAGACCGGAGTGGGAAGTTCTCTCGACAGTTCAGGAATGCTAAGTGAGGGAGTAGGGCTGTATGCTAAAGGAAATGCTTTACAGCATGGAATGAGAGCTCTTAAATCCAGACAATAAAACCCCTGACATTTTACAACACAGAGATGGGTATTTGGCCTCTGCTTGCTCCAAGTTATTAACAGGTCTTTTACGTTTTATTATTTGTTTGTTGAAAACTGTCAACACTGTGTAGTAGTAATTTCTACATCACAGGTATTGTCCATGCACATCATATATATCTTACCTCGTTATCTCACCCCCTGTTAACTCATCCCTTGCCACCTGTTATGGCAGGACAGATATATGTAATACACACTATATATAAACACTATCTATTTCTGTCTATTTCCTCTGCCTTTGTCCCGTTTGATTGCAGAGTCATTTACCTGACACAGTAACATAAATAAACATAAACTCTACTAATCTTATTTCATGGAGACTTTTGAACTGGTTCTGCTGATGTTCATGTTTTACTGTTGTACATTAGAGCCATATTTACTGTTACAGTTTGTTAATCATATTATATATTTGTGTTGTTAAGCTGCAGTATCAGCTCAATATTTTAATGAGACAATGTTACTTTGGCACTTACTGGCCGAATAATACAATTATTGGATTTAAAAGAACAATGCAAATGTTACTTTGTATGTAAAATATTCCTACGTTTTACCTCAAGCCTACATAAGAGACACTCTAAAGTAAAGCAGGACCTTCAAAGAATGTGCATCACACTTGGTCAGTGGCTAAAAGAGCTGCTAATCAGAACCACATGTTTCAGCATCAATTATATGGGTTTTAAAAATAATATATACCTCTACTGGCTTGTGAATTGTCTATCCTAGTTGGTTCACAACAAGCTGGACATTTACAAGCTTTGCTAAATAACATCTCACATAATGCTCTCTGACAAGGCTTGTTTGTGGACTGTGTTATTAGGCATAGCAATAAACCATAAGTAATGACATTGTATTCAGTGGCGTGCAGTCAGGCCCTTCTAACCTTTCAGAAAAGGGGTAGCAAAATCGTGGAAAGAAAATTTATATAAATACATGTGTAATAAATAAAATGAAATAAAAAAATTCAGTTCAAACAGCTGCCAATTTAAACGCCTCTTTCATTTCTTCATTAAAATCTTCATCCAGGAGAGGTATAACCAATCAGAATTGCTCAATGGAACGGGTCAGGCTCGCCTTGTAGTACCCCTTCTGAAGAGATGTAATATTTTCTCTATGGGAGGCAGGCCAATAGCAATTTCCCCTTCTCAGCGTTCTGGAGCAGGTGTTATGCAATACTCATGTCTTATTAAAAAAAAAACTAAATAATGGCACTGTCTGTGCACATGCCAGGCTAGTTAACTAGTTAACCTTGAATGGCATCTGCAATGAGACAGATATTTTGGTGTTTCTGTGGGCAGCAGTTAGGGGGGGTGATCGGGGCTTGTAGAATTGGTTTACACTATAAGCACTGCATGCCACTGATTGTATCAAAATTCAACTAACTTATGATTTTGCTGTTTGTTTAATGTTTTCTTCATTTCAGATCTTGGCCGAAGCGCCAGTCTGTCGGAGAAAGAACTGAAGGAAGCACAAACGAGAAGTCAGATCATCGCAGCACAACTGACCGTGCCATCCAATCCCAACTCTAAAGGCGTCCAGCTTTTTAACCGCCGCAGAAAGAGAGTAAACGCTTTTACCTTTGTAAGCATCGCTGGTGGAGAAGGAGGCCAGCAATCATCCCAGGATGAACCCGACTCACCTTCAGGTGCATTAACATGGAACAGAAAGTGTTCAACTGACAACAAGCTAGGAGATTCGGAGCATTGTAAATACGACACGCAAACCTCTCAGCCATCTGTTGCAAAACACGGCTGGGAACATAACATGGAGGAACCTGAGGACGTTAAACATGAAGTGGAAAATAAGCCAAGTAGTGTACAAGAGAGGCACTTTCTCCCTGTAAATGAAAAAGAGATTCTGGAGGAGCAAGAGGAGACAGGAAAAGATAATATTACTGGTGATGAAAAGAACTCTGTAGTTTCTGTTCCTAATCAAGTAGAACAAGAGGAACTTGAGCTTAATGGGGTGTATGAGGGCTGTAAATCTGGCCCGAATATTTGCCACAGCACTGTGTATAATGGAAAAGAAGGAAAGCCAGCATTGAAGCAGTCAACCATCACAAATAGAACAGCTAGGCCCTTTTTCTCCCCCACTGTGGTAAATTCAGCTGGAACTTGCAATTCCACTCCGGACATCCCTCCTGCCCCCTCCTATTCCACTCCTCCCGTACCAGTTCAGTATGAATCTCATTCTAGTGGATATTCTGACTCGCAACTTTCAACTCCTATGGAGTCACATTTTGCAGTGTCTTCCAGCCGAGTGTTCTCCCCTCCTCCTCCTGCTCCTTTATACCCAACCCCTCCTCTTCCACCCTTTATGAGTCTGCCTTCATGCATCCCCACTGATCCTCCTCCACCTGCAGCCATGTCTCCCCCACCAACTCCTAATTACAACACATCCCCAGCTGCTCCTCATCTCAACTACGCGCCTCAGCTCATGACCGAAAGGAGGTCAGAGACACCAACACGCACAGGCCTTCTGGAAGAAGGACGGATTCGGAGGACAAACCGCAAGTCTATGTTCACATTTCAAGAAAAACCAAAAGTTTCCCCAAACCCTGATCTTCTGTCTATGGTTCAAAGAACAGATGAGCTGAGGAAAGGTCAAAGCCAACCAGAGATACACCAAGAGGAGGAGCAGATGGCCCTCGGTGCGGAGGCCTCCAACTTTCTGGCTAAGGAGGACAATGTAGAGAGTGCTGTGAAAGAAGCAGGGGTTCCAGTGTGGGCCTCAACCCTAAAAACTTCCAAAACTCAGGAAAAAGTAGAGCATACCCCTGAGCAAGCTTTGACCCATGCATCTGGAAAGGGGGCAGATTTGTTTGCCAAGCGCCAGACCAGAATGGAGAGGTATGTTCATGATAGTGCCGACAGACGAAGATCACCTTCTCCGGCCATGTCTTTGCCTCCCTCTTGGGAGTATCCATCAAACAAGCCTGGCCGAGTCAAGGCAATTATTAATGCCTCCAACATCAGTGCAGAGATTTCAAAGACTTTAGAAGCCCAGCAGGCTACTAAAATAAAGAACTTTCGACCACACATACCAGCTCCAGTTCCAGTCGAGGAGAATCCGGTGTTGGAAAATGGCTGCACCCGAGTGGAGATGGAGTTGTCTCGGCACCAGCCTTACCAAATCAGTTCCTCTCTCTTTATTCTGAACCCAACTAAGGATCCCCTAAGTAGCCTTCCCAAAGGAGCACCTCCTCCCAAACCTTTACTAATGCAATCTGCCTTTTCCAGACAGACCTCTCTACCAACTCAGTACAACCCTTCAGATGCCTACAGATCAGTTCATAGCTTTTCCCCTTCCGTGATGCCTCTCCGATCAGTCAGCAGTGACATTAGCACACATGTGTCAAGTACTGCTTCTGAACGTGTGACTTCACCGCGAATGGGGGTCCAGGCACCAAAACCCACTTTTTCAGCCAAGAAAGCCGGAATTACCCCACAGGTCTGGAAGCCAACTTATTTCTTCTAGTCTTTTTTCTTCTTCCAAACCTTCTACTGTTCTTCTATTCTCAACAGACCAAAGCAAAACATGCACTGAGACATAACTTTAAATAACTGAGCCGAGAAGGTTTATTAGTCTCTACAGGCTCTAAAGGATTCCTCTAGCTCCTAATTAAGTGATGGTGTGTGTTTGGTACAGATAACTTTCTCAGTTTTGCATTAAAATGCAATAACCATCAGCTCTCACCGGTTTGGACATCACTTGATAAGTCAGAGCGGTTCTCTCTTACAGTCATGATTTATGGATTTACTTCGATCAGAATATTTTAAAACCAGAAACCAGTATTTTCCTTCTCTTACTTGCAAAGTTGTATCTTGAGGCTACAAATCTGCTACGGTCTTCTAAAGCACTTTAGCAGATGCTGTCTCAAGTTTCTGATCCACAATTTGCAATTTAATAAGAGCACATAGGCATAAAATAAGAAGCAAGGGAACACCCTAGCTGTCACCTAACTCTATCCTTGTAATTATACTCTTTGGTTGTTTGGTAAATGGGGCAGTAGAGTCTCCATGCTCTTACAATGTATATGGTTTTAATTGGGCACTAAGGAAACATTAAAAACTAAGGCATACATATTTTATAGCCCTGCATCCAGTATTAGAATTCCTTTCTGTGCCATCTAAATACAGAGAATGGGCATATTGAGGGGGATAGCCAAGGTGCTATGATGGATTTACGTTCTGTCTGGGTTGTGTTACTGCATCATGCCCAGTGATTAGGAAGAAGCCATAACCACCATCAACCTGACAAGGATTTCGCTTAGTATTTTCCCTTTCTAAATAATTCGTAATATACTTAGTAAGTTCCCCTGCAGACTAGCAGACATGTGTAGTCACTGGCCTCTTTCATCTTAGCCAGCAGTGGACTCTGACAAAAAGCTGACACTAATGAGTAAAAGCCCAATTTAACCAACCCTTCCTAGTCAATTTGTGTCTGTTGGATAGCAGTCGGTAGCACAATGCTCAGAAGTTGAGAGCTCAAACTGTTGTGATGGGATGATAGTACATTAGACAAAGATAAAAAATAAATCCTAACACAAAAGCAGATTTTATAGTGCTTTAGTGTCTAGTCGACCAGACATATGTTTGCTGCTGATAGTCCATTTTGTATAAAATATGTATGGAATTCCTTTAAACTGTAATATGTACTCTTAAGCGGTTCATAATGGAAAACAAATATCATGACTGTGCTGAATTGATTGGAACACGAAGAGTGTCTGTTGTGGTAGTTAGGGTAATTTAAAGTTTACATTATATTAAGCATATTTTTGTTCTTCTTCTGCATTTATGTTTGTGCTTTTATCACTGTTCTATTATTCCTTTTAACCTCTGTCTGATTAAAAAAACACCAATTCATGGTCTCTTTGTACTTTCCACATTGCTTTACTATCTATTTCATCTTTCTCATGATTCTAAGGTTTTTCTTTTACAACTTTTTCTACAGTATCTTCAATTTATGATACCAAATATGTGATTCATGATACACATGTAAAAATATTCCAGTGTGAATCTACACATTCAGTCAAAATTAGTTTTTGTCAGTGCTGAAGGTAAAATAAGGCCCATAGACAAATATATTATCCTGTACAAGCTTAGTAACAATAGCTCTTAAGCATATAAGTCTTTCATTGCAGTGAGGTTTAATACACAATTTCCACCTATTGAAGTTCTCACTATTCACTTTCTTAACTGCTTATCCAGTCAGGGTCACTGAGGGGTGCTGGAGGCTCACCCAGTTTTTCAATAGGCATAAGGCACAAAGAAACACCCTGTTTTGGGCACCAGACCAATGGACACCCATTCACTTACAGGTCTCCAATTAACATGACTGCATGAACCTACTCGGACATTTGGAGTACATGCAACTCTACACAGAATAAACGTGGATAGCCCCACCTTGGGATCTAACCCAGGACCTTTCTGCATTGAGGCAACTGTGCTACCCACTTAGTCACCTTGCAACCCCTATTAAAGTTCTATTTATTTAACTTCATTTTTGTCAAGCCCTTTGATGTGGCAAGTGTCACAGCGGGTTCAGGGAATAGACATAGCCAATCATTAGTATTTAGCTACCCAGCCGGCTGATATCAGCACTGATTTGAACCCAGTTTTAAGAAATGAATAATGAAAAAGAAACAAAAATACACAAATTCATTATAGACACACATTATCACTTACTATCATGTAGTTTTATTTTCCATTTGAAAGGCTTACAAATGTCCATAAAATATTGATACATCTAAAAAAACACCTGGGTTGGAGTTCATTAAGGCATGCAGAGATTTGAAGTCACCGCTGTCCACTTACTGGTGCAGAAATGTAACCACTGAGCCACCATTCCAACAGAGGCCAATCTTTTCCCTTCTACTGATATAAACCTTCTCTGGATGTGAAAAAATAGCCAGCCAGCTCGTCTAAACAAGTGCACATCTCAGCAAAGGTTAGTGTTTGGCTGACTGTGTGCTGGTAACCCGAACAGGGTGCGTAAGCTCACTTTGCAGAAAAAAAGAAGTGCTTGCTGTAGTTATTTAAATCGCTCTAGAAATCTTGGCACATTGTACAGATGTGTTTATATGTTTGTTTATAGCTTTCATAATCTTGTTAATGTGCATTTGATTGATTGGCATGAGCTTAGAGGGTTGCATTGGGCCTCTTTGTGTGAGTTGTATACATACTTAACCTAACCAGTCTGTCGTAAAGAAGATTTTACCAGTATTCCACTGGAGTAGTCACATTAGGTTAAAATCAATCATAAAATCTACTTTCTATTAGCTTTGGCTAGGCTTAATCTGCATCCACCATTAACACTATTATTACATATCTGTTCTGGTAATCTATCTTTTTAAAGTATATTTTTCCTTTTTAGGTTCTCAGAGAGTCTCCAGCTGCTGCCCCTGGTGACAGTTCCAGCACTCAAACTTTAAGAACATCCAGCCTGTTCCGCAGACTCAGCAGTACTGACAAGCCTCCAAGTGGTGTGTGGGGTCCTCAGAGCCCTCGAAGTTCTCTGTTCACCTCCCCACCTCCAAGAAACTTTCATAACCCAATCACTTCCTCCCCAACCCCAAGGCACATCAGTCACTCTGTGCCCTCTTCGCCGCCCCCAAGGCGAATCCAGAACTCCACCTCTCCCCAAAGCTCAAGACCCAGCCCTTTCTCAAACGTTTCCTCCTCAACCAGTCCCTCTATCCAAAACCTTACCTGCACCTCTCCGACACCAAAACCCTTCCAAATCCGAGTCACATCCTCCCCTGCACTTCAATCTATCCAGAACTCATTCAGATCTTCTCCAAGACCATTTCAAGGTCCTGGTTTCACTTCCCCATCATCCACATCCATCAGTAACCACCCTGTCACCACCCCTGTGTCACCGTCTTGGGAATCCAGTTGCAAATCTCCCTCTCCTCAGGACACCAAGGCTAATCACCGTATCCTAGCCAAGAACATCATCAATGCTGCCAAGAGGAAGAACAGCCCCTCTCCTGGAGCTCTGAGTGGCCATAATCTTCCCATTTCGCCATTGAGCAGCAGCTTCATGCCCTATGAGACCAAAACCAGCCACTTTCAGTCCCGCTCACTAGTTGCTCAGTCACCCACTTTCACAAGCCCCCCAGCCACTCCAACACGGATGGTCCGCTCCCCACTTCGCCTGTACACCACACGCTCACTCACCGATGGTTCGGATGCTTCACTTGAGTCAGAAGACTCAGGAGTGCGTTCGCCTGGGTTACGCAGCTACAACACCTGTCCACGTGGCTGGACCGGGAGCTTGAGGCTCAAGAGAATCGGTGTGTCTGAAGACCTTTAGCGTGGAGGAATCATGGAGATTGGAAATTTGCAGTCCAGAACAAATCGAGAGAAAAATCACACTCACTTGTCTTCTTACTAAGAATTTTCAGTACTTGCCTATTATTTTGTGCACTTGATCTAGCTACATCAGTTTTTGGTATTATAAAGGTATAACTATTATAGTATCTGATTTGAAAATGAGGATTGAAAAGTGAGGATTTCATTCTTGAGATCACTGAGAATTGACAAGCGAATGCACTTGGGGTTATGGAAAATTGACCATAGCATACACTACACCCTAGGAATCGAAATCTGGACTATAAGTTTGGGGAAAAATAACTCATCTGAATACAATTGTAGAAGTTGACGATGAGTCTGGACTGCACTGTTGGATCACATAAAAGCCTAGAATGGATTTAAGAATGGACTTCATTCTAAGGATCTCAGAATGATCTTAAAAAATATTTGATACGTATGAATTGGGAAAGAGAACAGACATTGATTTAGAGAAAAACATGACTGGAACAGTAGACAACAATATGGGAATGGTTGACAATCAAGATGTCAGAGAAAGTGTACGAGAATGGATCATGGACTGTAACCTACATTAAGGGATTACAGTAAATAGGTCAGAATTACAAGATGAGAAGAATGGAACACGTGGACAATGGAGTGCTTACAACGAAGTCCAATAGAACTTCAATGACACATGCAGATTACTTAAAGGGTCCTTTAATCTCTGATCTTTATTACAAATTGACCTCTACGTATAGAATGTGATGCTGGAAGCATTTTAATGCCAGAACGAGGAATTATAAGTAATCATGGGAGGTACTTACCTTTTAAGTCCCAATCCAGCATTACCTTTAACACATTATTGTACTTCACCTGCTTACACAACTTAAGGACTTGAATTGGAAGTAATTGAATCGAATGTGTTGAAACAGGGAAAGCACTTACCTGTGCAATGAAGAGGAAACCCTTGCTGGTACTGGATATCTGGACAGTTTGCACCTGTAGATGTTTTGACTGCCCATTGCATGAATTTATTTAACCAAAGATTTTGACAGCTTCTATTGACCAAAGACAAGTTCAGTGCCTTTTCTGCATTTTGCTTATTTCAATCTAAGTCAAGACTTTTATTGCTTTGGGAGTTTTAAATGTTTGGGAGAGGAAAACATAAAATAAACCATTGATTCACAAAATATAAGGGATTGTGGGTGAGATGTAAACCCAAAATATGCTGAAAATCTATTCAGTTTCAATCCAAACTGTTTGTTCCAACTGTTCTGTAAACTGTGAGTAAGCTCTGCTCTAAATTGGTAAGTATAGTTAACCACAGATTTGTTGAAATTATGCTCCATGTGTTCAGTAACAAAGAGATCTGTGTACAAGTAAATCAAATAAAAATTGAGGAGAGAAGCAATACAGCTAATATGACATTAGATTTCAATTTTATGGGAAACTATCCTTGAGTAAATCTAATAATTACGCATAAATGCCATTTCATTCCGTCCTGGCATAATCATATTTGACCTGTTAGCAATTGTAGTGGCTCAAAATGTGAATTCAGTTATTTGAAGGAGTGTCCCAATACCCTTGTCAAGTGTATCTAACCATGCCTGTGTAGTTAACGGCCCAGTTGACAACCTCGCTAAGAATTAAACCCTGTTTTTAGTGGGGATGGTCTTGTACTCTGGTGCAAATTATATGGTCATTGGGTCATAGGTCACTGTGGTTCTATTGTAAAACCAAATAAGTGGATTTCCGAGAGGTTAGATGATCTCTTACTGGCATTATACCCTATCATTTAACAGCTATTTGCCTTTTCATTGTATAAATTTTAATATACACAATATAGATGAAAGTATTGGGGCACCTACATTTGTGTTAGTCCATTATAAATCCATAAGCATTCATACAAAATTAATCCCATATTCTCAGGGATTCCAGCTTTCACTTTTTTTGGGAAGACTTCCTACAAGATTGAAGTGTGTTTGGAGGGTGTTGTTGGGATTTTTTGCTAATTCATGCAGAGAAGCATTTGAAAGGTCAGACCGATGTAAACAGGTCATGGCTCACAATCTCCATTCTACTTTCACACCCAACTCAGCTGAACATGCCTTTTTAGATTAAAGTGTTCCTAGAAAGTTGGAAGCATGCAATTGAGCAAAAAACAACTCATTAGCAGTATCATTATTCTGCACCTTCACAACTTACACAATGTAGTATGGTAGGTAACGTACTCCTTGACAAACCCAGACTACAGAAGAGATTCTTTAATCTACAGAACATGTTTCCACTGCAATGATGGTGGGTTGCAGCAGTGGCATCATTTTACCACACACATGAGGAAATGTATCCTGTACTCCAAGTGCATTCACTCTGGCATTATCTGTTGCAATTGGGCACACATCTAGGTGATTCTTCTGTGGAGATCTGACACTCTATATCGGTACATCAGCAGATTTTTTGGAGTAATTACTTTCTCACACAGCCTGACAGACAGCAACAGCAGCTGCAGAATGACTTGGCATCTTTCACTTGGATATCCGTCTCGGTGTCAGCAATGTGTTTCGCATTCCAACTCAAGCCTAACCAAAGCTGTTTTTTTTTTTTTTTTTTGCTTTTCTCCTATATTTTTTGTATTGCTATGAATATACAACCAACATCACTATTCCATTATGAACGCTGTGTAACTTATAAATAAACACAAACATGCTCATATCAGACTTCTTGTCTTCACTCTACAGAGTTTTCAGTTTTCCTGTAACTCTTACTATGGATTACTTTATATATTTACCTGACAGGGAAAACGCCATGAACATGAAGGTGGTTCACCCAGTGAGAGGCGCAGCACTGCTGCCCAATTGTGCTGACCCAAGCAAATTCCCTAAATATTTGAAGTTCAGCTGTATAATCGCTGTGTTTCATATTTTGGCTACTGGAACATCGTATAAAGGCCGACCCGGTGCTTTGACCTCAGTGTCCAAACAAGCTGCAATTTCATTTCAACATGTGTTTATGTATATACAGTATATATATATATATGCATTTTTTCGGTTTTCCCATCAAACAAATTGTACAAATAAATAATATTGGTTCATCCATCTATTGTTAGAAAAAAGTTATTTTATGTTACTGAAACTACTCTATCAGGATGACCTGTTCAATTTTCTAGTATGATGGTGAAAATGTTATTAACCAGCATAACCTGCAATAAAGTAGATCATAGACCACATAATCAGCATAAAAACACAACAAATGCTGGCATAACTCCCATACAAACACAAATCACCAATCAGCATTTAATATTTTAAACACAAGCGTCACTGCCATATTTAAACCAGCCATAAATCTGAGCAGCACCCGGCCAAAACATCTAATGTCAACGACCCACATTACCAGCAGAAACAGTAAATGCTGGTCAGCAGAACCACCATAAAACACAATAAATGCTGGTCAAAGCAAGTTTGACCAAAGACAAGTGTCAGCAATAAAACCTACAATAAATAAAATTCAGGTTATTAGCCGGCAAAAAATAACTAGCGCACAAACACAGCAACTAAACACAAATTACCAACCAGCATTTATGGTATTTTAAACACAAGAAGCACAGCCCTTTTTAAACCAGCCATAAATCTGACCAGCACCTGGCCTGTGCTGACATAGACTAACTTACTAACTTTGCTTGAGCAGGGTTCAGTTACAGGATATACACCAGACCCTGTCTTACTCTCTACATATCACAAATCAAAAAACAAGGACAAGAGCACTGCGTTTATCATTTTACAAGCTGACAGA
>JAYDZG010000001.1:1971835-1987108 GCA_034509265.1 Microcambeva bendego | reverse complement strand
TGCTAAATGCTGTGTAATGCATTTTGTGTTCTTGCCTAATTTTAGCATGGTTGTGCTCCCATGTCTGTAATATGATAAGTTTAGTGTGGATATAATTTTATGAAATGTGCAGATTTATGACCATAGTATTAAGTATCTTGTAAAATGATTGTGACTGCATTGAAAAGTTCTTGCAGATTAAGTCCAACATTTTCTGGATAGCCCAAAGAGTGGAGGCTATAGCTGTTAGGGGTGGCAGCGATCATGGAGGGATCACACACACACCACACACCACACACACACACACACACAGAAATAATAATAAACGGCATTAATTGATACAAGGGAAAGTAAATAAGGCAACAATGGGGCAGTCCATGAACACTGATGACACTAGATGGAGGACAGACACAGGCGGATGGGAGGTTGGGAACAACGGGAACTGGCCCGGGACCTAGACCGGGTGGAGGACACACGGGAAGAGAGAGCAGCGGAGAACAGGAACATGATCTACAGGACTGGGTGGAGTGCAGGTACTGGCACCTTGACCTGAAGACGTGCAGAGGTGAGTGGTACGAGTATGAAGAGTGCGGCGAGGAACAGGATCATAGTGAATCCTATGATAGCGGAGTAGTTTGCCATTGCTTTTTCCACCCCTCCCAATTTATCCTGGCTTGGGACCGGCGTGCAGCTGTTTCCGATTACCCCGCTGGGTAAACCTACAGGACGATTCAGTGTCTCCAATTAACCTGGTAGGATGTCTTTGGACTGTGTGAGGAAACCAGAGTACCCAGAGGAAACCCACGCGGACACGGGGAGAACATGCAAACTCTGCACAGAAAGGACCGAGATCGCCCCACCCGGGGATCTTGCTGTGAGGTGACAGGGCTACCCACCAAGCCACCGTGTCACCCCTTAGAATAATACCTTCAAGTAAATGCTCCAGCGAGGTACTGGCCGAAGCTGGGGGTTTAAATCAACACGCTGATTACGGGTGGTAGGTGAATGCAGACCGTACCTGCGTATTAGCGGAACAGCGTGAAAAGCTCCGCATCCCAGCAACAGGAGCCCAGCACTTTCCAGCCCTAACAATTGTGTAATATGTAATATTGTTTAATGTGTACTTTTGTATGTGTGGAGATTCAATATCTGTGTAACATTTGTAACTTTTACAGTTTTTTTTCATTACTGTTGCAAGACCACAGACTAGCCTGAATATACTGCACATAATTTGAGTAAAAGTATGGTGACACCTCTTCTAATTTTTGAATTCATGTGTTTCAGCCATAGATAAAATAAATTGGCTGAGGAGACTGAAAATGAAAATCTATTTTCTCAACTCCAGTACTTATCAATGCGGCGCATCGACAGCTGAATCATTCTCTGCTGAATCATAGTGGTGGTTTCAAGGACACTCAAACACTTCTACTTCCACTCACATAATGAAAATAGAATACTACAATGACTCCTTGGTCGACTGGCAGTGCGGCACGGTGGAGCGGTAACAGCAGTAAGGACCTCATGTTCTCCCAGTGGGTTTCCTCCGACTGCTCTAATTTCCTTGCACAAGTCCAAAGAAACCAATTTGCCTTAAGTGTTAAAGACATGGAAACCAAAGCATTTGGAATTGTAACGTGAAGAAGTGCATTTTTAAAGTAGAGATGTGCCAATATTCTTGGCCATGATTTTAAAGTTTGCCATCTGTGCCTGCAGAGATTGGTTCCAGAACCCCTGTGGATACCTAAATCCAGGATGCTCAAGTGCCGTGTATAAAATAGTTTGGTATTTGCCTATAGCACACACAAATACTGCAATTTTAAATCTAGATATAGATAATGACCTAGATCATGTATAAGGTTATTTAAAACTAATATAATTACTTTTGGAATGGAATTCCTAAAATCTTGTGATCGTTTGTCTATAATTTTAATCATCTAAGTCTTAAACTGTTGAGTCACATTATTATTAGCCACTGCTAATATCCTAAATAAGGTCCTGGTAGATTTTAACATATCTGGAGCCATGTTGACTGCAGTGAATCCCACCACAGCTGTTAGAGGGGCCATGGGGTTTGGTTCAAGTCTGGGTTCGGGTGGTACTCGGAAGTCTTGGTCATTCTGATCAATGTGGGACATTACTAGCTGTGTGGCATGTTGCATGGTCATACTGCACGGCCCCATCCACCCTCGGGAAGAAGAGGAAAATATTCCCCAGGCCATGATGCTGCCATAGACGTTAAATGGAGCAAATACTGTCAATCACCAGTTTAAATAAATCAAGATATCAAGACAACCCTGGTCATATCTAACTGTGCTTGACCTTTTATCTCTAGACTTCCTCAAACTCTGGGTTAACATTCAAGGCCGAGTGTAAGCAGGAAATGACCACACTCCTAAGGAAGATGCTGAGAAGGTAAGGAGATGATGCCTGATAAGGTTTGTCTTAATCAATACTTCTCTTACCAACTGCTGCTTCGAGGCCCCAGGCAAAGTCTAATCAATCCTGATAAACAGAACGCAACGAAGGCTTCTGATAGATAGATCTATCCTCAGCTTAGTGATCACCTCAGTGTTTAGACTGTGAGTAGCATTTAAAATGTTTGTGGGTATGCTTTTTTCTTCAGGCATTCACATCAAAAAGGATGATTTTAAAATAAACAAAACTAGTGAACTTGTAAAACTTATCTAATTTATAAAACTGTGGATTAGATCAAGGCATAATTCTCACAAGAACTTAAATAAATGCCCGTCAGATATTGAAATAGTTTTAGGGGAAATTGAGGATATTTTTTATTTGTAAACATTGATGAATGAAGAAAAAAATGGGCTCCAGCAGTAAGGGCACTTTACCATCCAGGTCAAAAGGGCCAGTGCACATGCCTGGTATGAGGCCCAGTTGGATGGCAGCAAAGCTGATATTCGAACCCAGTGAAAACGTTTGATTAATTTGAGAAAAAAAATGTGAAATAAAATCATCACTGGAACCTTTTGGCCTCTTTTTCTCGAAAATACTAGAAAGTATGTCCTGGAAAGTGTTCACTGGTTTTCATCAATTGAGTGGATATGATACAAGTTAAAGTTTCTTAAATCTTACAGCTTAGACCTTCAGGTGCCACAGTAGTATCGTTTGCCCAGAAACTTATCATGCATAATTGGCAGTGTCTGAGAAAGGGGGTGAGATATAATGAATCACTGCAAAAACAACAAAGAAATGTCGTCGGAGATAATGTACTTGCTTGAAGTTCTCCTTGGCAACATTGGCCTGTGCATGCAGCAGGGGGCGCCAAAGTACAGATAAATCTGAGATTTCAAACCTGGGAAGATGAAGGTAATTTCGAAAAGAATAAAAAAAAATCCTATTTGAGCTGTTTTCCCATAGGAAAAACTTGCCAGTGGGGAAATTGTCTGCTTATCTGCTCAAAATGGCTATAGGAGTGAAAAGGTGAGTAAGAAATGCCCTGAGACACATTGGTGTCCAAGCCCAATATCCAACCCCTGTGGTTTCATAATAGAACAGAAACCACACGTTTAAACACGAATTTAATAAGAATATTAGTTACTTTGGTCATTTTCGTTGATATAATGAATAATCAAATATTAATAAATAGGGCATGTATTTAGAGTTGGCCTATTCAACATCATACGTGAGTACTATTAAAAATGAAAAATAATCTGTATGGTTGGTGTGTTCTTTTGGAGTAAAAATATGCAATGTGTATGAAAAACATGCATGAGTCATTAATGTTCTGCCCTTTTCTAGTTTTTTTAAAATTACTATTATTTATACCATACTCACGTTAACAGTGTAGATGTGGCTTTTCATGTTGCACTTAGAAATCTCAACATCATCCATTTTCTCAGAAAGTGGAAATGTTATGTGGGCTTTTTACTCTTATTTTGCTCCGGTGCCATGTGTGTGTGTGTGTGTGTGTGTGTGTTACATAATCAAAACTATATTAAAGATATAATTGGAATTAAAATTAGAAATGAACTGGAGGGTTAATCAGCAGTGACTCAAATCAGGGTTCTTTCAGCTTCTCCAGTTAGGGGTCACCACAGTGAATCGTGATCTGCAATATTGGCATAGTTTTTACACCGAATGCCCTTCTTGACACAACCCTTTTGCTTATCTGGGCTTGAGAGCGGCACGACAAGGTGCTAATGACTCACATTAGAATAGGCTTCATTAATTAATTCATTCAGGAAAGCAAGCACTAGCCTTTGACCACTGCACATTTCTTACTATTTTATGCCTATTTGAGGTGAGCATGGACTCACAGAACTTGGTCTTGTTTCTGCAGGGAACTGATGTGGCTTTTTCTTAGTCTAATAGAGCTTTAGGTTGAACTTCCTAGGTTGGGGGGGTCAGGAAGGGCAAACAGAATGAAGTGATTTGCACCTCCTTTGGATTACTAATCCAGTACCTTTATTACATCTGGCCCATCTGCTCTGTTATTAAGGTACTGGACTGATAATCAGCAGGAATGTAGTTCAGGTCCCACCACTACTAAGTTTCCACTGTTTGGACACTGAGCAAGGCCTTTATGTACTTCTCTCCCCATGTGCATCAATGAGCCTTGGCCATCCATGGCCCTGTGATTGGTCTACCACTGTTCCATCCTTGGACCATTTTTGATAGATATTGACAACTGCAGACTAAGAACACCCCACAAGAGCTGCAGTTTCCATGATATTCTTCCCATGACTGAGACCCAAAAACATTAAGTCTGGTGAATCAGAGATACTAATCTTTCCTTAGCCCTCTTAACCCTTTGGGTAGAGCAGTGGAGCAGTTCTGTGATTATGTAATGAAGTTGAAAAATTAATTAACTAATGAAGCACAGACTGATGTGGGGCACTGCTGATTAACCTTCCTACTAAGTTCATTTCTAATTTTAATTCCAATTATTCTACATCTTTAATAGATTTTTGATTAGCCGGTTCAGGCTTGATGGGGTCTAGATTTGGATAGGGTGAAATATCTGGAGGAGGAGGGGCTCTGAAGTAGTTTTAGGCAGTATCTGCAGCATATGTTTTATGAATTCAACTTAATTTCACTATTTAAAGCTACTTTAAAAACTGGAAAATAGATGAGTACAAATGTTCATGAAAATCAATAGTTATTTTAAAAAGACTTTAAAATGTAGATAGACAAAAGAGATACATAAATATTTGCCTATTCCAAATTTATTCTCATTTTCACTGGTAAACATGTTGATGGGTAACTGCAAACTACTATAAATTGTGGCATTGTACTGGCGTCTCTTTTGCTATTCAGAGACCTTTAAAAGCATATAAAGAGCTGCATTCTAAATCACATAGTTTTATATTGAACAGTACAAGAAAGCTGAACGCGAGAGCGGTGGTACATGTAAACAGGTGGAAAGAGTACTAAAATATTATATTCAAGAAAAAGTACGTTAACTTTGATGAATTTTACTTAAGTATGAGTAAAGTTACTGGTCTAAAAATCTATTCAAGCAAAAAGTATCTCATTTTAAATAAGAATAAACCCTACTTAGTTACTTTTTACTGGGGATGGGGATCTTTACTGTGTAATGCAAACCGGACAAGTAGATATAAATCTCACAATAGTTGTTCTAAATAAAATGTAACATTTTAACCTTTAGGAATGTATAATCTTCTTAACCGGGGGGAAGTGACCCCCAGAGTTATTTTTGGCCACAGGTTTTTAAAATATATTAAATTTAGAAAACTCTTGTCATCCATGTGCAGAAAAATGTGTCCTCTGCATTTTAACCCAATCCGTGCAGTGAAACACACATACACACTAGTAAACACTAGGGAGCAGTGGGCAACCAGGGAGAGCAGTTAGAGGTAAGGGGCCTTGCTCAAGGGCACTTCAATCGTAACCACCGGGCCACGGCTTCCTCAATCTTATTTTATTAGTGTTAACTCCAAAACTCATCTCAAGAACAATATAACTAAGAATTCACACACAAACCAGCATTTAGTAACACAAGCATACAATGTAATTTCTTCCATAACTGTAGCTTTGTTAAGAACAACAGAAGTAGATTTGTCTCACTGTAATGAGTAAGGGAGCTTTAAATGTGGTGAAATGCGCAAAAGAGGTGAAAAGCTTTTAGCAGTACCGGGATTTGGCATGACACCATCACTGTCACCATTTTTTTTACCTCTGCGAAACAGTTTGACAAAAAGTCAGCAGTAAATTTGTTTCAGCATTGCTAAAAGTGTTTGTTGTTACTTTTGTAATTTTGTTTTTCTAAAATGTTCATTTGCTTTGCTCTTCTCTGCCACCGTCATGCAACTTTAATCGATGATATTTCAGCTCAGGGTCGAGGTGAAGATGGAGGGGCTGGGTGTTCCCCCAGGATTTTCTAACTTCCCCCTGAGCAAAGCAGACTAGTGCATGCTTAATCAAACTAACCATATTTAGTAGTATTATTGTTACCATTATTTGTGAATGTGTACCATTTTAAAGCACTGTTTCAAAGTAACTTACATTGAATTGGTACAGCATGTGACATCCAGCCTTTCGATTTCTTGTAAAAATGTTTCACACTCAGCAGCGGTTTGGGTTTAATTCTGCCCTGCAGTTAAAGCAGACATTTCTTCCCATAAGGCTTATGAGAGAGTATTTTATCATCAATCTGTTCCTTTCTTTGCACTTCACAATCATATCAGAGATCAGTAATTTTATGGGCTATTAAAATCACAGCAACTGAAAGAATCACATGCCACATAGTCCTAAAGCTTAGTTCACACCAAGGTTGCCCAGAGTTATTCAGTTAGTCAACAGAAGCAGAAATTATAAAATTACCTTTTTAGGAATACTGAATTACCCTATTGATGACTGGCCACTAGGATACATAACTCAGTCCATTATAATGATGATCCAAGACCAGATAAATAGTGACGGTTGTGTCAGGAAGGCCATCCCACGTAAGAATTATGCCATATCAGTAATGTAGGCGGTTTTGGCGAATCCTAATGACAGCAGCCAAGAAAAAAAAAACAATGGTTGTAGCACAATTTTGGTTAAAAAAGTATAGTATTAGGTTTTAATTTAGAAAGCAATATTATCTATGGCCTTGAGTAAACAGTTAAATCTTTAAGTTTTGCGTAAATTGGTATGTTCCCCCATTCAAATTGGTGTGGACCTGTGTTGAAAAATATCAAGATTTCCATAAACTTTTAATAGCTTTTCATTCTCTGTTGGTAGCACTTCTAGCATAGTACTTAAAATGTTAGCTTTGTAGGTAGAAGGTTCATGGTTCAAACCACACCCCTGCCATATTGTCACTGTTGGGCCCTTGAGCAAGTTTCTTAATCCACAATTGCTTTTACTGCTGTAATTGTCCTTGTATAAAAGCATCTGCTAAATGCTGAAAATGTAAATATTTGGTTTTATTCACTTATAATTAATGTGGGACAAACACATTTTAGAGGTATTCATCAATTTAAAGGATGTCCATCATCATTTTCTTAATCCCGTTGTGTAGGCGTGCTGGATCTTATACCAGCACTTCAACGGGCGCAAGGCACAAGGTAACACCCTGGTGTTAAGGATGTAATCTGAAAATATATTTCCAAGTCAATATATGTTGACTAGATGTTAATGTATGATGTATAAAAACTATGTCCATAAATCTCACACCAAACAGTACCTAGTAGAATAAAAGCCTTTAAGTAGTTCTCACAGTAGATTTGTCATAATGCTCTTTCTATTTTTTGAAACCGTTAACAGTCATAAAACAGCATCAAATAAAATTGATACATTAAATGAAAACGTGTATGCATAATTACTGTAATACATTTTTGTATTAATAAAAGGTGAACTAAACCTGCATTAATAGGAGGTGGAAAAGTTGCAGATTAAGATGCTTTCAAAAACTTCTACGGACACTTGAACAAAGTCTGGGATCTTTTTTAGGATTATGGTCAGGTGTATGATTCACCATTTCAACCAGAAAGGTGGTTTTGGTTTTATGCACCTCTTATTTATGTGGGTTGTGGAAGTCAAAGACATATTCAGTGGGCTCTATAAACTTTTGGACATGTGTATTTAAATTTATGCATTAGTGTGTGTGTGCGTGTGTGCGTGTGTGTGTGTGTGTGTGTGTGTGTGTGTGTTATGTATTGGAACAGTGTTGTATCTCAGTGATTTAGTGCACACATCAATGGTGTGACTGATACTGCAATAAATCTCACTCTGTTCAGAGCTTAATTGAGCTGAACGTTTATTTTAGTTTCAGAGTAAAAGAATCACTTGTGTGAAGCTGGATGACTGCTGCATTCACAGTCGCTCGTGTTTTGACAGACGGCGGGGGTACACAGCGTATTTGGCAGGAGATGAAGAACAAGAAGCGCAGCCCTGTTTTGCGCGATACTTTTTAAACTATGAGCACTTCGATGCGCACTTGTGGTTTTTATTTCCCAGCTGGATGATCGAAAGATTCGCTTTGGATCCCAAATTCTCTGTGAAAGAAATTTCCATAATTCTCCCACAATTGCTCTCTCAGAGCACTAATGATCTCCCGTGATATTGTTCACTCTGTCTGATCCCATGTGTTTGTATTATTTCTTTGACTGGATGCTGATTTCTGCTTCACTGATGTTGGAATATGCACGGTTTAACTTCACAATAGTCAACTGTTGTCTAATGTTTCATCCATGTCTCTCTCTCTCTCTATATATAAATATATTACTTTTTTAACTTTTGGCTGCTCTTTTATATTTAGGGGGCATAACCATGACATGACAACAACCAACCCAATACCTATGCATCAAAACCTACACAGATAGTCTACACAGAATAATCCACAGCTACTCTTTTACTGGATATGGCGGAATGTTTCATACTACCTGTGCTGTTAATTAAAAACATATATAAAACATGTTTGTATAATTCTACCACGTAACTACTATGACTAACCTGCTCAGCCTGACCAGTCAAGGCCTTCGACTCTGGTGGTATTTTTCTTGCCTGTCAGACCAGCAGGGGCTCAGTGTCTGTAGCGGAGTCTGTTTATGAGATCCCACTATTGAACCTCTCTCTGAGCTCTTGCTTTGTTTGTACATGCAGACAGCAAGGTGGGCCAGGTCAGGTACTCGCATCCTCACTGCAAACACTGATACAGTCTCTGCTGCACAAACAGAGAGAGAGAGACAGAGAGAGACAGAGAGAGAGAGAGAGAGAGAGGGCAGTGTTCTGGGTAGAATCAATGGTGTAAATTGTTCTGGGTTGTGTTACTCTCAGACACTATTCTTGTTGTTTCATCTCTGCAAAAAAAGAAAATCACCGTAATAGAACTAGACCACCTTTGTGGACACCTGTTCCAAAAATTGAGTTTGGGGTTAAATTATCATTCTTTTTTTTTTTAATTTGGCATAGTGTTTTCGCTGAATGCCCTCCCTGACACAACCCTCCCTATTCATCTGGGCTTGGGACCAGCACTACTATGCACTGGTGTATGCATCATAGTGGTTCAGTACATATAGGACCAGTTTGTCTCCAATTAACATGACTGCATGTTTTTTGGACTGTGGGAGGAAACCAGAGCACCCACAGGAAACTCACGCTGAAACTGGGAAAACATGCAAAATCTACACAGATAGAATGCTACACAGATAGGACCTCTCCATCTCGAGGCTAGTATAACCTAATGGTTAGAGTGCAGGACTAGTACTCAGATTGTTGCTGGTTCAAATCTCACCGCTGATGTTGCGCCCTTGAGCAAGGCCCTTAACCCTCATTGCTCAGACTGTATACTGTACTGTAAGTCACTTTGGATAAAGGCATCCGATCTAACTTCTGACCTTCTAGCTGTGAAGCAACAATGCTACCCAAAGAACCACTGCGCAATAAAACATTTCATATATTAAATGAGAGTAAAAAGTTTGGGGAAGGCCTACTCCAGTTCCAGCATAATGTCCACTGTCAAGGGACCTTTTTAGAAACCTTTAAAATGCGATCAGTGTAAACAATGGAACTTTTTTTGAACACAAGTATAATCATGATAAGTTGCTCAGTTGTTACTTCCTTTCCCACCGCAGATCTATTGCTGACCCTCTTATGAAATACATGGAGACGGAGTCTAACAGGGAGCCTTATCATGTACAGATAATCACACACTACCACTCTTGAATCAACCTTTCCTCATGCAGGCACCTCAATTACTCAGCAAAGGCCACAGTCATAGCAGAAAGGGCAAATAATGTTTTCTCTCTGTCAGACGTAGCCTGTAGGGCACCTGGCCAGGTTGATAGCTCAAATGAGATTTGAAAAGCCACTATTTTATATTTTGTAGAGGATTGTTAAGAAAGAATGCAAAGCCATGAGTCCATGGGTAAAGTTGAGGTGTACTTGTTATGTGGCATGTAAACTGCTAATTTTATTATACAACAGCCCTGGTGCAGACAAGACTAAAGGCCTTTATCTTTCTATTGATACCCCCAAAGTCCTACCCACTAGGCTACAAATGACCCTACAGAACCAATCCAGACCATTCCAACCAACTGTAAGATGACAGAGCTACCTACCGAGCCACCTTTCTGCCCCAGCACAATCCTGGTTACAGAGTTACAAATTCTATTTCACAAAAATGCTAAAAATGCTTTATGTAACATTTTATGTATCAAAAAATGTGCTGCATTTCCCCAAGTTCCTAAAAATATTAAGTGTGACAAAAATGAAATAGTTCAGACTGTTGGACGGGGCAATTACTTTTTTGCACAGCCATATTTTCTCTCTTTCTTTAGGTCTCTCTCATCCAATTCAGTCTTATTTATGCTGCATCATGTGAACTGTGTTAATAAAAGTGTCAAAAAAGTGTCAGATTGAATATGAGAGTCGGCAGAGTGATGTTATAGTTCTAATCCATCAGTGTCGAGTCCCCCTGAGCTCTTACGGCATGTTCTATAGGGTTATGGCCCCATGAGAGGAACATATTAGCCTCAGTGTGAACTGTGAAACAGCTGTTTAAATGCCAAGAACATCTGCCACCATTGTCAGTCAAACTGTCATGACACTTAGAGGATAGATGTTTATATTATAATTTTATTATTTTCCACGTTAATATGTTTTGGATTAGCAATCAGATTTGACAGGTTTCAATTCATGGCAAAATGGCAAAACATGTAAAGAAATATGTAGTCCAATGTAGTTTCCACAAAGAACATTTCCACTGATCCAGAGTCCAGACAAAGGACCAGATAATGTCAGATGAACCTATGTAAAATGCTACATAGAGCATTTTTATCTTTTTTTGTGAAATATAATTTGTAACTTTAACCAGGATTCTACTGGGGCAGCAAGGCAGCTCAGTAGAACAGTACAATATAATACAACTATAAGTACTTTAACTATATTAGGGCACCATCCAAACTAAAGCTGTGATTGAATTTAATCTGAGCCATTTTGTGTGTGTGTGACAGGTGTAATTTTTCTCATATTAGACGGGTTATTTTTTTTTTTTAAATGTGTGGCTTCATGAATTTAGCAGCATTTGTTTTGCATTTTTCTTGCATTTTTCTCCTCAACACGTCCAATTTTTACTCGATTATTTAACCACATTATGATTCCTCTCTGATAATGGTTCTTAATGAGGAGCGCAAACTGACCTACTCCTAACTCAGCACGAGGTAAGTTCTCATTCCAATCAGCCTTGTACGTGGAGAGCGTTATTACTCTATTCTGGCTCATAATAATTGCTCTTGTGCTGCCCAGTCCAGCAGCATAGCAGAACTGAGATTTGATACAATGTATTTTAAATCCCAGCTCTGCTGCACTGGAACATCCTACAATTCAACAGCATTGAAAGTTGAACGTCTCAGTGACGTTCACGTATTAAATCCCAGTAAGAGAAAGGGAACTGGCCGGGTGAGATTACACTGGCAGTGCTAAAAAGAAGCTAGAAATCATTTTACCTTGATAATAACTGACAATGTAAAGTGAAGGTTTGGGCAACGGGAAAATGGGTACCCATATTAGCTAATGTCTAATCCCTTTTGGTAACAGCTTGATTTTTACGTCTTCTTCAATAAGTCTTCTAAATTTGATCAGCATAGTCACAAGCTTTGACACTTGTGATTGTCTGGTGGAAAAGCTTGAGTTTTCTTGTCTTACATTTGAAAAGAGGCTTTTACCTGTAATAATCTGAACAAGGTTTCGATCTGTGCACAGGAACTCTGATGTCCTGTACTAAGCTCTGACCTTAAACCCTCTAAAACCTTTGGGATAAGCTGGAACATCGATTGTCTGGCTTTTTCATTCAACTTAAGTGCCTAACCTTAAAAAATGCTCTTTTGACAGATTAGACACAAGTATCTCTGCAAATTCCTTATTGTCCATTTCAAGTGTCTGTAATTTGCTGACTTGTACTTCACCTTTGGGCTTTTGTAAATCTATCTCATTGATGCATTTATAAGAAGGATCTGCCATGCAGCCAGTGTTGTGCCCTTAACAAAGACCAAACCTTTCTGTTCCTGGGCTCTGTACAATGGTTTACCCTGCACTATGACCCCAGCTTCCACAAAATGAGCTGGGGTATGCGAAAAAAGAATTTCATTGAACAGTACTCCTGTGTAAGTATTTATGATAAATAAAGGCTTTCTATTCCATTCCATTCAGCACAGCATTGCCAAAATGGCAAGACACAGAAATGTGTCTGTTCCCCCTATAATCTTGAATGTGGCAGCCTCATCAATGTGACAGACTGGGAGTGGCTTCATTATATACACTGTCATAGAATTCCAATTTTGTGTAGGTTTAAGCTGTGTGGTCTATTTTTCCATCTCGTTTCTGACAGATATAATCAGTGGCTTTGTAGCGGTGTCTTTCGTTAGTGGCGTTCGAGTACAGATTGTCTCCTTACAACAGTAAAAACGGGCGTTAGGCTCTCTGTGGAGCTGATTTAATTTCCCGGCCTTGTGTTTGTCCCCGAGTAGAAGATGATTAGTGCAAAGAAATGCGGTGCGATTTGGGGATCCGATCTGCATTCCGACTGCCGTAACAGCTTGAAACAGATGTTGCCATTTTCAGACAAATGCAATTAAAAGCACAATCAAATTAAAGGCCACCATTGTTCAGTACCCATGAGGGGAAACTAGATGGCAAGCTTTGAAACATTTCAAGTGTTACGTTGCTAAATGTGTGTTGTGTTATTCTAGCTGGGAAAGTGAGTGGATGATATTTGCCATTTATCACTTGTCATGCTCCTTAATATTCATCAATTATAATAATGACAATAATTATTTGGAGTGAATATGCATGTGAATTTCCTCATTGTTTTAGGTGAATGGATGGATTGATGGCTGGATGGAAAGATGCAATACATAAAAAAATAAACTAAATGAAAGTTCAACACTGATGTAACTTCTTTCAGAAGAGCTTTTGTGAGATCAGACTCGAGACTATTGGACAATAAAGGCCTGGCATGCATTCTCTATTCTCCATAGTTTATGTGGTTAGTGATTTGATTGGGGCAGTTAAGTTGTTCCACACCAAACTTACCCAGCCCTGATCTCATGGACCTTACTTTGTACACATTAAAGTGGCCTTCCCCAAATTGTTCCCACAAAATCAGAAGCATAAAATTGTCCTAAATGTCTGGGCATGTTGAAGCATTATGTTGAATGACATCCATAGACTTTCATTTGAAAGCTTGATCCGCCGAATGCATTTCCACTGCTCCAGAGTCCAGTATTGGTATATTTACATCACTTCATCCTATTGCCATTGCATTGGGGATGCAGCTAAAAATCCATTCCATGGAGCTTCCGTAATAATACTCACAGTTGATCATGACATATCTAAGAAAGAAAAAATGTGTTGCAGCGGAGGTATACTCTTACAGCACTATGCTAGAAATCACTGAGCTCAAAAACACATACTTCCAAATATGTTTGTAAAAAGCACACTGCATGGCTCAGCGCTTAACCTTATATATGAATGTTTAAAATTACAGGTTGATTATGGTAGTTCCAGAAAAAAGCAAGTGCATGATTCAGCTTAAAATTTAAAATTTTTACAGCCCTATTTGACTCTTTTGTTAATCAGCTTAAAGTCTTCCAAGTAGAGCTGGGTGATTCCTGTTTTATCTGGGACAATGAATCACAGCTTCAAACTGAATCAGGACTCACAACTCCGAGTCTGAATTAACCCGCATCCTGAATAATGCTTATATATTACTAAAGTCCATATTTTAACTAGCACACATAATTTTTGCTTTTGTTCTACATTTAACATACAATATTGTGCAGTCCTCTGGTGTTGTTAATAAGAGGATGGAGGGTCTTCAGGTACACAAGAGACAGTTGTGGAAGTGCAATGTTGGTGTTTTTGATTTATATTATTTAGAATTCTGTAAAGCATTACTTTGCATCCATGTATAATATTGCATATGTGTGTGTATTCCTATGTAAACAAGTGGTACATCTGATGAACGCACAAGTGACTTACAATGAATCAATTAAACTGGATAATTTGGGATTCCAATTAACCCGGATCTTTAAGATGAATCAGATTTACCATCACTACTTTAAAGGGGGTATTCAAATGTATTATTTTCTTTAGCAGTAAATCAACAGCTAATAGTCCAACTGACTGGTGAGTTTTTAGCAAATAAATGAGATTTAGCTATAATTAATTACAATCTTTGTTTCTGCACTTTGTTTTGTTTGTTTGGTTGGAAGCAGTGAGAGTGGGAGGAGTAAGTAAGTAATCAGTTGTGTCTGAGAGAACATTACGATAGTACAACGCTGGAAAAATGCATCACAAAGCAAGGTTACTGAAAAATGTGATTCTTTTTTTTTATTATTCTTAAAGTTTTTTAAAAGTGCAAATTTTTGACGAACCCTGGTACTACATTAATTCAGTGTACTGAAGGCTAACTCCTGCGAGAGACTCATCTCATAGAAAAGCCAAGATACTGGACAGGCTGTCAAACCACATCGCTGCAATGAGGATGATGGTAATGGAGGTGATGATGGTGTCTGAAAACAAGATTACAGCAATGTCAGGGCCAGTGGGAGTTTTAGACTAGTAGTTTTATAAGTGTGTGTGTGTGTGTGTGTGTGTGTGTGTGTGAGAGAGAGAGAGATAGAGAGAGAGAGAGAGATACAAACACAGGGCTGTGATGGATCATCACAGGTCCAAAGGGGAGGCACAACTGTGCCTCAGAGGTGTGTAATAACACATCATGATGCAGCAGCTCCATTTTGGAGAGAACAGTAAAAAGTACCCAGAGCAAGTCCCCACAGACACGCAGAACAGATAAGTGTGTTTGTCTACACTCACACTCTGTACACC
>JAYDZG010000001.1:1906054-1927595 GCA_034509265.1 Microcambeva bendego | reverse complement strand
AAAAAGGTTCATTACTCGAAGCTTCATAACACATTTGAGGCACTCAGTGACCAATTAAATTTGTGCACTAAAATAGGATTTCTGTCATTTGAATAAACACAAAAGTAAATTTGTTTACATTCATGCATGGTTTGGCAGAATACTTTTATAGTTGAATAGTGTAATGTATTATTTATTTAAATAAAATTTGCTTTAAAAATGCATTGAAATACATGCGCTCTCATATTGAACAAGCCCAAAAGCATGCACCAGGATTTGCTCTTTTAAATTAAATATCGTTTCTTGACTTGAGACGAGTGTCTCTTCACATTGCTATAACTGGTCTTCTCCCATGCTTTTTAATTTATTCTTATTAGGTAACCACCCTGGTTTCCTCAAGTAATAAAGGACCATCCAACAAGAAGAAGGGCCGCTCCAAAAAGGCTCACATCCTGGCCGCCTCTGTCGAAAACGCCACTCAAGACTTCCTGGAGAAAGGAGAGAAGATTGCCAAGGAAAGCCAGTTTCTCAAAGAGGACCTCACTGCTGCCGTGGAGGATGTCCGCAAGCAAGGTAATCTTCTTGGTTCATTTTTTTTGTGAGCAGTTTTCCAAGTAATTTGCAATATGTGGTTTGGAGTCTGCAATGGGAGGTTTATGTTGTGTTCAACAGTTTAACCAGTGAATGTAAGGCATCTTAGCAATCCTACAGCAATTCATTTACAATCACTTAGTAGAAGTGTAAAGCAGCTTAAAACTCGACGATTAACTGAGTTTGGTAAACTCCAGCCAGTTCTGTGGAAATGACGGGTGCATGTCGAACATGACATTTTTGTCTTTGACAAAACATGTTTACATTTGTTAACATTTGTTCGTTAAGGTCTGCTGTGTATTGTAGCTGTCATTTATGCAATGGCTTAGTTTGTTTGGAAAATGAGTACTAAAGTCAAGCAAATGTTCCTGGGACTTTATCAGGACTATGTCTTAATGTCTTAAGTACACTTTACCCACAGCGTAGCCAGCCGTGTGTGTAGTTGAACAACCATCTAATAGCACAGCTGTGTTTCGAATCCTGACCAGTGTGATTTACTCAGAAGTACATAAACCTTTTCTTTTCTGCCTTGGTATTTTAAAAACAAACAAGAATACATCCGGGGGCTGAGTGTGATGCACTGTCGTCTCATAGCAAGAAAGTCCTGTGGTGACTCCCAGGTTCTGGTTCTTTTTGTGTAGTTTGCATGTTCTCCTCTTGTCTGCATTGGTTTCCTCAGGTTCCACATTTCCACAGATGCGGTTCTGGTTCTGTTCCAGATCAATTATGTCATTTTGAACTGGTTCAGCATTTTTCACAAAAAAAGCTTTCTACTCTGGCTCCGCTGAACACTTGGCTTTTAGAGTCGAACCGTGACGTCACCTGTTGGCTTGTAGAAGTTTCACTTTACGTGAGAACCAGTGAGCGCGCAGTTACGCGGTTTTCTATGGAGTTTGCATTTGCCTTTTAAGTTCATATGATTTTCAGAGTGATGAACTGTGTGATACGAGTAAAAGTTACCCTGGGAGAATGATCATCACTTAACGTGGAACAAAAAGTGGGATTATTTTAAAACATGAATTTCAGGAGTACAGAGGGATTATAAGCAGTCATAACACAGAAATGTCATCATTCTGTCCTCTAATTTGACAACATTAATCCGTTATGCTTTTTTGACCCTTCCGAGAGGCAATTTCAGATCTGTGAACTGCATAAACAGACATTAAGTACATTCGGATGAACCCGTGTATTAGATCAGGTTTTATTGTTATTTCACAGAAATGTTAGTCTGTGTTTTGTAACTGTAGTGTTTTATCAAACGTTGAGTGAAGTGCTTATTTGTAAGCACGGAATGTTTACAAGTGAACTAAAACTATAACTGATAAACATCACTGTAAAGTTTTAAAGGATTTCAGTTCAGCCCAGCTTATCACAATTGAGTGTGATTGAAAACGCTCACTCGCTTGCTTCCCACCTTGGCAGCTGTCTAGCCTTACAAGTCAGGTAATTCAAACGCACCATCTAGAAAGCAATTTGATTGTTTTTCATTACCAGCAAGCCATTTACCAAGGTGGTACAACTTCCATGATCCCAAACTTGCACCTTATCAAAAGGATCCTAAGAGCACAACGGAGACTCGTCACTCGAATGTTCGAGCATCTTTCATGTTCGAGTCCTTAACACTTTAATTATAACGTACTTGAGCAAAAACCCATGGGACTCATGGCGTCTATGGCCTCTTATTTAAAAAAAAAAAAAAAAAGAACTTTGCTGCATGCCTGAATTTTGGAAAAAAGCACTTCTTGGTGGTGCTGGTGACATGTTTAGTGGACAGATTGAACAACCAGCTATTAATTACGAGGGTTCAATTACTTTTTCCACCACTATTTTGGAAATGGAATGAATGTATCCAATAAAGACAGGCGAGATCATATATATTTTTTTGAGTTATTTTAGACACAGTATATTTGTCAATACCCTTCACTTGAATGATCAGATCACATTTTATGACATTCATGCAGATATATATCATTTAAAAAGTATTTATTGTGTTGGTTGTGAAATGAGGCCGTTTTTGATTTGAGCAGGTTGTACCGATTCTGTTCGAGAGGTATCTTTATCTCTTATTAAGAACCTCATTACATCGTTACACGCTGCCACCACCTGGATGGTTCTCCTTTCTTGTGGAAGCAGCAGGCTAATGGAGTCTGTTACCTCTGTCAGGATCACCTGCACCCAGTTTCCTACAGGCTTGTTTACTATGAATATTTGAGAAGCTTGTTGATTCTAATGTGAAGTGAACGAGTCATCCTTTATTTATACATTGTGCGACGTGTCCCAGCAGAGGAGGCTCACAAGGGCCTCGGGGTGAATGTGGACAGATGTTGGCCTCCTGTTGTTGCAGTCTTGCCTTTACAATGATTTCTGCTGTTCCTTCTGTGTGACATCATTACCCGCACATTCCTCAATGCTTATTGTTTATCCTTCAATATTAACATTTATTTTTCTTATAAAAGCCCACATTCTTAGTTTCTTATGGTCAGCAATAACATTATTTTAGTTTTTTGTGCTTTTCTGCTTTTCACCTCTTCATTGCCAAAATCCTTGTCACGCTGTTACAATTCACCATGAGTCACATAAGAATCGATTCACTTCTGAATGCAAATCTGTATTCTGCTGCTCCATAATCACTGTAATTGGAGTGGTGCATTCCAGCCAGCTACAAGCGGAACAGTGATAAATTTACTGATTCTAGGTGTTAAAAAACTATAAACGTCTCTTTTTGTAGTTTAAAGGGTCAATTCAAACTAGTTTTTAGTATTTTCTACCTACCTCAAAATGAAAAGGGTGTTCCTTATTAAGATAAATATATAAAAAAAAACCCATCACAAACGCAGTATTTTATCGTCTGTTGGTGGTGTAATCTTTAAAAGGTAACTCTAAATGGGTCTAATTCATTTATCTTTGTGTCCATAAAGTGTTGATGCGTTCTGGGTGTAGTTGGCGTGGTCTTGCTGTGTCTGTGTGGGTTTCCGCCAACGGTCCGAAGACATGATTCCTTTCATGAATGTTTTCTTAGGATTTTAACATCATGTTACACTTTGGTTACAAACACAGCCTCATTAAAAGTTCTCACTATCGGGTTCCTTTGTTGTTCCAAATCTTGGATTTGTGATCATGAACCAGTGGTGCAGCAGCTTTAATGTTTTTCCCCTTAGCAATGCCGTCCAAATAATTAGTAAATGGGCTGTTAGAATCTTATCCAGTCTAGAACATCTGCACTGATTGACTTGGCAGAGGTCTGCAGTGACACTCTGGAGTGTGGAGATTGAATTCGGGACGCTTTAATCTGTATGGCATTTGGATGCTGACCGGTATGCGATAATGACTGAGCTCTGAAAGTGCCGCTGTTTAGTGCATGAACCTTTCTTTAGCAGATTGATAACGTCTTTGTGGCTCTCAGCCTCATGCTAGTGAACACCACAGGAGCTGCAAATGTTCCAGGTTGACTTTAAACTCTTAATTTCTAATTTTTGTTAAAAAACTTTGTTCGGAGTTTAAACAGAATCGCACTGCCAGAAGCGTTATTTAGCGGCTCAGTGGTGCCTTGGATTTGAAACGAGGGCATAAAACGTTTTGAGTATTTACCCTTTAAGATGTTTGCTACCTTAAACTTTAATGTTTTATCGATCCGCCAGAAACTGCAGCTGTTCAGCGGCGAGAGAAAGAGCTAGCAAATCTAAATTGCTATGTTATCTTCACTTGAGGATCACTGAATGTCTCATCGTTCAGCGTGGTACAATTTGACCCCTTGTGCTTGAAGACCAGGGCCAAAAGCCGCTTGTAACCACTTTAAATCGCATCATATGGCTATTATGAATTGACACTCGCTGTGCTCTTCATCATGTACTCTCAGCATGCTGTGCCGAAGGATTGTAATTCCTCAGTCCATGAGAGCTGCTATTTTCACAAAGGTCAGTTTGCTCTTAGCACAGACGACCCGGCCGAAAATGGATCATTGTGATCCGACAGTTTTGCAGCTTGTTCCTGATCATATCGTGGCTTGTTGACGTGAGCGTGTCTCATCCTCTACGCTCCTCTTGTAAGAGTAAAAGCTTTTGCCACGGCAATTTCTCAATTTGGAAATGCGTGAAATGGACACTTGTCACAATATGAAGTAGCTAATGATGAGTCAGGCAATCAGTTGTCATCTTGTAAGCTTTAATCCTTTTTCAGACCACTCTTGTGCATGTCGTTTATGGTTTTAGTCAAGATGGACCATTCTGCAGAAAGGACAGCCTTCAGGTGTTTGTCTCTGCATTTAGCAGCAACTTTTATCCAAAGGGACTTAAAATCATGACTGAACGCAATTGAGGGTTAAGGGTCTTGCTTAGCGGTGGTGATGAGGCTTGAACCAGTGACCTTCAGATTACAAGCACAGGACCTTAACCATTAATCCACATTAAAATCTGTATTATCATTTTTTTAATACAAATCTCTCACACAGAGTAAATATGATGGATCTTCTGGGTATTTTGATGTGAAGCGGTGAGGGTAGGAGGAGTAATCGAGCAGGTCAGAGTGCTTCTAGTCCACCTTTTTGGAAGCTCAAAGAAAGCTTTAAGACGTGGTAGATTTTCATTTGATGATGCTGTGAAAGCAATAATGGCATCAGTGGCTTCACACACACACTTAAAAACATATTTTGCTGATGGATTTGTCACCGTGGGGCCATTTAAATACTATTTTGAATATTTGCTTATAATACATGACCAATGAAATACCAGTTCCAGACATTAATGTTTTCATAACACCATATAGTCACGTCTATAATTGGGGCTGGCCCTGAATATTCAGATATTCACTCGTTAAGTGGGTATTCGGGCATTATTACGACACTTTTACAAGCACAGTTTGTGGTCTTTTTTTTTTGGTGAAAATGGCTCGTAGACGGCTGAATTGGTTATGCACATAGCTGTACAAGCACAAAATATAAGAGGAGTGGACTGTGCTTTGAAAATGTGTGTGACGGGTGCTTCTGTACAAAGGGGTTTAGAGGTTCATTTAAAGTGTTCTCTTTTTCAAGCTGTGATGCTATTTTCATGGCGTTCTGAGCTATTTTGTTAATTTTAATGCATTTTGTATTTGCTATTTTTAAGTTATATTACTTAAAGCACAATTTGATTGTTCACCTTAAAACCAAAAACAAAATGAGATTAAAGCCTTATTTTCTTTTGTTAATTATCTTAAATAAAATACTGTTTGTGACAACTTTTTATGTATCTAAATAATGAACGCCCTTTTATTTCTGCCGTCGATGCAAAACAATTTTTAATTAAGTGTTATTTGGCCGGAAAACCTTGAATCTGTCAACCAGGCGTATAAAGCCAGTGATGTCATCCAGGCGATGTGACACTTGCATGTTAAATCTTTGAATCATGGAATTTTTAAATCTGCTATTAACTGTCTTCTGGTGCATCATTATATCCGTACAAAACTTCCAAAAATCAGAGCAATCAGAGGTGTAAACTAGGTGCTGAATAAAAGGCTTGCTTTTGTTATTGCAACTTCTTCGAAAATGAAGTATTGGGACACTTACTCACTTAATTTGGAGTGTTTTGTCAAGAAAAACGTAAGACTACATAAGCTTCACGGGAGTTCCTGAAATCTCTGCACTTGTATGCAGGATCATCAGCTTTGTGTTTTATTTTCCCCATGATGATGCGATTTCTTGTACAACCTTCATTTTAACAGCTTCCCACAGAGAAGATCTCTCAACCGAGTGGCTACTTCATATCTGCATGATTTCCGGTTTTATGAAAAGATCTAAGAGCTTTCTAGCATCAAAACATGAAGTTATTTGTTTATTTGTCCTGATTCCAAGTGTATGGGTATGTTTTCCCCGGGCTGACTCTGTTGATGTGGATATCTGATAACACTATGTATGGATTGCCAAATCAGTGCTTTGCACACTGAGCTTTTTCGTTTTTTCGCCCTTGAGGCAGAATTCCCTCTAGTGACAATCACTTCCTGCCATCAAATAAAATTTGCTTGGTATGTATTTATTTTTGGCCCTTGGTCTCAATTTGTTGGTTGCGTTGTCGGGAGGCATGCAGATTTAAAATGAATCATGTAATCAACGGGCTAATGGAACATGGGTGTACATACTTTTGTAACTTGAGACCTACTTTCTTTCATTCGACAGGTTCTTTTTTAAAAGGTCAGCCACATGCTTTTTGTTTTTACCATCAATTCACTTTTGATATTCAATACACTTCTTATTTGTGAACATCGTTTAGGAGTAACAAGTTTCTGATGTCCTTCACTAATGTTTTGGGTGGGTCGGTTTCTGCTTTGAGCAGAGTCTGAGTCAGGCCATGTTGCATGTTTACCAGGTTCTTTAAAAGCCCTTTGACTTCTGTATTTCTTAGCCCAGACAGTCCTTGTCTTTAGGAGGGGCATATTGTCAAAGGAGGTCCCAATTTTGAATAGAAATAGAAGGGTAGGGCATGCAGTGTAAAAATGTGTCCCCTTGCATGCAGATCAGATCCATTGTGGTGACCCATAAATAATAAAGACTGCCTTTCAGTATTGAAACAATAGATGCAGGAAATGAAAATGTAAAACCCCAAATGCATCTGCACACAAAGCTGGGGCAGTTTACTCTGGGTGGGTGTGGCTGCATTTCTGATTAGTGCACCTACTGTGTAGAATCTGTCAGTTGTATGAGAAAAGCAGTGGTCACCAACCAATGGTCTGTGGGTCATTTATTACCAGGCTGCACAGACATATGAAATGGTGAATGCTACAAAAAGCAATGACATTTCCAACACACTTTGGGTGTTCTTGTCTGTCATCACCCTTAGGTGTCTGGTCTCAGTGGAATAAGCTCATTTGAGAGCAGTTATTTTATTTTAAATCCTCCCCACCAGTACATAAAATTATATCTTGTAATAAACCGGTCCGGTGCCGACAACTGTTATGGTTATCTGTCAACCAGTTGATTAAGATGTGGCCCCCAGCCCCCCATCTTGTTTATTACACTAGTGTGTTGGACGAACCTCCCTTATCCCAAATCGCCACTTTCTTTGCATGCTGGCAGTTGTACCCTGTCAGACTGACCCATTTTCGCAGCTGAAATGGAAGAACAGGGAACAGTTTGTAGTGTATTATGATTGGTGTTCAGACCTCGGTGTACTGTGAGAGTAGATCTTTATTCACTGCTTTTGTCATTTTTTTTTAATGAAGGTACCAAATTGCGCTTAATAGATGTGGAGTCATTTTAAAATGACACAATGATGCAGCGGCGCAATTTCATCGAAATGGCCAAGTATAGTTATTATTGTAAAAGCTCTAAAGAATTCAGATTTTTTTTGTCCTTTCTCCCTGAACCTTAAAGGCTTCCCAGATCAGTTGTTATTAATAAACAGTTCATTCACTCACACTCAGGATTTCACTGAATACAAGTGATGTTTGTCTTCTCTGCCATGATTTCTTGTTTCTCTCAGATGATCAGCGTTGCATCTTGTTACGTTTGCTGCCTGACGATTCAAACTTGATTGACCACTCATGACTGCTTGCTGTTTTGCAGTCTACTTTGGCCGATGTCTATCTAGAAATCACTATCTAGGGATTAGATTACGTTTCACTAGCATTGGCATTGTGCCATTTAAAACAATGAGATGAGGTGGAACAAGCAGTAGCTCCTTGACTAATGTCTAACTTAAGTGCTTAAATTTAACTGACGAGCCCAGAACTTGCGAGCAAATGCACACTAAACATCATCCATAGTTTATTACCATGTTAAAATGTTTGTTGGAGTGGTCATGCCGGACTGAACTCTGGGAGGGCCTTATCCAGTAAGGCAACATCCAATGATCACACGTTCTACACCAAATATAGCATTTAATTTTGATGGGTACTTAGTTGGCAAGATGATTCGGATTTCAAACGTAGGTTTTCGAACACACCCACTACCTCATCATCTCGACCGTGTGTGGGATATATTTAACAGCAAGTCAACATCATCTTCAGAGTTGATGTTAGAAGTAGCTCAAACTGCTGAAGTAGTTAAGGCTGGTTCTGATAGAATGGTATGAAATACACAGTGCAGTACAGTTTGTAGCTTCAGTTAGGAAGGTCGTTGTATTGGGGCCAGTCGTAGCTTCATGGTTAAGATACTGCACTAGAAATCTGAAGGTCGCCGGTTCAAACCTTACCATTGCTTGCAGTTGCCACTGTTGGGCCCTTAACTTTCATTGCTCAGACTGTATACTGTAAGTCACTTTGGGTAAAGGTGTCTGCTAAATGCTGAAACTGTAAATGTATTGTTCTGCCTGATCAGTGTACATGCACGGTTTCCCAGACTTCCGTCAAACTGGTATTTCTCGTACAAATCTGATTTGCTGATGGAACAACTTTGATGTCCTTCCATCATGTTTAGAGTATGTTGTAATGCTATGAATCCTTCTGTGTTCCTCCTGTGGTCCGTTTGTGTTTGTCCAGTGTAAATGCAGACGAAATGCTAATGCTCACATGTTCCTCTTTAGGAGAGGCCATGCGCCAGGCCTCGGGAGAGTTTGTTGAAGATCCATGCTCCTCAGTCAAGAGGGGGAACATGGTGCGAGCAGCTCGGGCTCTCCTCTCAGCTGTCACACACCTGCTGATCCTGGCCGACTTTTACGACGTCTACCTGCTCCTGCTGCAGCTCAAACTGGTGACGTGCACACTTCCTTTTCTTTACGGTCATGTGATTTGCGTCCTTTTGTTCGTTTTTTTTTTTGGTTCAAGCAATGCACATTATTTGACTTGCACAAAGATGCATTGAAACCAAGTAATGTAAAGTCTCCACATGAGGGCGTCTGTGTTTAAGTTCATTAAGATCATCCTAGACACCCTTTTACAAAAAAGTACATGAAGATATTATGCCCAACATAAACCGTTTTGCCATTTAATTGCATAATGTGTAAATAAAATGGTGTGTGAACTAAAATGGAGTAATTATATTAATTGATGATGCCAGAACAAACTTCACTTTGTCACGCTCACACAACACCCTGAATTCTATGAAGTCTTTGTGAATTCTTATAAGGAAACAAATCGACCCCCTGCCTCATGGCCTTTTTGACCCTCAAAAGCATTTATTATTCAGCTGCAACATTAAGAATCAAACCTAGTGAGCCTACTTGCTACCTACTGCCTACCTTAGCAGCTTTTCCGTCAATATTAAATCATTTTCCTTATGAGTTTGATGTCGATTTAGACACGACTTCTATAGCTACCCCAGTTTTACCTTCCAAACCAATGGGCTGATGCATCACTGCCTGCTAGCATGCCAGAGAATGTCTCCCAAAAAATGGGAAAATTGAATATTTTATCGTCTCAAACACTTATTTTTAGTGTCAGACGGTATGTTGGGATTGCCTTCAGCGCTCTTTCAGAATTGGACACGCCCTCATTATTCAGTCAGATGCTCACTTAGAAGTAAGGCACCATAGTGTAAGTATTTTAAGGAATCAGGAGTGCAGAATTGTGTAAAGTGTGTCTGTGTGATCCTACAAGCAATTAGGATTTGGTTACTGGGCAGACATGATTTCAGCGAAACACAATTTTAGCCATAATTGTTTAAACGGACGAAGAATCAAAATTGTCTTTTTAAATTCTGTAATATTTGTTGGTCGACACTTTATTTATTTATTTTGTTTTTTCCTTCCCCTAAACTCTTCACTTTCCTTTTGTCTACAACTTTTAATGCAAAATGTTGAGCTTGGAGACTAAAACAGGGAGAAAGTACCTGGCTTTTTTTTCCTTGGTCATTCATCTTTTTATGGCAGGGAGGCTCATGGGGTCCAACACCCTAGTCCTTTTTATATAGAGCGGTATCAAATGTCAAGCTGAACTATTTTAAGTTCCACCACAGTGCTGCAATTGTCTAACTGTGTGAAGTGAGTGTGAAATGGAGAGAATGTGGCGGCTTCCTAGGTGTTCTTGTTTCACCACTGTTCTGATTCTAAACGCTCAGATGTGGTCTGGTGCTCTGCCTTGATATACCAGGACTGAAGGGTGTGCCTCAGGGAACAAGGTTACTTGGTACACATTATTTTCACTACCAGTGGAGCAAGTATAATGAAATGGGGTTTGCTCTGAGCAAAATGTTTTCTTTTACCGTGCTCTCCAAAATGGGGGTGGTGATTGGTCAAATGGTAAAAATTATGTGGACTCCAGAGTATTACTACTTTGAATAAATTGTGGACTTGTATAGAGCTTCCTTCCTACGCTCTACTAGGAAGACTACACAAAGCTTTGCAGCATATCTATGGGAATGTATGCCCACAAATCCATTATAGCATACCATACAAACGCAGAGGCCTTTATCCAATGTGACTGATTACTTTGACTAGGGCTGAAACGAAACCAAATTTTCTGCATTGAGGAATGGTTTAATTCATACAACTATAAAAAGCTCATGGAGTTTTGCATGAATTTACGAGGTGCCGTGAAAAAGCGGAAGGCTGCGCCCCCAAATCCCACACTGGGACTTTTCTCATCCAGTTAAATAGTGTTCCCTAGTTAAATAGTGCGCTCAGTGCACACTCACTGCGCTTGCCTGCTGTTCAGTAATTAAGTGTGATTTGGAACACAGCCGAGACTTGTTAAAGTGGACCGCAAAATGGAAAAACTGAGCAAGAATAGTGAGAGGTGAATGGTGAATCCCTACCTACTACCAAGGCTGTTTCTCTTTTTGGGTAAAATTTTAGCTTATGCTTTGTTTAAACATTGGTTTTAAAAAACACTATATTATAACAAACCCTTTACACTCCTGGAGGAGTGTTTCAATTTAAGCTCACAACCTTTCCATTAATAACCCAATCTCTATCCACTGTGCTACCAATGTATTAAGTCTGTTTTCTTTATTGGCCTCACACACTGCGAGTCTAAATGCCCAAATATTTTTAAAATATCCCAGCTGGGCAGTTGTTAGCAATTGTTCCTTACAGTTGCCCTTGAAATCTGACGCTCTTTAAATTTTTTTTTTTGCATTTAATAGATGCCTTACAGTACTGTGACAGCATGTTGTCTAAGCAATTAAGGGTTAAAAGGGACTTGCTTAAGGGCTAATTTGTTCGATTGCTCATCCAGGATCTCGTGATCAAGGTCTGTTGGATGAACTGAAAAACATTCCACAAGAATTGAACTGGAAACTGAGGGATCTCCAGAGATTTATGGTGGAATGATCTCATGGTTGCCACAATTTAATTACAAAGTAATGCTTAATAAAACTGAAGTGGATGTGGGAACAGATCGGTTTTTATATGATAGGATTAAAAGGCTGATAAATGAAATCAAACAGACTAAACATTGAGTTGAAACTGGTCCAGTTCTTCTATGAAAGAGTAATATGACTGTTTGCATCCCTAGACTTGAGGTATTGGTAGAAGTCTTTAAATAGCTGGGATTTAATTGCATCATAGTTTCTCCGGTGTGTTAAGTACACTTCATTACCAAATGGATGTTTTAATTTCTTCTTCTGGCTGAACCCTTGGGATTGCTTGGGACCTTGAGCAAAAAGAAACTGAAACCAAATTCCAATTTTAGGTCCTTGCGAAGTTTCGTATGTACATGGAAATGGACACAGTATCTATTGTCGTTAAATGACACAAGTGTACATAAACATTAGCGTTGAAATGTACATATAGCACCTCACATAAAGAAGGTCCTGGGTTCAATCCCTGGTGGGGTGGGTAGGTCCTCTCTGTGTGGAATTTGCATAGTAATTGGTGAGACAAAATTGTCCACAAGTATCATAGACATGTGGTAGATATTACACACGGTTCATCAGTGCATAGTTTTACACACATGTGTAAAACGTGACATTAAAATTGTAAATAAACAAATGGTTGAGCAATAATGAACTGAAATACACCCAAGACATCCCATCATGCCATGACGCGTGTTAAACATGCTGTTACAGTCCTAACAAACAGACTGAAGACTGAAGTGAAGCACCGGGGAGAGAAACTGATTTTCACATCATATCAACAATTCGTCTCATTGGCTGCACTTTCAAATACTTCTTGGAAACGATGTTTGCTTCACCAACCAATTATCAGAGAAAGAGAACAACCAAGGACTATGCATGGAGGATTTGTTCACCTGGACGAGCTCCATAGACAATGACGCTTGCATTAACATCTGTGATTGGTCATTAAAAAATAAAAAATAGGGTGTGCCATGAAAATAAACGGAGTGTGTCAGAGTAAATATGGCCAAATCATTTATGATTCAGGGCTGAGGGATAATAAAGACATGTTATTACTCAGTTATAAGCTCTCCATAACTGTGATCGTGATGGTCATGTAACCTTTATAGTAACTAACGTTACATCACAGCGTCACCTACAGCTGTGGAGCAGAAACGTTAGGCATAATGGGACCCTTGAAAGTATGCCAGCTTATAAGCTTGTGAACTCTGTTCTGCAGGAATGTCAAATCTTAGGGGCACTTCTGTAATTAACCAATTAGTTTAAAGTAGAAGTGTTAACATTTTGACCTTTGGGTGATTTCTGTGCTTTTAGCTGGAATGGGTTTCACAGTGCATTTGCAATCCTTTGTTTTTGGTTAAAGCAGACTACCTCGCATCACTCTGTTCCTCCAGAGGGCTATTAAATACTGAAACGGGCTTTACGCCAGCTCTGGTTGGATTTAACAAACAGCCGGACACATTCAGGGGGCCGGGGAAACAAATCATGATTTGTGTTCGCTCAATCAATCTTTCTAGTTTATCTACCCCTTAATATCCATCTTCACAAATCCTCTGTGTACTCTATATCGGATTTAGTCAGCTTAATGCAAACCCACCCCTAAAGCATGGAGTATGTTTTAATCTAATTGAAGGTGTAATTTGTTTCTCCTCCCTTTCTTTTTGGAATTCTTGTTTCTTGTGAATGCTGATTTGTTTGCTTTCCACTGAAAACACCTCCTGACTTCTGCTGATTGGATTATCCATCACATTTCTGTGAAATAAACAGAAGTGACTCCTTTTTTTCCCCAGTTAGCTTGATCTGTGTGTTCTGTTGATTTACAAGCCGTCATGCTAATCATGGAAAAATGTTCACGACGCATGTTCTTATTTGCATTTGATGCGACATCTATTGCTTCAATCAAAAAGCGTTAAATCATATTAGATAGGACGCTACAAAGGATCTTCAAAAAGTTTTGTCTCTTTAAAATTTTAAATTAAATTTAGTAACCAACTAAATTACTTATCTAGTTACCTTTGTGATGCATTTTTCCTGTGTTGTACCCTTTTTAATGCCAACAGCAAAATATTTTTGGTTGGGTCTGTAGCCACTGACGCTCTGCTGCTTTCACATCACATCATGATCTGCTTAACGCTTTGAGCAGCCAAAAAGGTGCAAATCTGAAGAAGCTAAGTAAGCTCTTTCAAAACAGCAATTAGGATTTTTTAAAGGATTCTTTGTAAAACGAGTGACTTCAGGATTTGTGAACATGGGCTTGCCATCTTAAACTTTGTCTCACTTTTTCCCACCTCACTAATTCAGAACCTTGTGGAGAGAAAAATCAAGCATGGCCATTAGAATGGACCCTGTAATGTTCTCACCAGGACATTTTTAAATGTTAATTTCTTCTTTTCATTTCTTACTTGCTTGTGACTACCTACAAACAAGATTTGTTGATATGAAATGATCAGTTGCTAAAGTGACCTGTAGAGTTAAATGGCAGTTTTCTTATAACCACCATGTCCTCTACCAGTATTCTTGTGTCTCTTGGGCCATATCTACTCCTTGAAGACATGTTAAACACCGCTTATGTTTACCCAAATACTGAGCAGATTATTAACGGGTAATTAAACAGGTCAGGTCGTTGTGAAATTGGTGCAGTGGTGTGTGCTTTCACTTCATGTAGTAAGGCTGTGTTTTGTTTTGCAGGTGGAAGATAACTTGGTCAAGGTCCATAATGCTGGAACTGAGCAGGATCTGGGAATCCAGTACAAAGCACTGAAGCCTGAGTTGGACATACTCAATTCGATGACAGCCAAGAGGCAACAGGTACGGAATTAGCAGTCAATCCCGGCTGCAGTCATGTGACCTACAAAGTCTGGAACTTCGGTGAACGTTTCACACCTCAAATGACAGAACGGAGAAATAAATGGGATGTATATGAGTTTCATGATTTAAAAAATATGCCTGTTGTTTTCTCTTGTCGAGTATCTTTCTTGGGTGCATAAAGGTGTAGCATTGAGTGTGCAATGCTCATTAAGAATTATTGAACCAGACAACAGTGTTTTCTTTACTAGTTTAATAGATAAGAGCAAACAAGGTGATCAAATTAAAACAATAAATATGATCACTTGGCACCTGCTCCTGACCTGGTGTGTTTATACAGAGGAGTTCTGCATACATACCTGTTGTTACAAACAACAGATTCTTTTGCAAATACTAGCTAGCAGATTGTTTCAGACTTTACCAGCAAGTAAAGGGGGGGGGGGTGCATTTCTTAATATGCGGTCCTACGTGTTAAGTGGCTGGGATATGAGAGAGCACATCCAAATCTGAGGCCATGGTCCTTTGTTGGAAAAGGGTGGAGGGCTCTCTCTGGGTCAGGAACGAGCTCTTGCCTCAAGTGGAGGAGTTTCAGTATCTTGGGGTCTTGTTCACAATCGATGGTAAAGGGGAGCGTGAGGTTGACTGGCAGATCGGCACGGGGTCAGCAGTGATGCAGACTCTGTACTGGTCTGGTCTGTTGTGGTGGTTTGAGCATCTGGTCAGGATGCCTCCTGGGTGTTCCAGTCCTCAGTGCTCTTGCCTGGTCTCTGTTTATGTATTTTTTTTTATTCCAAGCACAGATCCATCTTGGAACCCAAACACACGTTAAGAAATTGCACTGCTGAGCCCTGATCTTGTTTGTAATTTATCAGACATTATGTTGCCCTCACTTGACTGAGTTTGACACCTTCTGAGATTGGATCTGCTGAGTAAGTCAATGCTGGTGATGTCTCCCTAATCTCATGGTAGTCTGTAGGCTGCTGTGGGCTGACTAAACACTCAAGTGTGAGCCCCTCCCGTCTCAGTAGGTAATAATGAGAACCAGGCTCCCAGCTACCAGACTGATTAAATCTGTGAAGCTGATAAAACTGTGCCTCTGAATTGATCTATATTAGTGTTGAATATTGAATTGGTCCCTAGTAGTGCTTTCCAGGCTGCATTTTTCCAGGCTTCTTCACCCACTCATTTGGGTGGCAGGAGGTATGTTGAATGACTGATGGGATAATTACTTTTTTTTTATGGATATTTATGCATTTTCTCCTAAATGAATGGTAGTGCATTAGATTGCCACTGCTGTATATATTTAGACCAAAGTCTTCTAATTTTCAATTGATTAAAGATGTTCCTTGTAGTTTTCAGATGTGTTGGAGGGTAAAATGGGTCTAAAAGCCACATCATTTTTCCTGCAGGAGCTGAAGGACGTGCATCACAAGGAGCAGATGGCGGCGGCTCGTGGCGTTCTTCAGAGGAACGTTCCTCTGTTGTACACGGCTTCCCGGGCCTGCCTGCAGCACCCGGACGTGGCCGCCTACAAGGCCAACCGAGATCTCATCTACAAGCAGCTGCAGCAGGCCGTCTCCGGGATTTCCAACACTGCTCAGGGGATCCGCAGCCAGGATCCCAGTCTGAGCCAGCGCACCGGACCAGGAGAGCTTGCTGGGGCTCTTAACAACTTTGATGTGAGTAAATGTGGGGGTTAAGGTTGGTTGACTAAGATTTGGGGTAGGGACTTGGTTACTCATTGGTGCAATTGCAACCTCTGCTTAGTTCAGATCTTATGATCATACGTTACTAACAGGTCTGTTTTAAAGCCCAGTGAACCACCCGATGCAGGTTATTCACTCGGGGCTGTTTTTTACGTGCATGTCTTTTTAATTCTTATTTTTCAATTTAATATGCAAACATGAATGAAGTGCAGCATACTGATCTGTGTTCAAAACAGCCAAAGAAATTTCCACCCAAGACAATTCAATCCTCAATTCCTTTAATAATATAAAAGTAAAGGTCAAAGATTCAATTTCAATGTCATTACATGGTACAGGGTAATGTAATGCAGTAACTGAAACGCATAACAATGACGTTCATGACAGGAATCCATGTTTTACATCAGTTTTATGTTTTGATCCATGACATGGCAGTACAAGAACAAATTTTCTCAAAGTAGTTTTGACCCACCTATTGTGTGCAACCCAGCGTTGTGTAGAGTGGGTCAGTTATGTCTACTTTAGAGCTTCATTATAAGTACTACATTATCTACAGATGTTCAGTTTTCTGCTTTTTGCTGGTTTTTAGTAATTGGCATTTTTTTTTTGTCATGTGTTCAGATAGCTCAGATTAATCCTGGATGAAAATTCGTGTGTGTGTGTGGGGGGGTGTTGTCATGTTAAGTGTCCATCTTAAACTAAAAGTGGAATTGACGTTGATACACTCAAGTGCAGCCGGGAAGAACGGACGATTCAAGAAAACTGATCACCAGTCAAGAGATTTTAAATTCTGTAATGAAACAAGCCGCATTTGAAGTGACATTTGGAAATGAATGTGGCATTTTAAAGCAACATGATTATTAAAAAAGTGCTAATGTTCTACTCCACTCTAATGCAATTATAACACATCACTTCAACTGATATTTATACAGAAGGAACAGGGATTGGAATCATTTTACACTTTGAGTTCATCCACTAAAACCATGAAAAGTTTCTATTGGGTGACCAAACTTATAAATGTCCCACACATCATGTTTCACTAGATTCCAAATATGAGGTTGATCCTGGTTCCGTCAATGAGGCACTGAATATAATATGGATCCATCCAGAACTCACCTAGTGTGGTTTGGTGATACTTTATAAATTTCACCTTTTGCCAGCATTTAAGGGAAAGGGCACGTCCCAAATAGCATTTAATGAAGTTATCACCACAATAATTTAAGCTGTGTTGTGCTTGCACAACTGCCACTGCTGGGTTCCCACACAGAACCATATCTTGTATCCACATCCCTATATCGTCAGTTGTTTTTGTGCAAACGTTCACTCATCTCTGTGGCTCTGCTATTATCCAAACTGGAGTTCACTCCGCTCTGGTGCACTAGCCCGTTACACAGCTGTTACACCTGAGCGCCCACAAAATACACTTCTGTCTGCACATTGACCAGTGCAGCAGCAGAAAGTCTCCGTGAGGCGAGGGTAAAACCTGGGGTCGGATAGTTCATCAGATCTCTTTAACAAGTTAAACAATTGGCCGTTTTACCAGTTTTTGTGGAAAAATTATATTTAATGTTTAATTTAATCAGAGCCAAAGGTACCAGTTCACCATAAAAAAACTTCTTCACCTAATGTGCCATGATTCCAGGGAATTTAAGTGTCTGACTGGTAAGTGAATCTAGATTAGCACTGAAAGCTGATTTTCCAAACATCCAGAATCTGAACTGTATTTTTATACCATTTTCAAACAGCACAAACTTTGTCAGTTGGCAAACAGGGTCTAAGAATTAGTCTCCTGGACCTTAGCTACTCCTGTTTTCATTCATGTACTAATAATTGCATGAGGAAATAACGGTTTGTGTCCTGTAGTCTTAGCATACAAGGTTCTGTAGAATGGGCATATGGGGAGGAAAAAATGTGTCCAGACTGCCCAGGTCGCCTGGGTAGTGCGAGCAATGGTACTTTTTACCTCGCGTGGTAGCTTAGTGTTTAAGGCAATGGACTATTTAGCAGAATCGTGTTTAAGACCAGCACTACCGATGCCAAGTCTGCTAAAACTATAAATATATGAAGCTGGTGTTTGGCTTTTACTTACCCATTATGATCTAGGATTATCTGCCGGGAGCTGAATTTGGTGCTCAGCGATGATTGATTCAAAATGGTGCCGGTGGCATTTCTTGTTAGCTTTGCTGATGTTTATCGATGGCATAAAGATATGGGGATGTTGGATTTTTTTTGTAGACTCTCATCTGCTTGTTGACAGCACTATTGGAAATCCATCCATCCTTCATGCCACTGGCACAAACATGTGTGTGGCACGTTCTATTGTCAGCACTACTCTGATGGAACCGTCCCGCCCGACCTGATAATCCAAGATCAAACCTTTTGTGGTTCTCTTCAAAGCAAACACAAAGGTGAAGACATCATAGCGTTAGTCACGCTCGATGTCTTAATCCACATTTGATCGTGTAGTTCTGAGATGCTAGAAAAGCTGACTACTTGAGCCACAATCGTCATTTGTAAAGACGTGATTAAAGATGTGAATTTCCTACTTAACTGCTTAAACTATAGTAGTATACTATAAAAGTGCTTAATAATTAAGTGTGAATAAGAAGGTCTGCTGAATTCCATAAATGCCAAAATTCCCACAGACATCATTTAACATCTTGTGAGAACCATTTACTGAAAAGTCTAGAGGTTACTATATATGTATATATTTGAGGTTTCTCCACAGCAGATTGTTGTCAGCACTATGGAACCCCCATTTATTTATTTAGATTTGGGACCTGCACTACATCTGATCTTGCTCATTTATATTGCTTAAGATCTTGGACTGCCCTAAACGTATACACTGAGGAAAACCGCTCTGAACCTAATGCCATTGCACACTTTGACCATGATGAGGTAAACCCCAAAGCTCAGCAAAATTGTTTTCTGTCCACAGCCCCACTCTTAGGGGGAAATATATATAATATATATATATATATATATATATATGTGTGTGTGTATATATAAAATCTAGAGGGACAGGACTCCAGGGGAAACACTGACAAAAGAGCTGTAACAAGTTTAGAAAGTTTTAAAGCCTGACAAAGAAGAAATTCAGCCTCATTTTTGTATCCTACACCGTTCGTATTCCTTTTCCGCCATTATTCATTGATTAGCCGAGGATTAAAGGTGCACGCCTCTTTTAGAAGTCTGTCTAATCTTTAACATCCGCTAATGAGTTCATTAGGAAGCGGTTCTTCTGACTATGGATGAATGGATGGACTTCTGACTATGGAGTGTAGTCGCTTCTTCCTCTGGAATGTTCAGCAGTGATTCCACTCCTAGTATTAAAAGTATTTCTTTGCCAGTCTGGCTGAGGCCAGTGCTGTCCTGCGTACCCTGGCAGCTCATGGTAAGGATTGACCATTCAGCCTCAGCCCTGTTCGGCTACACATTATTCTTCTGCTACTCCACCCTGCTGTGTTGGTTCAGTTCTCTTTATCTGAACTGAGAATATTCTCCCCTGTTTTCAGTTCCTGTCAGTGAGGGCGACTAGCTTGTCTTCATGAATGAATGCATGACATTAGTCATGCAGGTGGAACGGCATGATCCGTTGCTCTCATTTCATTTTTGTGTTTGCGGCCTAGTCCTTATTTTCTCAGTCATTCAAACTTGATCTTTTTCAATCTCCTGCTCTCTTTCCAGCTTTCTTCCTCTCTGTGTAATTATTCCCATCACTCCACCAACAGAACCCGCTCTCATTTTTCCCCCTTCAGTTTGTCAGGGGCTTGGAAGCCTCCAACTGTTTCGCCTGTCATGGGACTAATTGCCCGTGCGTGTGGCGTCTGTTTTAGGCCTTATTTTTCTTGTCAGACTGCACTCAGCAGGTCTCTCGAGGGGATAAAGACCTCCTGACAACGGGGCCGGTTCCAGTCTCTGTGCTGCCTTGAACACCAAGACTTCAGACTGAAGTTCTGCTCCGCTACAGCACTGTTTAATGTACAGGTGCTGGTCAAAAAATTAGAATATCATGAAAATGTTGATATTTCAGTAGTTCCATTGAAAAAGTGAAACTTGTGTATTATATTCATTCATTACACACAGACTGATATATTAGTTTATTTCTTTTATTTTTCATTATTCTAACTGACAACTAATTAAAATCCCAAATTCAGTGTATCAGAAAATTAGAATATTACTTAAGACCAATACAAAAAAAAAGGATTTTTAGAAATGTTGGCTAACTGAGAAGTATGAACATGAAAAGTAGGAGCATGTACAGCACTCCATATTTAGTTGGTACTACTTTGGACTGATTACTGCAGCAATGCGGCGTGGCATGGAGTCGATCAGTCTGTGGCACTGCTCAGGTGTTATGAGAGCCCAGGTGGCCTTCATTTCTTCTGAATTGTTGGGTCTGGCATATTGCATCCTCCTATTCACAATAACCCAATGATTTTCTATGGGGTTAAGGTCAGGCGAGTCTGCTGGCCAATTAAGAACAGGGACACCATGGTCACAGACCCTGGGACCTTGATTTTCAAAGGAAATGCAAAATTGCGTGTGTGGTGTGTGGTGCGTGTGTGGTGTGTGGTGTGTGGTGTGTGTGTGTGTGTGTGTGGTGGTTCTTGAAGCACTGACTCCAGCTGCAGTCCACTCTGTGAATCTCCCCCACATTCTTGAGTGGGTTTTGTTTCACAATCCTCTCCAGGGTGTGGTTATCCCTTTAGCTTGCACACTTTTTTTCTTACCTCATATTTCCTTCACCTCTCTCTTAATGTGCTTGGACACAGAGCTCTGTGAACAGCCAGCCTTGACCTTTGTGTCTTGCCCTCCCTGTGCAAGGTGTCAGTGGTCGTCTTTTGGACAACTGTCAAGTCCGCAGTCTCCTGTTAGCCTTCAGAACCGGACCGAAAGACCATTTGAAGGTCTTTGCAGGGATGTTGAATTAATTAGCCGATGTGGCACCAGGTCTTCAATATTGAATTTGAGATTCTGAATTTGGGATTTTCATTAGTTGTCAGTCATAACCCTCAAAATTAAAAGAAATAAACATTTTAAATATACCAATCTGTGTGGAATGAATATAAAATTCAAATTTCACTTTTTGAATGTAATTACTGAAATAAACTTTTTCATTATATTCTAATTTTATAACCAGCAACTTTATGACCTCATAACTATTTAGCATCCCCCTACCTGTATGTTTTTGGACTGTGAGTGGAAGCCTGTGCAGAAACGGGTGCACATGCAAACTCCACCCTAAAAAAAGAAGAAAGCA
>JAYDZG010000001.1:1834254-1848005 GCA_034509265.1 Microcambeva bendego | reverse complement strand
AGTTGTTCTGACTGCATGTTATAAGAATGTGGGAGGATGCTGGAGAACCTGGAGGAAACCCACAGAAAAGACCTTGAAATTCTATGAAACTGAACAAATGAAAATCTGACTGATTTTGAACAGAATCCTTTTAAAAAGTAAACTCATTAAACAGGCCTGGACAGAAATGATGGTACCCCTGGAAATAAAGGGACCAAAGGGACAGGTTAATTCAAGGTGTGTCCTCTAATTAGCATCGCAGGTGTCTACAGTCTTGTGATCAGTCAGTGGGCTTATAAATAGGGCTACATGAAGTCACTGTGCTGTTTGGTGACATGTTGTGTACCACACTCAACATGGGCCAGAGGAAGCGAAGGAAAGAGTTTCAGGAGATTAGAAAGAAAATTATATTAAAGCATGTTAAAGGTAAAGCTTATTAGACCGTCTCCATGCAGCTTGATGTTCCTGTGACTACATTTGCACATATTATTCAGAAATTTAAGATTCATGGGACTGTAGCCAACCTCCCTGGACGTGGCGGCAGGAGAAAAAATGGTGACAAATCAAAGAGACAGATAATTTGAATGGTAACAAAAGAGCCCAGAAAAACTTCTTACGAGATTAAAGGTGAACTTCAAGCTCAAGGAACAGCAGCGTCAGATCCCACCATCCATCGTTGTTTGAGCCAAAGTGGACTTGATGGGAGACGACCAAGGAGGACACCATTGTTGAAAACATAAAGCCTGACTGGAATTGGCCAAACTACATGTTGAGAAGCAACAAAGCTTCCGAATGTCCTATGGACAGATGAGACAAAAATGGAACATTTGCCACATCAGCTCTGTTTACATTCAAAAAAATGAAGCATATCAAGAAAAGAACACCGTCCCTACTGTGAAACATGGAGGAGGCTCTTATGTTCTGGGGCTGCTTTGTCCTAATTCAATTCTAAATCATTTTACTTATTTCTTTCCCCAACTCAAATGTAGCTTTATAGGTAGAACAACATTTGATGTCAAGGTGAATTTACCTGGCCCTCGGCCCTCTCTTCTGTGTAGGTCCAGTGGACATTACATAGCACCCGGTGAAACCTTGCTCTGGTGCACATTGCTCTGGGCATTAAGCCGTTCGTTCCCGACCCCGCAGAGCCTGAGGCGGCATGTCTGCTGACATTTGTTAGCGACCTCTTCCACGCAGGAGGCCTTCCCACTGAGGGTCGGCTTTACAGAATGAAAGGAAATAAAGAGGAAACATGGGGCTGTGAAATAGACCCCACATGCTCAACAACAGCTTTTTTTAAAGGTCCAATATGTCCTCGCCACAACTCCTCCCTCCTGTTGGTCTTTCCATCACAGTACCGTCTTAGTCGGTCACTCTGGGAGAAATTTCATTCCTTTATATGTGTAACACAAGCGTTCTGGCGGATGAGCACTTTATTTTTGCTTTGTTGTGGAGGCTTTACATTTTGAACAAAGCTGAAAAGTTTGGTACATTGCCTGCTTTATTTAGCCTTTTATGGGCAAGCAAAGTGTTAAATGTAACGAAATTAACTGTAAAAATTGCTACCGCATTCTTTTGAAGATATCAGGTTTCTTATGTAGACATCAGATAGCAAATACTGCTACTACCATTAATTTGATATCACTGGCGATCACATGTTCAGTCAGAAATGCGATGCTAGTAGAGCCAGACGCATCTCGCTGTAGCGTGGAAGATTATGTTTAGAAAGTAAAATAGAAGGATTGTTTCCTCAAGGCCTCATTTTCTGAAGATTTGTTGCTTTTTAAGAAATGTAAGAGCCTTTTGAGACCCCTTTGTGACTATCCATACTGAGATATCAGGATCCAGTAGGTTCTGAGATATCTATAATTAACATCTGGCCAATCATAGACCTCCTACATTTTGTCAGACGATCGGATGGTGTTCGAGGGGTGGGATGAGACAGAAAAGGAATCCTCATTACCGAGTGAACTCTGACCTCAGCTGGGCTGGTTAATAGTGATTGCACAAGAAGTTGTGAACTGATGATCAATGTGGCTCTCAATGTACAAAGACTGTTTGGATTGGTGGTTGGAACAACTTGCTTGAATTGTGGTTAATCTACAAGGAATGTGTGCCGAATCTGTAGCTTTGCCTTCTGTTCCAATCAAGCTTCGATTGAGTCATAACAGAAAAGGCTTGATCACAAATTGCTAGGTTTGTATTGTAACCCAGAGCTGTGTGACCGCGGATCACTCTGGGTGAACGTTGTCCAATTACAATTCCCTTCACGAAGGACTAAAACGAGTAACACACCATCTTGGCTCCACGACAAACAGATTTCAGCACAGCGGACGCCAGCTTTCAGATTTATTTCTGTCCCATCACTGTTCCAGGAGCCATAGCTTCATCCTATAGGCATTTCCATTAATGAAGCCCATATCGAGTGTCAGAATGAATCAGCATGCCCGATCGAAGAAGCGGCGCTCAATACACTTCTTTTATACTTATATCCATTTAGAAACAATACATGGTCAGATGTTTAAAGCACCTCCCACCCAGGTATCACACATACATCCACATCCATTTGGCATTAATGCACATACTTGGGTATTGTTTATGAACGTAATGAGCTGTCTGACTGCAGCTATCGATTATTTACTAATACATTTATTTCAGTGATTCATTGGATAAGAAAAGCTTTTCATAAGCAAAGTGTGGTGAGTTTACCATCCCTGGTTTATGTACTGTTTCGGGGTGTGATTTGGGATGCAGCCACAGCATTGAACACAATGTGAAAGTGAAACTCATCTGTGCAACACGTGATCTTTAAGTAGTTGTATGGATTAAACCATTCCTCAATTTAAAAAGCATAGGCAGCAGTTTAACTAGTGAGGATTCTATGAACTCATGGTCTTATAAGTCATTAGAGGTTATCTGAACGTGCTAGTTTAACAGACATCACGTTTCACATCTGCGTTAACAGCAATTGATTTGAATAGCGCAATGCTAACTACCATTTCAAATAACCTTTCCCTCCGTGTACAGACAAGTCCAAACTTTCAAATCAGATCATCTTTCCACGTTTATATAAAATTAATGTATTATAATTCATTAACATCTGAAAACAAACACACATTTTTGCCTCACATTGGCTGTCAGGTTTGTTTTTTGTGTCAGCAGTCTTGTCGCTCTGAATTGTGGGATACCCTTCTCAAATGATGATAATTCGTAAGCTCACATGTTCCACGCTGAATCCAAGTTTATATTTGAAAATGGCTTAGTAGGGAGGATTATAAGGCATCTAGGATTTCGAACAGCCTCCTCCTTGAGAGCGTGTACAGATGTAAAATGTTTCTAGGTAGAGAGATCACTAGGTTTTTGAACACACCCTTGTTTCTGATTGATACCTTAATTATCCATGCTTGACTAAGTGTGATTGGGATCATCGTCTTTCTGGAAAATCCAATGGTCACCATGGTTCAATATCAGCACAGAACTCGCATTTGTTTCTCCTCAACATTAGACTAGTTTATGTAGTAAAAACCTCTCCACATTACTGACCATGTGGACAATATGCTTCTGCTAATGAGCTTCACTTTTCATGAGCCTGACAAACCTCTGAGCTCGATATGATCAATTGAGGTCTAATGGTCTTGCTCAAGGGTCCAGCAGTGGCCACCTGGCAGGGGTGAGGCTTAAACCAGCAACCTTTCAATTACTTTCCCATTCCTTTTACATTTTTATCATCCAGCAGACACTTTTTATCCACTTTTTGAAGTGGCATACAGTTGTACCATACAATCAAAGTCAGTGAGGCAGTGGAGAGGCTTGAACTGACCAAGGTCTGATTCATTACACTACCTATTATGTGTTTGTGGGGGTTTTTTTGTTTGTGTTTTTTGGGTGGTACTGGGATCGGCCAATTTTATTCTCTGGGTGAAACATTACCAACTGTGTCTTCATTTTTCAAATCTCATCAAGCAGATCCCAGGATTCTCCCGTCAAGCATGCTGGCTATTAGATTTATGATTGTGCACCCATCGTTCACCCTGTGCACATGAGTATTTCAGGGCTGAATTAGTAAATGGCATTCCTCAAACTGCTGCCAGGAAATTAAAAGCATTTGGCTTTTTTCAGAATTGCATGCTTAGCGTTACAATCTTCCTTTACGAGAACCGAGAGGGCGCATTCAAACCATTAACACAGTCTTGAACTTAAGCTCACCAGGCATCAATAAATGACCAGCCGTCCACAAACTTCCAACCACACTGAACCTTCAGTGACATGATTCAAGTTCCTAGCCGCAGTGTCCCGTATTAAGCAAGCAATATCCTCGATTGCACTGTTGAGTTGTGTGCACAACGAATGGCAGATGTGCTGGGAGTGACTCAGTAAACTCCTGATAGGTTGTCAGAGATATCTGGAGCCATTCTGACTGCAATGCATCCCACAAGCCGCTTGAGGGGGAGTGGAGGAGGATCCATGGGCCCAACATGACCATCAAGGTTCTCCCACAGATGCTCGATTGGGTTATAGTCTGAGGAGTTAGGGTGCACGGTAGTCTTGGTAATGCTCTTTCAAACAGTGTGGGGCATTTCATGTTGCATTGTCTTACTGGAAGATCCCATCTGGTCCAGGGATGATCAACATGTATGTGTACATGATCGAACCCCCAGACAAGTTTGTGAATAGAAAGGGACTCCCATAGACCAGATCTCTGTCTTCTGCAATTACAGTAGCACCAGTCTACAGTTCAACAGGTTATTGTCATTGTATACCTACAAAGCTCACCGGTGTGGAATATATGGTTTCTAAAACAGGGGTGGACTATTACATTTTCCATGAAGCCACATAAGAAACTGGGACTGTCGTGGGGGGACAGACCAATATGGTGAATTTTATCTGGCTCAATATTATATATCCTAAATTGTACAGCTCTGATAAGCGGTTGCAGTTGAGAGCAAATGCTACAATCAGAAACCAAAAATGAGTAGCTGGCACCATGATTTAATAAGTGATAATGGCTTACTTATCCCGAAGCCATTCTTAATATCCCTAGTATGTGATAATTGCTTAATACTTTATAATTAATATTATAATTTAATTTTCTAAATGATATAAAACTAAATAATTACCTTATCTAATTATTTTTTCAATGTTTTTTTTTTCAGTTAAATCTTAAGATGTGATTCTGTATCCTTCAGGCTCTTGTAATTCTGTTTAGTACCTGTTAAGGAAATAGTTATTAGTTTTTAAAAACATAACCATCTCGCTCAATCTTACTCAGTTCGGTTTGCCGCCACATAACTGTGATGCTGAGTACACTCACACATATAAGTCATATTCAGAAATGTGAAGAAATGGAGTCTAAATCAAACCAATCCCGTTGTATTGCATGTGTTACGTTCATTTATTAACATCTAATTTTTAAACGCTGCTGACTTCACACTGGTCAGTTGGTGATGGGTCATGGGTTGGACGTGGCTCGTGGGCCGCTTGATGCCCAGGCCAATTCTACACCCTCAGTCTCTTTGACTGATGGGTCTTTGAACGAACTCTATCCTTGCTTCAGTCCTCACTGGAGTCTCTGCTCCCGACACCAAACAATCATACCTGCTGGTTTTATTCTACCCTGGCTTGGCACATTTCTGCTGAAGCAATATCTTTTGACCAGTTCTTTAGTAAAAGACAAGAGAAGGTTCATTTATATTCATTGTTTTGCAAAGCTCTGTAAGTCCTCTCACACATTCAGCACATTTTGGTTATCAGCAAGCCCAGATCTATACAAAGCATTGAGCGCAGACTTTCAAAACCTCGGTCCAAAAAATAAGTCCCTGCTCTATGAACGATGCAGAGCCAGTGAACCTGAGACTTTCCTGTTCCTCCAGCTTTTATAGGATTTAATGTGCTCCTACTGTCAGGATTGGATGTACTCATGTTTTTTTATCCGTCACAAAGGCATATTCTAGTGCGGTTCCTTTTTGTAAAGCAAGGTGATGTTTTAAGTCTCGGCCACGTGGCTGCGTAAAAGTTATCCAAAGCAGGGAGAGAATTTTCTGACCATCAGGAGCCACCTCGGCTTGCCTCAGCATCCCTTTTTTTGGCTTTTTTGGAATGCACCCGGGCCACCCCAGAGCCCGTTATTGACTCACCAGGTCTCTCTTCCTGGAACTACCAACCATTCAGTCCCATGACTTATGGGGGACTGGTTTGCTCTCCAAAAAGGAACAGGAAGTCTGGGTCCACATCTTGGATCGCTTTCTGACCCCCATGTATGCTCGGCTTCTTATGCTACTAATAGCTGCGGTTCTTCTCTGACATTTCTTTTGTTTTTTTCCCTCCACTTTTCAGGTGGCCAACCTGGCGTGCTCCATCTCCAACAACGAGGAGGGCGTGAAGCTGGTGCGCATGGCCGCCGTGCAGCTGGAGAACCTGTGCCCTCAGGTAACCCGCCATCATTTCTCCCTATTTGGCTCTCACCCTCCTCTGTACTCACTTTGGCTGGCTTTGTCGTGGCCTGTGCCATTTTTCCTCATCTCTTCCCTAATTACTTCTATTCATCCTTCCCGCTTTGATCCCGACAAATGGCCTCTCTGCTAAAAACAAGCCACGATTAATTGCTGATCCTTAGTCATGAAAAACAATGCATTTCTCTCTGATACGGAGGGCAGAACAGTTCACCCAGAGCAGCCCTACGAGGCGTTTTGTGCTAATCAAGATTTGCAAATCTAAAAGTTTTTTGTTGAACGACTGGATAATTGCTCTTCATTGGTAATTTTAGGTGATTAACGCTGCACTGGCTCTGGCCGCCAAGCCCAACAGCAAGGTGGCTCAAGACAACATGGACCTGTTTAAAGAGCAGTGGGAGAAGCAAGTGCGCATACTGACCGATGCCGTCGACGACATTACGTCTATCGATGACTTCCTGTCTGTTTCTGGTAAGTTCATAAGAGCTTTTTTTAAAAATGAGGTTAGAATTAGATTTCTTCTCACTCAGGTCTTTATATATGAAGTAAAAGGAATGACCATAAGCCTGGTTTATACCCGGCAGTCACATTATTATGACCACCCTCTTCTCTCTTTTACTCTCTCTCTCTCTCTCTCTCTCTTAACCACTTTTGAGGGGGACAGATCATGTACACCCACACATGCTAATTCTCTCCCCTGGGCTTGATGGGGTCTTTCATCATGATGCTAGAAATGTCCCACACTGGTTGGAAGAGCATGACCGAGACTACTCTGGTCCCATTAATCCTCCAGATTTAACCATCAAGGTTCTCCTACATGCACAGTTGGGTTCGTGTTGGCGCTATGGATCCTCCTCCACAGCACCTGTGGGATGCACTGCAGACAGCATGACTCTAGATAACTGTGATGACCTTCCAGGACCATATATTGACATTTTTTATATTTTGGTCAGTGAGTGATAAAGGTGGTAGTCCTCACATCATTTCCACTACTAGTTTTGGCCTTCCACTGCATTCAGGGTGTGTTCAAAATCCTCTTTCTCTACCAACTGTACCTCATCCTTCAAAAATCTTAAGGTATAAAGAAATGGAATATTTAGTGTAGAACAAGTGAGCATCGGAGGATTTCTTCTTATTATATTTCTTATCTCAGAATGCAGTGTGACATGACTGCTCTCACAAAAATAAACATGCTGGCCGATTACTTTTATGTTAATAAAGTATTATCAATGTTTAATTTGTATAAAGGTGGAAAAGCTAATTTATTTGCAGGTTTGGGCGTGCAATGCATTTTAAGCATTTTTGGGACACGGAGGGAGACGCGAGTCGACATGCCAGCGTGGTTTGCCAACTCGTCCCATTGATTTGAATTGCATGATGCTAACTGTGTTTGGTTAGTAGCAAAATACGACGTAATGTCTGTTTAAGTACCGCGTCCGATTAACCTGATGTGCAAGGCGACGACTTAATAGAACTCTCTGTAATTAGACAGCTGCCAGTGTAGTCAGTAAGACAGCAAGGGAGCTCGTTATGCTTTCTTACACACCCCTCGTGTCTGGTAAAACCGTAGCAGATCCAGACTCATCATTGAGCATTAGCATCATAATAAGTACCCACCATCTCCAACCATTCCTTCGATGCCCTCTTCATCCTCGTGTCGGGGAAATGAATGTAGTGACACTACAGCTCGAAAAAAAAGGTTTTTCAGATTTCCATTCTTTATCACAGGACATGGATGAGATGAGGCTCTCGAGCGATGAAATAGACAGAGTTGGTCTATAATTTTTCTTTATCCTGCACTGAATAATGATTCCTCCGGTTCTACTCAGTTCTGAATATGTGCACCACATATGAAGCGTGTGATTAGCCTCTTTTAGACCACACACACACAGCTCCAAATTCTGATGCCGCATCCACCTTTTTACTGAAGTTAGTACAGTAAATAGCCCAATATGTGCTGCCCACTGTGACCCTGATCAGGGTAGGGTGGACACAAAACAACCTTAATCTGATGAATGCATCCAGTCTTGACTCAAATATTAAAGTGGTTATTAATTTAACATTTTACAGTTTGAATGTAATGATACACTCTACCCATGATGCAATAGGATAGATAGAAACCAAATGAAATTGAAGACACATTCAGCATTGTTAACCATGACTGAATTAATGATGTTAATTAATGGGCGTGTCACTGTACCATACACAAAGTGTAGAGCGGTTCTGTATTAACTAGACACACCTGCCCACACTGTAAACCACCAAAGCACTACAAACATTCCTGAATATCTGAGAGTACTCACAGAGCTTTATTCTTTCCACATTTTATTTTAAAATGGATACATATTTCCATAAATGTACTAGAAAATGCTTGATTTGGCCAAAAGTCTTCACACAGATGAAAGTCCCATCACGATCTTGATCGGCAGGATGTCTGCCCACGCTTTGCAGTTATAACGGCTTCAGTCCGGAGCACCACACACCGTTTTCATTCCTGACATTCCTGCTCATAATTTCTTTATTCATTTTTTTGTATCTGTTTGTGTTTTAGAGAACCACATCCTGGAGGACGTGAACAAGTGTGTGATTGCTCTACAGGAAAGAGACGTAGACGGGTTGGACCGCACTGCGGGTGCCATCCGGGGTCGAGCTGCCCGGGTCATCCACGTCGTCACCTCAGAGATGGACAACTACGAGCCTGGGGTTTACACTGAGAAAGTTCTGGAAGCCACCAAACTCCTGACTGATACAGGTAGGGTTCTTTAGATTGGAACTTTGTTCTTGCTCCTGCCTCAGTCCGTCCAATTAGAAGAGAGAATCTTCTCACCTGGTTTGTTCTGATGCATATTGACACACACCGATTTGAAAAGAAAGAGAACCGAAGTGAACACTTGTGTTGGTCAGGGTCAACCGGATTTATTACTGTTCTTGTAGCTCTAATCTCTCATCGTCAACATGTATCAGACCTGATGAACGCTGGATGTTTTAATGTTCATGATACACACACACTTTACTAACAGGTTGGATCCAGTATGGATCGACTAATGAGCTAGTCGGACCACAAATCCCCCCTGGTGCTTCATACAGGACATTCTTTTGATATATATCAAAGCGCCGCAGTCTTGTTTCTGAAAGCGAATGTTATATATAACAACATACCACCGAGTCTCGTTTCACTTCCTTATTGGAGTTAATATAACGGCTTGTTTTTTTACTTATGAACGTTTAGAGTCATCGGGATGACGGTAGGCGAGCAGAGTTTGGTGTGCTTCCGTCGCCTAGAGTGGGCAATAAAAAGTTCTTAAATCTCATTCACATAGTGCTGCAGGCGAAGGTAGTTTACTTCCAGATTGTTAAAAGCGGGATGGGCTTTAACTGTATATTCAAATGCTTTTCTCCTGACGATTTAAGATCAACGGATGTTGTTGAAGTTGTTTACTGCCTCACCCTACTTACTTGGTTTTATGGTTTTGTATATACGACAAAAGAACAAATGTTATTGATACAGGAGCATTTTATAGAACATCTAGTTCTCTTGACAACGCCTCTGTTCTTATATAATCTCTAATAATTAATTTCAGTATGGGTGAGGAAATAATCCCAATCTCTCTTAAGGCAATCCTCCTCATGGAAATCTTTCGGCTCATTGAGGATTAATGACATCTGTTCTGCAGCTGCTTTTTCAAACCCCACCAAAGATTTGGAAAGGACAATAGGATTTAAATCTGAGACTTAAGACGGAGACTTGAGAATATTCCAGGCAGTATTGATTACTTAGCCAAGCCAGTTACCAGGTTTCATTAATGTCTAATTGGGACCAAGGTTCAGTTTCACCACAGAAGACAAAACATTTTTCTTCAGGGTGACGAGGTGATTCAGTAGATCTGTGATGTCTGTCACTTGGTCATGTTATGCAGTTCCTTCAACAGAACATAAAATAAGTAATTGAAAACTGTCCTAAGATCACATTTTAAAAAAAAAAACGGCTTACACACAGTGGTACCATGTAACTCAAAAAAATCTTTAAATCTTGGAGAAATTTGTCTCCTAAAACTCCACACCTGCCTTATCATGGTGGCTTACTGGGTAGCACTGTCTCCTCACAGCAGGAAGGTCAGGGGTTCGATTCGGATCCTGTCCGCGTGGGTTTACTTTGGGTTATATGGTTTCTTCCTACAGTCCAAAAACATGCAAGTGAGGTGAACTGGAGACACTGAGTTGTCCATAAATGTCTGTAATACAACTTGTGAACTGATGAACCCTGTATTTGAGTACCCACTTAGCCAGCATGCCACCCTAAATACAAAATAAATAACTTGCTATATGAATAGAGTTATTCTTAAGTCTCACCTGTCTTACACCAGAGAGAATACAGATCCTAAATCAGGGTGATGGTCAGTCTGTCCAGGATTCTGTAAAGTTACTGTAAGGCAATAGGTGTGTCGTCTACCTAGGCACGTCTTACGTTTGGAATGTTTCGCTAGCATTAGCATGTGACGAGGTGGCACAAGCATTAGCATCTCAAATAACATCTACCGAGCCATTGTACACATTAAATAATAACATTCAATAATATGTAAAAACATCAAGTTTATTTCTTTTTTGAGAGCAGTCGTGAGTGAGAGCTAGGTTTTTAAACACACATGTCTTTTGTAAAAAAAATCTATACAAATTAATCTGATGCTGGTGAGCGGACAAAATAAATCGCGGCACCCTCCAAGCATCCACTTGTGTGTAGCGTACTGCTAATCAGAATGTCAGTGTATTGTTGTCATTACCATACGTTACCATGCACTATGTCAAGGAAGCAATTTATTTTCTCTACACTGAATCTTCCATGACGTAGTGTTACACCAGCAATAAAGAGGCTTTTAAAATCTCTTAATATTTCATATTTGTTTGGCAGAAGTATTTCGCATCGTAGGAGTTTTATAAGGACTGGATTTTTGCTCTGGCACCAAAGCATAAAAACTACTGGAGCAAAAAATGAGTGTAAAATGTGCTGATGCATTTGTGCCCGTGGGAAAATTGGTATTTGTTGAACACTCAAGCTTTGCTTCATTTCTTTTTTGATTGCAAATTGCACATTTTCGTGATATTCGACATAGTCGAGGTGTTAATAGTGCCGGTATTAAAGAGCAGAAAGGCTTTACGATGGTGCAGTGTTGGGCTTTATAATGGGACGGAAGGATTCGGGTCTCCTAGTGCTATTTTAACCACATGGGAGGAATTGTCCTTAATTATTTGATGGTGTGAGGTGTACATTGGGGCCTGGTCAGGATTTTGAAGTCACTGAAGTCAGAAGGTCACTGGTTCAAGCCCCACTACTGACAAGTTTCTGCTGTTGGACACTTGAGTAAGTCTCTTAACCCTCAACTGTGATGTCGCTTTGGTCTTTTGTTTGCCACTCAATGTACTGAGTTCCAAATCCAAAATTTTTCAAATGTGCTGAATAAACAATACACCATTTGGAATATTCAGGGCTGCCCAATTTAGGGCCCAGTAGATGGGACATTCTTTCAACAGATGTTTACCTCTGTTTAACTTTAACTGCAATACATCAACTGACCACAATTTGCCATGAGACAGTGTAGACAAGGCACATTTTAATTTATTTGTTTTGTTTTATTTTATTTTTGTAAATGGCACACACATTGCATGACACGCCCTGTGATGATCAACCCATGGTTGTGGTTGAGAAGCAGCTTGCAACTTTACACGCCCCCTGCAAGGCTGCTCCTGTCCTCAGCTGGAATAAAAGTGATGCAAACCCAAATAGACCCTTGTCGTGGGTTAATGATTAAGTGAAGGTTTGAAGAGGTTTTGTTCATGGCCTTGGTTCTGAGTCCAGGATGAAGCCTGAAAACATTGCAATGTGTTCTCCTTTTTTCCTCGTCCTTTCTGGACGGTTGGTAGATTTTTAAATAGCAATCGAGTGGTGGACATTGATGTAATGGTGCGTTTAAATCCAGCGGGAGCCTCTATTTCCTTTACAGATGAGCAGGAATTTGTAGACCCGGAATTTGGGTCCCAAAGCGACTGAGCAGACTGCCCTAGATCATGCAGAGTCAAGTGGCCAATTTTGCAAAATTAGGAGTAGTTTGGCCTTAATTCTCTAACACAAGGACATTTCTCTTGTGGTTCTGTGGCTGCTTTTTTCCCTCCCCTTGGCCTTAATTGAAAGTGAGAGCATGACAGTAGGACGGAGATTCCTCTACCCACAAACGCTAAAAGAAAACGACTAGACATGTTTACTGGGCCTGGCTGGCATCTGAATCTGATGAGCGCTTAGGCTGGACAATGTCATCTATTGACAATTTTTAATATTTGCGTTTCATGTGCAGCATTTACATGTTACTGACTTGAAGTTGCAATTTGCTGAATGAAATGTTGGCATGTGTGGGTTAAAGGCCTTGCTCAGGGCCCCAACACCTGGAGTTTTGCAGTGAGTGGCAGGTCTGTATCCAACAACAACCGGTTTCATTAGTCTAGTGCCTTAAACACCAAGCTATTACAATCATCAGGGGTATGGTCTTCAAAACGCTGTGTATGGACCATGATTTGGAGGTCCCTGTGCAGAGTGCATGGGTTAAAAAAAATTAAAGGTGTTTCACTAAATGCTGAATCCTAGAATCCCTACAATCAGGGATCCACCAGCAGCAGAAAAATGTAAAAATAAATAAGAGAAAACTGTTAAATGTAAGTAAGATTTTGAACCTCCACATTTTGTCCGTCATGGTTATGCATCCCCCATTCGGTGCCAGTGTGTTGAGTTTAGGTGCACACATGCATATCAGATCTGTCCAGTCCGTTCAGATATATTACATTATATACCCGACCTCTATCCCGACCAATTTGCAGAAGTGCTGAAATAAAGCAGAACATGGACCATTTTGGCTGAGTTTCAAACCCCTTTCTTCCTTTGCTCGATAGTGTAATCCCAGTCGTCCCATCAATCAGCCTGACTGCAGCCAGTGACTGCGAGCTGATGTGAATAGACCTACTTTAGCACCACTCACATAAAGGATGTGCTGATGATTGCCCATTCGGATTGGTGGCAGTGACGTGATGGTGGAGATTCAGTGCGTGTGCTGCCAAAAACATATATATATATATTTAGGGATTAAGGGATTAATTACTGAACCCATGGAAGTTGTTGGTGCTGTAAAAGTTTAAGTAATTGATTCTAAAGTGACATTTCAAATGAGAATTCCAATAAATATTTGATCTCATTTTGTTTCATTACTATTACCGTAAATTCCGGCCTATAAACCGCACCTGAGTATAAGCCGCACGCTCTAATTTTAGAAAGAAAATCAGTTT
>JAYDZG010000001.1:1741215-1753749 GCA_034509265.1 Microcambeva bendego | reverse complement strand
ACCTGGTAGCATGTCTTTGGACTGTTGGAGGAAACCGGAGTACCCGGAGGAAACCCACGCAGACACGGGGAGAACATGCAAACTCCACACAGAAAAGACCGAGATCGCCCCACCCTGGGACCGAACCCAGGACTTTACAATACAATACACAATACAATACACAACACAATACACAATAGCACTGCACCATACATAAACACACATCACATGTCAGTACAGTACGTTTGCGCTACCATACACCATCATACATTTCTTTTTTCCTTTTCTCACAAGTTTAGTGAGTACACAAGTTGTATTGAGCAGTCAGTGACCATTTTTATATCCAACTCAGCTCAGTTGCATGTTAGAAAATGTGTAGAGAGCCACTGTGGATGCGCAGGCACATGGAGAGAGAAAACTACGTAAGGTAAGTGCAAGCATAAAAAGAAAATACAGTTCAAGAAAAAGCATCCAGAGTGCATCATACAATATCATACAAGATCCCACAATACATTGAGTGGTTTACTATTAATAAAGGATCATCTAATTGTAACTAATAATTACTGATCTGTATATTTTAAGACATTCATTTTTAAGCCATGGAAGTTTAACTAGTATATTATTTTTACCCTTACCATTATTTGCTGATTCTGTGTTGTTTTGGAAGGTTTTTCATGCATGTCAATTGTTCTGTTCACCCGTGTTCTGTTGCAGTTTGGGTAACTATTTATTCAATTAAATAACACTGTCAAGCTTGCAAGGAACTTTGCTATTAGCATTTGATGGTAAATATTACTGCACAACAGATAAAACGTTCACTCATAACTTCCCCTGTTTCTTTAAAATCTTTTTCTCTTTTTTCAGCCCTGGGCTCCACAGAGAGCTTCGACGTTTTTGTCATATTGGCTGGTGGATGTTATGGATTAAACTAATCTTTGTGTTTACCGTTAATTACATACTGTCACTCAGTAACTGGCAGTGACCCTCCTTCACATACAGGTAGGTCTAAGAAGTGTGTGTGTGTGTGTGTGTGTGTGTGTGTGTGTGTGTGTGGTCAGGGGGTGTTTGGGGTGTCCAAGGATTATGTAAGGATGACCCACATATTACAAAAAATATATTTTTTTATGTATATTTCTGAAATGTACAATATTTTACCTTACCTCTTTTACCTCTGTCAGTTCAGCACCTACCATCGTATAATTTCAAGCTTTTCATTGGAGTAAAACAACTTGAATTGCGGTCATGGTAAAACACTGTAGGAATCTGTGTCTGTTCAGCCAAAAGCTTTGTTGTATTGGCTGGGCACTGATGTTGGTCAGGAAAGTCTTGGTTGATGCTCCAGTTCATTCCAAAGCAGTGGGGCTGAGGCCAGGTTTCTAGAATTTCTTTAAATGAATATTTTCTTCATGTCTTTATAGTTGCCGCTTGTTGCACATGAGCACAGTCATACTTCCCTAAACTGTTGCTGCAAAGTTAGAAGCTTAATATGTAATTTGCATAATATACCAAACAGCATTAGGTGTATCAGGCTGCGCACTAAGCAAAATTTATATAGTATACAGGATGGTGTTTGGAACTCAGCAGCTCTCCTATGATCTGTTTGCAGCCAGAAACCCAGGATTTATGCTGATATATTCCCAAACCTATGTCTCCAACCACACTCGCTAATAAAACTCCCAGAAATTGAGCGGGCGTGAGCATGACCTCTGTCGGTGTAAGTGCCAGCATTATTAAACTAACCTCTTTTATTAAACTAATCTTTCTCTGGACTGCTGAGTGTGAAAACGGAGCTGTTATTCAGCTGAGCTTTTACAACCAGCTGTTCTTTATTTATTTTTATCTGATTTTACTGCAGTTGTACATATGTGCCATATATGGAGCTCCAGAGGCAAGCACTGAGCTCAACCCTGTTAAACATCCCTTGAATCTGTAGAAACCATACTGAATAGTTCACCAGGTTGATCTCAGGATCCTGTGACAGTGCTAGCCACCTCAACACAGTTTCTCCAGGAGTCTCTCCAAAGTCTTCTCCTGGAGATACTAAAGACCCTCTAGTCTCAGTGGGAATGTGCATATTTGCCCTAAGATTTACCCCGTGAACAGGATGAAGTGATGGAAATCTGACAATTGATGAATGAATGAATAAATTCCAATATCCAATCCTGTTTTGTGGCAAAGATTTTAAAAGTCTTGTTTTCTGAGCTGGCTTGTAAAAGGAGTGAAATGTGCTCTCAACTGATTTGGGTATACAGATCACGTACACACATACACACTGATTCTCTTCCCTGGACCAGATAGGATCTTCCAGCAAGTCAATGCTACACATCACATGACTAGAAATATCCCACATTGGTTGGAAGACCATAACCAAGACTTCTAAGTACTACCTTGACCCCATAATTTCTCAAAATTAAACCCGACTGAGTATCTATAAGATCACCTGGATGGCTCTATCGATCCTCCCCAATGTTGCCTCCAGCAGCTGTGGAATGCACTGCAGTCAGCATGGCTCCAGATACTTGTGATAACCTACCAGATTTACAGTATATCTGATTAAATTAGCATCTATGATTCTAGCATCAACAAAGACAGTTTGAAATACCAGTTATAAAAAAAAAGCAACAGGAGGAACATAAAGGTTTGTTTCACATTCTCCCCAAACTTCTGAAATAAAGTGTTGTGGCCTAATGAGACATGTTTCTGCAGGACATGGGTCTCATTATGTCCCATAAACCTAACAATAATAATCAGGTTTTCATCCACCCCACAGCATGAAGACGGCTCTGCTCAGGCTAGTCAATGATCGACTCCAGCTTCTGATCTTAATATTCTCATCCCGCTTGATCTCGGCTCAGCCCCTGCTAGTGTCTACTATGACATACTGCTTGCCCACAAATTGTCATTATGGACACAGCTCTCCTGTTTTTTTTCTTACCTTACTGACAGACAATGCTTCATCTGATTCAAAAACATAAATCATCCACTGCTAAGTTTCCCAAGGATCTTTTTTGTATATTTTCTTTTATTTTGGTCACATCAACCAGTGGAACAGCCTGATTTTTTTACAGTTATGCTCATGATAGCCAGATCTACATCAACACACTTATCCCCATACTTCATTAACATCCGTTACTGCCATATAAGGCAGAGTTCTTCAAACTTTTTATTTTAGCAACCCACATTGTGTCTATGATTTTTACTGTGACCCATGCAGAACAAAACACATGAAAAAAAAAATCAATTCATGTCATTGGTGGCAATCTGGTCCCACTGTGGGTTAAAGGATGTAACATAATTTCACCACATGGAGGCATTTATGTGTAAGTTTAATTTGAGCTCATCTTCCTGCGCTTGTTTATTCAATTACTATTTTTCTCTGTGATCCACTCATGGGTCGTAACCCAAACCCTGATACATAAAGGACTGGATGCATTAATTTTTTACATTTACATTTGCGGTATTGACTGGACCCACAACCATGAGTGAAATCAGTTTGAGCATCTTGCTCAAAGGCCCAGTAAACTTGTGTTTGGTGGGACTTGAACCAATAACCTCATACTTACTAATTCAGAACCTTGAAAAATAGAATAGTAGAAGGGGTGTCGTAGTCAGGTGGAGGTTTTTTGAATGCTCTTGGTATTTGACTTCATGTGGTTTTGCTTTATGTTCATGGTTTGTTATGCTTTTTGATCTGTCATGCCATAAGTAGCTTTTGGTTTTGTCATATAGTTTCTTAGCTTAGCGTTTAGGTTTGTTAAAGTTTTCTGTGGTTAGGTCATAACATTAGCATTCTTGTATTTTCAGAGTAGATTTGACACTTAGCATTAAGCTTAGCAGAGGTCTCATGTGTTTGTATCTCACCTTGTCTTGTGTAAGTCTTTGTTCTTATTTCATATTTAATTGAAATGTGTCTGCGGGTGTTCATACCCCTCTCTTGTCCTGTACCAGCCCTATTTGTTTCAATACTACAATAACAGACTTCTTGAAATGTAGTCATGGTTTTCATTTTGGTCATCTTAAGACTTTTAGTGGCCCAATCTGGCCGTTCATACAGAAGATCTCTATTTAAATATTAAATAAGTATTTAAATGTAAATAAATAAATCTAATACTACAACAGGGAGAGAACAGGATCAAACTATTTAATTAGAGAAATCTTTTGTGTTAGGAAACTTTGTTCTTTAGCTGCTAAATATTTGTGGCAAAACATGACCAGGTTGTTCATGACTGATTCTTTTGTTAAAGAAGTTTGAACCAACTTTTTTTATCAGTAGAAAGTTCTCTAACCATCTTGTTAAGATTGTATTGTCATATTGTATTTTGGTGTCGCAGACATCAAAAGAAAAAGAAAAGAAATGTTACATTTGTTTCATTTTTAATAATTGGCAATTATAAATGATCTATGTATGCTTTATCTGCATTATTCACTCATATATAACCAATCAAAACATGGGTCTAATTCCATCCCATAAATCTAACAATAACCAGTCAGGTCCACCCCATAAAACAACCACAGCTCTGCACAGGCTAGACATTGATCTACTTCTAGCCTGACTCCCTGCTTGAACCGGGCTACATGTGTATCACCTATCATTAAAAAAAATAATAATTAATAAATTAAAATTAAATCTATGTATGCTTGATTTGCATTACTTGCTGTGTGTAATTATGTTCATAGAAACATGGGTGTGGCCACAGAACCAGACCACAACAAACTGAGTTTAAATGATACAGTATTCAGGGACCACCTGGTTCTGTGGTTAAACAGAAGCGCTAAACACTGACGCAGCAGCATGTCGCGTGAAACAATGAAGCCATGCGAGAAAAGAAAAAAAGCAGAAATGCAAACTCTGTAGAAAAGAACGAAGCCTCAAGGCAGGCTAAAGACTTTGTTCTATTAAGCAGAGTCTGTCTTACTGCTCCTTAATTCAGCTGCTTTGTCTATTATTTCTTAATCCACACTTTACAAATAAAATCCCCTTCCCAAAATTCAGATAGCTTTCAGTGCCCGAGTGGTTTCGTATTATTATAGCTAGTGGAAAAAATGGAGAGTGTTAGCATGACCTAGAACAATCCTTTCCAAACGATGTTAGTTTTTCTCTAAACCACTTAGGTGTGAACGCTGTGTGTCTTTTCGTTTCATTTCACACCCATTATGTCTGAGTGGGTTCTACTCCCATTTTTTTGCCCTCCCATGCACCCAATTCTAGAAGGTTCTGACTTTAAAAGAAAATTGGATTAAAACACACGCAATTGATTTTTACTTGTAAGTTATGATGACGGGAGCCACGGTGGCTATGTGTGTAGCACTGTCGCCTCACAGCAAGAAGGTCCTGGGTCTGATCCCCAAATGAGGCAGTACAGGTCCTTTCTGTGTGGAGTTTTACATGTTCTCCCCATGTCTGTGTGGGTTTCCTCAGGGTGATCTGATTTCATCCGAGAGTCCAAAATTATGCAAGTGAGGGGAATTGAACACACTGAATTGCCCTATGGGTGTGGGTAGGTGTAGATGCACATTTACGAATAGCTGAGATTCCCTCACCATCTGGAACTCTGACTGAAAAAGCGATTCTTTAAATATAGTTAATTTTCTTTCTATCAAAGATATTTTATTAGTATACAAGTGGACAATTATAATTCTTGCTTCGTGTTCGAGAACATGAATTTAAACATTGATGCCAGGCCTAAAATAGTGCATTTGAGTTTAATATGTATTAATAAATTGTGTAAAATGTATTTGTAAATTGTGTAACCATGTTGGTGTACCACCAAAGTATCTAACCACCAACAAGTTGTTTCACTAGAACAGCTCCTGTGAAGGAACTATATAGTAGTGCACACATTTTCATGCTGAATTACTTAATTACTACTAATTTGTGCTCATTCCTTGGCCTCAACTAAGGACGTACAAGACAAGACAGAGTTTGAAGGCCGGTGATGAGCACTTAAGATGAGAAGCATTTCAAGTGATTAGCTCTGCACAATAGACTTTAAAGTGGCTCTGCACATAGCAGAGTTGTTTCTAAATAAAGTGAATTTCTTCAAAATGGTAATTATCCAAAACTGGAACAACTGGTGTACCTACTTCTAGCATCAGCAGGTTTTAAGGTCAGGTTTTACACACGTTGATAGTTCCCGGTTACACTAAATTCATCAGTTCAAGTTTAATTGAACAATATTTAATATTAAAAAAAAATTTCTCAGTATTTGTATTTTGGATAAACACACAAATGTGTAGAACATGAAAACTCCACATAGAAAGACCTTCTCGCTGTAAACTTCTGGCTGTGCTACTCTCCAATAAACCATGCAAGCAATTCAGATGACATAATGATAATAATTGTTTAATGTTTAGGGGTGTCTAACTGACTCACTATCTAAGGAAACTCCAAAGTCTGCAACTGCCAGGATTCAGGGTTTGAATCAGGCAGATAGGCATTACATTACAGTAAGTCTACAGTCTGAGCAATTAAGGGCCTTGTTCAAGGGCCCAACATCAGCAACCTTGCTGTGGTGAGGTTTGAACCAGTGACCTGCTGATTACTAGTCCAGTGCCTTAACCTCAAGGCTACAGCTTCCCTGAACCAAGGGAACTCATCAACCTACGAGTCAGGTAGCAGAAACCACAGAGCTCATTTTGTTGGTGAGTATCAAGGCTGAATTCTCTCTAACACAGTCAGTGGTGATTTTGCTTCTCTTCAGATGGGCTGCAAGTGTTAAATGCTTTCTGAAGTAGATGCAGCAGATTTGTTTTTTTCTGGGTGTGGTGGGGTCCACAACTGTGGTCAGCATCACACCGCATGATCGATTGCTTCTAAAGAAAAAAGTGAGAACAAGTGCTAACTCCCAGATTTACCTGCAGACTCGACAAAAACAAGCCACGGCCTCCAGCTTGGCCAGGAGACCTCTGCGCGACTGCAGTCTTGTTTACTGAACCTGCCTCACCCCTTATAAAACTCACTGTCAAAATTTAAACAACCCCCTTACACTTTTTATGTGATCACACTGCCAAAACATAAATTAAATTTGACATACACCAACCAGGTATAACAATATGACCACTGAGAGGTGAAGTGAAAAACACTAAGTATCTCCTTATCACGGCAACTATTATTCCATGGTATATATCAGGCAGCAAGTCAACATTTTATCTTTAAGTTGACAATGGCCAAAATTATGATGGCTAGACGACTGAGTATCACCAAATCTGCTGCCCATGTGGGGTGTTCTCAGTCTGTATTGGTCAGTGTACATCAAAAGTGGTTCAAGATAAAGAACAGTGGCACACCAGCGACCGGGTCATCTTTTCCGGTCCAGTTTATTTTGAAAAACATTATCACAGTGTGTTTATTTATCGATCTTTTTCTGAATTTGAACAGAGGAACACTAACCGTGGGATCCTGATGAGCACCGGGGGTTTTGTTTGGGCATCATGCTGAGCCTCCCGTTGGCACTTGAGATGTTAGAGCTGTATGTGGTCCTGCAAAAAAATAATAATATGAATTACTGTTTAGTCTTTTGTTAAAATGGGATAAAGATATACACATGGTTCTAAGACACAGTTGGGTTATTTGGTGAAAGGAAATGGTAACCCAAGTGCTGGGTTTAGAAAAGAACCTTTTATAGTTATTTATGAAAGTAAGAAATAACTCATAATTTTATTGGAGTGAGAAAAGTCTGAAAATGATAAAGTGCGAGTCAAGGAACTTAAAACACTCAGTATGTCAAGCACACACACTACATTTTACTTTACTTTGACAAAGTACACATATTTATTAACAAAACAGTAGAAATCCCTTATTAATTACATCTATGTCTCTGGGCTGTCCCTGAATATCTCAGCAGTGATGTTATACATGTAGCAGGTCTCATGAGTAGCAGCTAATCATGTGTTCACAAATACAAGGTGCATTAGCGATTAATATTTAGAATAAATCTTTGTTGCTCTTCAGCTCGAGCTCTCGTTCTTCATCCTTCACTTCTCCACCACAGGAGAGTCTTGCCCTTCCTCTTGACTTTTTTATTTGTTTGTGAATAAAGAGTCTTCTGTTGGCCTGGGCCTACATTAATCCTGATCCTCTCCCACTTCCACTTCTGGTTGACACATCATGAGTGCTTTTCAATTTGAAATGAGCCGAAAAGAGAGTGGGAAGAAATGAATTAAGACAACGAGGACAAGTGCCGTTCAGGGGGCCGTATGTGTTTGTGTAAGAAACCCTTCAGTTTATTATGTTTGAAGTATTGTAACGACTGTGTGCTTCTATGACGGAAACCGTTTTGACAGTGACCAGACGTATTGGATGAGAATAAAAGGACATCCATGTTTAGGGAGGCTTTTATTGCATTTGCAGTAAAGATGATTCAAGCTGATGTGACTTTGGGACGTTATCGTGTCAGCCCCCGTATTTCTGCCGTCATCCGTTAAGTCCTCGTCTTCATCAAGAACGCAAAGCGAAGGGACGGATGAAAGACTTATGTTGAGATAAAACAGCATGGGTGTAAATGTTGCATGGAGATGCATAAGTGAAAAGTGGTGTTAAATAATTTGGCCCCAGTTTATGACGTGACTCTGAGGACCTGCACTCAAAGCTCAAATCTGAAAAGGCACAAACTACATTATTTTATATCTGAGAGAAAGGAGAAAAAGATATTAAAAGAAAGAGAAGATGAATGCTGTTGTGAAGGTTTGCTTTATAAATTTGTCCGTGATTTAGCCTGTTGCATAAAAAATACGAGCATTCCACACTTTTCAATAAAAAAAAAAAAAAAAAAAAAAAAAAAAAAAATTAAAGATTTTTATACTCACTATGATATTCTGTTAATTACTACATACGCCTTTCCTCGATCAATTTGTACCCTTAATGCAAGAACTTGTGCCTCCTTGAGCAGTAAAACAAAGGGGTGAGCGATTTAAACAAAGTGGCAAGGGCACATTCACATGAGAAGTGTTTTTCTCTTTAAGCATTGTTGCAAGCACAAAACACAGGCTCATTACAGCAAATGTGTGCAGTGCACGCCGCTACTGCGGCTTGAACTGGACTACGGCAGAGGTTTCCAACCTTTCTTGTGCCACGGACAGGTTTCACATAAGAAATCATTTTAACAGACTAGCTGGGTATGATGATTGACAATATATAAGTGAAACTATAGAATGCTGAGCTTTGTTTCTGCTTTCTGATTATTCTGATTATTATTTCAGTGCAGCCTATTAATAAATGACCCATGGGCCATTACAGGTCCGTTAAGGAGTATGGTATTCCGAAATCTTCCCATTTAAGAAGCATAATGAAACAAAGAAGTAAAGCTGAAGCTCAGGTTGTAATGTACTTTCATAAAAACGTATTTATTATTTATTTAATATATTTTCAGTGTCCAAGTGTCAAAACAAACCCCTACTATTTTAAATTAGCTTATATATACCATCGTGACTAACGGTGGAAAAAGAGGCATCAAGTTTTTTAAAATAATAAACCAGTTAATGACCTACAAATGAATATCTTAAAATGTAAAGATCCTAATTTAGACAGCCGGAGTGCCTCATAACTTCATTATTCCATAATAATCTTTTGCTGCTCTCTGCACTTTTCCAGTCTCCTGTTGGTCACTTGACACTAACTGATGGTATATTAGCTAAGCAAAGCATTTTTTTCACTCTGAGCTGCAGATTAAACTAACTTGTTTTGTGCAGAGTATGGCTATATCAGCTCTAACTCCTTGTTTATCCTGTTTACTAATTACAACATTAATTTAAACTACTGTTGTGTGTTCTCCAGGCCACACAGAAAGGAAGGAGGTCCGTGTTGAGTTTTCTTGCCAATGTCACCCTTGGCTTGCTCAGCTGGGGTTTTTGTTCTGTTGGGTCTGGTTTGATACAATGTCTACTGTGAAAAGTGCTAAACAAACCATTTTTACTTGATCTGACTGGATAAGGAGAGCTTTGGGGAATTGAAGTCTTTAACTTCTAACCATAATTTATTTACAAGCAGAATGCGCAGGAAGCCTCAAGAATTGTTCATTCTTTGAATTGATGTTATTATTAATACTGTAAAAATTCAGTGTGTTTTGTAAAACTTCCAAAGCAAAATGTTTTTTTTTCCAGGACTGGCTCGGTAACGGATGTGAAAAAATATGTCCACTCTGTGAAGATAGAAGAGGCTGCAAAAAAAGTACAGGCACAAACAAGTCACAACATCCATAGCTGAATATTTTATGCATGGCCGAGCTGAGCTCAGCAGATCAGGATAAGATGCACAGTTGTTTTTGAAAAGTGAAATCACTGAATTGAGAAAAATTAGCATGCAACTAAAGCATGTGGTTATCTGACGGGCAGAACATATTGCTTTCACTATAATTAATTGAGAAATGAGTCTTAATGTTAAAGATTCTTTGCAGAGATAGTTTTTTAAAAAAGCTGTGTTGCATAATAGATAGTCGCAGGTCATATCAGCTCAAGCAAGGCTAAACAAAAAAGCAATGACTGTAAAGCAGAACCAACCTCCTTCCTCAGTGAGAAGAAATAAAAAGAGAAAATGAGAATAAAATAAATAGCTAAGAGAGAAGATTCAATTTAAGCCAAAAAAGTGTTTTATTTTTATTCATGAGAGGGAATTTATAAGGAAAAATACAGAAAGAAAACACACCAGTTAGGTTGGGTTTGGCTTCTCCTGGATCACTGGGCTTAATGCATTAACACAGGATGCCGGCAGATCATATGTTCTTTGTCATCCCCAATTGATGCTCAATCCTATCTTACACCCCACCAACTGTCTATTTTCACGCCTTGCATCTGCAAAATAGCAATCTGCTTGTGAATATATAAACACGGATGGGGCAGTTGGTCTAGAAAGGAGGTGTGTTCAGACCACACCTGGCACTGCAGGGTGATCATGTTACCAGGTTGGTCCCTTGAACATTTGTTATTGACCCATACTTCTGTGATTTTTTTATTGAAGCCAGTCTCGTGCATGGAGAGTGACTTACTCATGGAGAGTCATCTTTGGCTTCTAACAAGGGTCCTCATACAGCATCCAAGATCTAGTCCACTTGTTAGTCCCACCCAATTTTGTCTGCTGCAGGCACTGCCAGTCATGCCCACTAGGGTGCACTCAGTCAAGCAGTACCAGAGCTGAGATTCTCACACATACAACTAAAATCCCAAACCTGCCCTTAAATAATCATTTGTTATAAGTGTCTGACTTCAACTGAGTGTAAAGTACACTCCTCTGGGGTAGATGTGTGTGAATGATGAAAAAATTAGATGCACACAAAGACACTTTGCAATTTGTCAAAACATTTAATTAATTAATTTATACTTTGTTTTACCGCCACTCTATACTGATTATAGAGATCACACACACACACACACACACACACACATTTACATTTACAGCATTTAGCAGACGCCTTCATCCAGAGGGATGTACAGTACAGTTACAGTATACAGTCTGAGCAACAAGGGTCAAGGGCCTTGCTCAAGGGCCCAACAGCAGCAACCTGGCAGTGATGAGATTTGAACTGGCGACTTTCAGATTACTAGTCTAACTACTAGAATACGGCTGACTACACACACACACACACTCACCGCCCCACCACACACACACACACATACATTTTCCACGACTGTGTTCAACATAACCTGCATACCAATTAAACTTGCGTAATGAATAACGGTTTCCTGACATGAATGTAAACAAAAGTGTAAAACTTGACTCTAAACCAACACACAGACACACATCTTGCTATGGGGCAACAGCACTGGCAACATCTGCTGGAGATGTTCACATGTCACAAAATATAAGTCATGTCACAAGTCTTTAAGCGAGTCAAGTCACGAGTCAGTAATATACTTGAAGCAAAAATTGGAAATGAGGAATAAACAAATAATCTGTAAGCTAAAAAAAAACAGCCACATATGCTGTAATTGCATTTTGCTGTTTTAATTTGTGCCTTTGCTTTCCTAGTCTTTTTTCATATTGTTCTCATTGAAAAACAAAAGCGCTCAATATATCATGGCACACAGGCCAAAATCCATAACACAGCAAAACAAAATTCAAACCACTGCCTTACCTTGGCCTCTGTTCTTCCAAATACTATTAATTTTTAAAGGGAGTTTTTCTTCTGAAAATTTGCTTATAATTAAAAACCTTCAAACTTTGCCCGGCTGTAAAACACGAACTCATTAGAAAGTCGATCAAGAGTTTCATTCACACTGATCATCTGTGTGATCCTGCAAAAAATGCAAATAACATCATTTCTAACTAAAAAGTTTAATTAGGACCTCTGATTGGTTGAGAAAGTCCTCTTTCAACCATTAGCAGCAATTCTGTAACATTATCTAACAATCTAACATTAATTTTATTAATACTTAGCAAACCGGATTAAACAGCCAAACAGGCCTTATTTGACCCCTAATTTAGACAGCCGGAGTGCCTCATAACTTCATTATTCCATAATAATCTTTCGCTGCTCTCTGCACTTTTCCAGTCTCCTGTTGGTCACTTGACACTAACTGATGGTATATTAGCTAAGCAAAGCATTTTTTTCACTCTGAGCTGCA
>JAYDZG010000001.1:1715489-1727471 GCA_034509265.1 Microcambeva bendego | reverse complement strand
GGGGTGCTTGTCATAAAATGTTGAAAATTCCTGGTCTAAACAACAACTGCTTAATCATGTGCTCGCTAAATTGCTATCTGTTGATGAATACTTGAGTATAGTGTGTTCATCTATGTATGTTATGGCTAAATGTATGAGTTCACTACTGGCTGGTGAAAAGATGGGCCAGATTGCTAGGGCAAGGCGTGTGCAGCATGAATCCTTTGATCGTGTATCGCTCTTCTTGAACATAATGCACCCTCTTTCATCCAGCATGGTACGTTCAACATTTTATTTGTCCTGAAACATTACATTGAGCTGCTTGCTTGACTGTAGGTGCATTTCTAAATCCTCTGGGACAAAGCACAAGGGATTGTGGCTCTCCAGGACAGAGCCATTTAAAGATCTCTGTCTCCGTGAGGAATGAGGATTTAATGAGGATTTACACTCAGCCTAGCTAGGTGTGTTGCTCTGAATTTCACGCCTTTCAAGGGGTTTTATGCAGAGAATATATAGCTGACACATGCACATCGTTATCAGCACGAGAATGAAGGAGACATCCGGCCGTAATAAACCTCTCTGCCCGAGTCCAGTCACTTCATCAGCCTGACTAATTAGCAGTTAGCATGTTTTGTTAGCATAGATTAAGCATTTCCAAGGCAATGTTGTGTGGATTGAAGACACTGCATGCTAATAAGACGGATCTGTTATGGGTCATTGTGCCTGTTCGGCTGGCTCTAATTGGTCATTAGACACTGGCATGGCATCCATCCACGTGTGCTATGCCAGTCTTTGATTTTGTGCCCAAGGAAACCTGAATGGAACCGTGATTAATGTATTTTTGAGGCTATTTGAATAAAGTTGGTGGACACATGACACACCCAGGAAAAAAGAAACAGTATAAGCATTGATATAAGCAGTGTTAGCTCACTAATGGAGTATTGATCAGACGGATGCTAGTTCAAGCCTCATCAGCTTCATGTTGCCGCTGTTGGGTCTCAATCCTTCATCCTCACTTTATCCTTCATTAGCTCATAACATATTCAATGACAATGGTAAACGCTAAATATTTTGAATACCAAATGTTTAGGTGACGCACCACCTCATTAGGACAGGTATGCCAACCCAATAAGCTTGCAAGTCTTCTGATGTGTTCAGTACAAGGGAACTAGCAGCTGTCATGTTAAAATAAACACGAATGCCCTGAAAATTTGCTTTATGTTAAGTTTAAATCGAAAGAAGTAGGTGGCGATTCCGAAAGTTAAGACATATGACCAACACTGGACTATGTTTCCAGGCTTAATTTCCCTTTAGACCAACTTTATTGGAATGCAGTTTGCACGGCTTTCTGTTTTTAATTGAATTTCACAGACTCTTATAATAAGAATCTAGTTTTCTATTAGGGACTAGTTTAACTTTGCTAATTAAAATGCACATGTATTAAGTTTATTTGTAAAAGTTGGAGCAAAAAATCCTGTTAACCAGTAAATGTACTCCAAAATAAAATAATAATTATAAAGATAACAAAGGGTGGCTGATTAACTGGAGTATAAAGTCAAAATAGACTTATTGTAGAGATTAAGGTACTGGACTAGTATTCACTGCCTACGCTTTCACTTTTGAACTCTTAACCCTCAATTGCTTTAACTGGATTGTGAGGTGGAGAAAAAGCTGCTAAATGCCTCAAATATAAATGGAAGAAAGAAATATGCTTCATTATGGATTATTCAATCATTCAATCCGAGACATACCTGGCGTACTAGTGTATGTTCATGGGTTCTTCAAAAGGTTTCCTCACATTTTTAAACTCTATTTATTAAGAATTTAACTTTTCTACACAGACACTTTACTTTGTGAAGCATTTTCTCAACGTCGTATCATTTTAATTAAATCAGCACAAAAGGTCTGTTTGCACCCAGGTACACATCACACACACAAAATAAAAAAGCAACCAAGCCAAACTGCGCATGTCCACCACGACTGCTAAGCTACTTGTATCATTCGTGAATAAATATATTCACGTTTTAGCACATTTTAGTATATATATATATATACTAAAATGTGCTATATATATATACTAGACACATACACACTAGAGAACACTAGGGGGCAGTGAGCATATATGTCTGGCCCTAGCCACTGCGTCCAGGGAGAAGTTAGAGGGTTGGGTGCCTTGCTTGAGGGCACTTCAGTCCAGTTTATTTTTTTATTTTTTTATTTATTTTTCTGTTCGATTGTTCTACATTTAAAATGTTTTTTTGCAATTTAACTGAATTGCAGGTCTTTCAATTTTTCAATGTTTGTTTTTTGTGTTTTTTAGTGTTTTACTACTTATTAAAATTAAATGAAACCTTTGTAACCTAACAACGTGTCTGTGAATTACTCTGTGGTTACAGTTGTAATTAATTTTATTTAATGGATGGGTGATGTGGGGGCTTCAGGTACTCAAGTTACTCAGATCAGAAATATAATGTCATTTGTGTTAAATGCAGGCTTATCATGGACAATTTAACTGTTTTCTGTACACTGAAGGAGACGTAGTGGTGTGCTAGCGGGTTGTGTTGCCTCAGACCATTGGTTTGATTGACCAAAGGCTTACTGTGTTAGCTTAGTAAGCTAAAACTATGGTGATGTAATCACTGAATAAGTAGTGCATCTAAATAATCTTCCTTATGAGTTCAATGTCTTTTTAGAGTCATTTCTACTGAGGCAGCTTCTCAGGCAGGTAGTTGGCAGCAAGACAGTCTCCTTATTGCTAGGCAGAGTATATACTCTATTCTGAACAAAGATCATTTTACCAGTGCAGTTGTTAGGGCTTGTTATAACAGCTGTATTAATCCTCAGTACTGTATGACACAGTGTATGAAGGATTGAAGCCACCATATATTTTAGCTGTTTGCACATCAGTTGCTACGAACCCCATTATACAGCAGCTCTAATGAAAGTCAGTCTAAATTAGTCTTTTAAACATAATCAGATGAGATTCAGAGTGAAATGAGGCTAATTTGAAAGTGAAATCATTATGACTTAATTTGATTGCTAAGAAAGAACCTCTTAGTGAATGTCTGCTCTGGTTGCTTTGATGCTCGAATTCAATCACCCTGGGCATGTAATCCAAAAATGTGTTCCTGTTAAGATTTTTGTTTTCATTCGAGAATAGAGAAATGAAATAAATATTTTGGAAAGTAGCGCAAGCTACGGTGGCTTAGGCTGAATGAAATGTAATTGTTTTCCCTTTGCGTTTGCGTGTCGTGAATGCAAAGTGGGTGTTATGGATTTAAAATCAGTGTCTGAGGATAACAAAAGATACCACACACGCACAAGCACACACACACACACACACACACACACATTATGACTACTTCCCACTTTCAACAGCGGTGGCCGCAACATGGGCTGGTGAATGTTTTTGTGGCATTCACTGTAAACACATCAATGTAGAGGACACTCAACTGATTTGAGTATTAATCCATCCTTACAGATCCCGTACACCAATTCATGCTGATTGCCTTCCCTGGAGTGGATGGGATCTTCCAGCAAAATGATGCCACATTGGTTGGAACAAGAACACTACTTATTTCCCCAGACTTTAACCCAAGTGAGCAGCTGTAAGATGCACTGCATGGATCCGTATAGCTGTGACAGCCTACTTGGACCTTTTGAGTTACTCCCAGCTGCATACACAGATTACTCAGGATATTAGGATGGCTTCCCAGAAGAGTGTCTGTTGTTATAGCTAAAAATGACATAGACATGAGATGTCAAACAAACTCATGGTCCGGTGTCCAAATATGCTTGGACTTGTGTGTCTGCACTTTTATTTCCATATAAGAAATGTTACCTTGTTATTGTTATCTGGTATTGGTATCTCAATTCCTAGGGAACCAAGGTTGGTAACTGAATTCCAATTCATTTAGCACAACATGAACCAATATCCTTGCATAAGCTAGGTTGTAAAAACATGTTGAGCCTCTTGTCTGAAGGTCTCACCTTGTATGTTTTGAGTGCAACGTGACAAATAAGAATCAGAATCACCATCTTCTATGAAAATGTGGCTTTCTCTTTCCAGGTGAAGAGGAACAACTCTCTTCAGGTGTCACACATCCCTCAAGTGCAGAAAACAAGATTATGAGATCCAGAGCAGAGGCAGCCGTGTACCTTTTGTTCTCCATAGGAATGGGAATTGTAGTGGGGTAGTGAGCAAATGAAAAAGGTCACAAGCACACTTGAGAGAAATTATGTTCCTTTGCTTGGTGGCAGCTCTGCCATTCAGGAGAACCTCGAAATGGATCAGACATCTCACAAGGATCGACCAAATTCAGATTCTACTGAAGATTTTTTTCAGGGATGTCTAACACCAGCTTGACCTTGTGGCAAACCCAGACTTGTCACTTCAAATCAGTTATTTCCCCTACTGGCATTTACAAAACTGATGAAGCCTAAAGCATACCAAGAAATGGTCACAGAAAGAAAAAAATGTGATGAAAGATGATTCAGAAGCCAGGTCTCTGGTAATCTGGCGTGTCGTGGCACCTTTACACATTAATTATTATGTTAGGTTCTGTGTGTTATCAGTAAATACAGAGCCGGGGGGTAGCGTTGCCCTTTGAGTAGCTCGCAGACTCTTAATTTTGCCCATTTGTTTTGTACTTTTGAAAAAATTTCCAAAATTAGTGCTATATTTAGTCTTATTGTAGTCAGACAGGGTGCAGATTTGCATCCTGATCAGGATAAAAGCGGTAGTATATAATAAAAACTTAATAATAATCAGAGTCAGAGTCTTTATTGTCCTTTCAGATACATACAGCTACAAATTGAAACAAAGCAAGGTTCCTCCGGGAGCATGGTGCAACACAGAACCAAAGTGCAAAGCAACACATTTAATTAAAAGAGATGAGACTAGAGACGAGTGTTGGTTAGTAGATTGTACTGAGTTACTGCTGCATCATTTATATTATGATATAAAGTTAGCAGCGTCGAGTTTTTATAGTAGCGGTGATATCAACGAGATTAAGCAGATGAGATATTAACATATAATAATAGATTAAAGTGCCAAATGCCAAGCATGTGCATATTTGTGATATTGTGCAAAGTAACACAGTAGTTGTGTGTATTTAATTTGTGAGTGTGTGCTTGTGTGTCAGGTTCCTTTGTGTGTCTGAGTCCGTGACGTGTGTAAGTATGTGCTTGACAGAGTCCATCCTGTAGATGTGCATGTGTCAAAGTCCATCTTGTGAGTGTCAGAGTTCATAATAAATATATGCCAGAGTCCATCATGTTGTGTGTGTGTGTGTGTGTGTCAGATCAGAGTTGAGGAGTCGGATGGCTTGTGGAATGAAACTGATGCAAAGTCTGTGTTGGTCCGAATGCTGCAGCATCTTCTCAGAGATGAAAGGAGAGTAAAAAGTCCATGGGATAGATGAGATGTATACTCCACAATGCTGAGAGCTTTATGGATGCCGCGGTTATAAAAAAAAATCCATGAGAGATGGACAGCAAATTCATCATGACCCTGCCAGGCATTTTATCCCTCATACATTGCCCTTGTAAAGAGTTTAGAAGCACGGCACCTCTTATCCACCAAACACATTAGCACTGAGAAACGGCTGTGAGGAGTCGGGGCTTGTACAGGGAATACGTTCCACAGGGGGTCAAGTATTTAAGTGAAGGTATTTGAATATTATATTAAGAATATTTAAAGCATCACGTTGATTTAAAAAATATATTTTCGCTTGTCAAGAGCTTTTCCAGTGGTTTATTTTGGGGTACGGCAAGTTCCATGTTGACACACTGAAGGGGGAAACCCATGTTCTCCAATATTAGCTTGAAATACTAATAATACTGATAATCCTTTTTTTTCCTGGTTGTGTGAAAATATATGTTTGTTGTATATCTCAACTATTACAAAAGTAAAAAAAAACCTTTACAATGACATCCTTAAACAAATCCATTTCTTTTGTGACCCAGCAGGGTGGAATGTGATTGATGGTATGGGCTGGGGTAGACACACTGGCTGGAGAGTGTGATGGCGACAGGATGTTATCAATCCTCCAGCTATGACTCATGTCTCTGTGAGTCAGTACAGAAAGAAATGACAAGTACGGATTAAAAACGTCCGCTGAGCTCCGCCGTGACAGATCTGATAGAGATTAAATTAAGTCTAGAGGTACAGGAGCTCTGATGGTGTGGGACTGTGTCTGTGTGCATTTAGAAAAAAAGAGAGAAGGATTCTCGCTCTTCAAAACCAATTGATCTGAAAAAAATAAAGATTTTAAATTATTTTTGTAATGATAAACGTCTTTAACATTCTGTGTTTAAAAATGATATTTTAGTAACTCAATACATCTCCAAACTCTTAGGGTTCAAAATAAATAAAACAAATAAATGTCATCACAAATGACTATAATACAGATGAATACAGACTTTTTCCATGCGTGTCTATTTATTAAATTTGAACTTACTAATGAAATATATCTGAAATTGAACCGTATTCTATTGAGGTTAAGATAAAGAAATCAATGAATTAATGACAAAATGAATAAATATCTGATCACAAGCTTTAAATGTGCAGTTTTATTTTTACACGTCAGATTTGTCTTTAAACTTAAAAAAACACCTGAAATTGGCACACTTTAAAGTACCTCTAAATAAATGAATGAATAAATAAGTCAATAAAGGTAATAAATAAGTCAATAAAGGTAATCACACGATGTATTGTGATTTTAAACTAATAAATTCATAAAACAAAATGCATGCTCATGTGACCCAGCAGTCTATTACTCTAACCCACAAGCACAGAAACCAGAGTTTCTGTAATCGATCAGTCGGGCTTCTCCACAGGCGTGGATGGCTATGTTTGGAGGTGGAGAGCTGGCTGTTGGAGGATGGCTGATGTCCTGCGTTAAATTGGCACCCACTTGACAATATTCATGCCCCTCGATCAGTGTTTCCTGGTGGAACCGGACCCTACCGTGACTAAATATAACAATTTAACAATAAAACATGGTCTTCTGTTGGGGTGGCACAAAGTCAGTGGTTGTTTTGTTGTATTTCGTCTTGTAATTGCCCTTGGTGTGACTGTATAAATGTGCTTTGCTGTGTGATTTACTGGCAGACCGGATGCCTTCCTGCCTCACACTTAAGTGTTTTTTTTTCAGTGTAATGAAACAGCTAGCCATTATTTATCTACAGCTATTTATCTTCGGCGGGCATGTTCTAGGCTCACAGCTGATGCTTTCACATGAAAACATAACGACATTCACATATTGTGGGCTATAAAAGCGATACTGTGTCGGTCTGTGTGAAGAGCAGCAGTGGAGCTAAACAACAGGACGGTAAATGTCACGTAAACAGTGCAGATTTAGCAGAATTAAATGTAATAAAATGTTATTACTGTGTTCGTTCGGTAATAAATGTAGTGCTGTTAAACTACAGGTGGACTCTAGCCATTTAATAACATCTAATAAATCAGATAATATACCGTGAACACCACTACTCTAAAAAGTCTGTGCCCACATTATATGGCTAGTGTCCGGACACCACTCCTAATTAAGGGATTTAGGTAGACCTGGGCACACCTGGCCTTTTCTCTGTCCCTGACCAGAGTAAAGTGTATAGATCAGTTACTAGTCCGCACTCTACAGAACGTTTGAGTAGACACTTCCTAATTTCATCCGGCTATGCCTGTGGTGCGACCCCAGACATTAAACTGAATGATTCTGTCCTTATTTCTTGTTGTGAGTTGCACACTCTGTTGTTTCAGTACAGATTATGGCTGACCAGTCTCAGATGACTCAGTGGCTTTAGGGTCGTAAACAGTAATGGAAGCCGGTCGTGAGCACCACGAGCACCACTTTTTATTCCTGTCTCTGTACAATGTTGTAGAGTTCAAACTCAGCCAGGACCCAGTTAAAAATTTATTTTCAGAGCCACAGAGCATTTGATTGCGTGTTTAGTCGAGCCTTTTACAGCGCCGCTACACTTTAACGGCGCCTCTTTTAGGACTTTTCCTCCTACTTGGAGGTGGCATACATAAAAGCCACTGCATGGATTGGTGAAGAATCATAAAGTTAAAGACCATTAAGGACCCAAAAAACCTTATTTAATAAAAAAAATATTCATAATAATTATATGACATTTTATAACTTGTGTAAAATGAATAGAGGATGTTATATATTTAATAGAAATAAATATAAAAGGGAAGGTGCTGGTGAAGGTCGATTACTTCAACACCCAGTAATGAAGGATGAAGGTTCTTCTTCCATAACAGCACAGTAATGGCAGACCCCACAAACACATTCTGCTCTTTTCAGTTCATGCTTAGAACTAAACCCTGAGGGCACTCGGGTCTCAAATCTATGAGTTATTATCTCAGCTCTACTACCGGCAGGGTGGATGAGCAGTGCTGTATTCAGGTCGTAGTCTCCTCTGGAGGAATGGGTTTGAATCCCACATCTAACATACCTTTGACAGCAATTTCTATCAGGATCAAAATGTTTTATCTTCTATGGACAGTGATTGGCTCAGCTGTTGGGCTGAATGCTCATAAATGCTGAAATTATGACCTCTGCTGGCTGATGGATGGTACCTGCATAGAGACTAGGGAGGATGGAAATCAGCGCATGTCGGAAAGAGGCATTTTTTTTCAGCTGCTCCTATTTGGGGTCGCCACAGTGGATCGTGATTTGCATTATTGATTTAGCATAGTTTTTACACCGGATGCCCTTCCTAACACAACCCTCCCTATTTATCTGGGCTTGGTTCATGCACCCTAGTGCCTAGGTACCTATCACACAATTTGGTGTCTCCTATTCGACCGCAGAGTGAAGGCTGTGCAGTCATCAAGTGCTCAACCCCTAAGGAAACTCCATCAAGACAGAACGATGAGAACCAAAGAATGGTTCTCCATTACTGCCGGCGACAACATAAAGTTTATTAAAAGAAAATGTGCAACGTGCAAAGCTGTAATATTCTGGTTTAACACTTTTTTCTTTACAACTTAATTCCATATGCCTTCCGTCATAGTTTGTCTTCAGTATTAGAAAGTGTGTCCAAAGTTTTGACTGGTACAGAATATACATTGACAACTTAATTTTATCTTCATCGTTTGCTCAGACACAACCAGTCATGTCTGGGTAGACGTCCAGTCGGATCATAGCACAGCAATATTCAATATTCATATTGTGGCTACCAGTTCTCATTTTTTGCATTTTCATCAATGCTGTTCTTTCTTTCATTTGTTACTTTGCTTCTGATATTTTGCCAAATGATTTACTTTTGATTGTTCTCTTTTTGTCAGTAGCTTCTTAGTCACAGTATTGTTTTAACTTGATTAAATGTGCTCTGTTTTACTTCCACCTTCAAAAAAAGGTAAATATGTGCATGCTTCTCTGGTGGCACCAGACTTTCCAACAAACTGTCATTATGAAAGTAGATTGTTAAAAAAAAAAATAAAGGAATAACTAATGGTGCCACCAAAATGTTCAATAAAATAAATTTCAACTTTCCTGCCCTGAGGTCTTAACAATCTATTCTGTACAAAGATCCATCCAACGCTGCATTAAACCTTCTGCTTTTACTAATGATGCCTTTTCCTAATTAATGAGGAGTTCATTAGTGATGTTGAGGGTTAGAATAAGAGACACTCCACAGTGTACAGAAGTGCACCACCCACTGATTATCAGTTCAGCCCCACTGACAATGATCTATGGATCCATTAAGACCTAAACACGTGCATGTGATGCATTTGTTGGGCTGGTTATGTTTTTGTGTGGTGGATCGTTATTTTATTAAATATTAAGGTGGATGTTTAACATAATTTTCAAACACGGCGAACATTTCCTGAGCAAGTACAGTATGCCATGCATATTTTTTTGATGGGTCACCACATGTGTTTAAAATATTTCAATATTTTAATATTTCTGTTCTCTGCTTACCATAACACACACACACACACTGTGAAATTTATTCAGTTTTAATTAATAAGTATTAGCCAGTTTTTTATATTATCTTGTATTTTTTTGTATATATAGATTTTTTATATATTGTTTATATATCTCTCTGACACTGTTCTGTCCTCTGCACTGCTGTAAGAAAGCAAATGTCCCCACTGTGGGATTAATAAAGGAATATCTTATCTTATTTTAATTTTCCTATGACTATTTTCATCATAATTTGACCTTTTATGCTCATTGCTTCAAATTCACAACATACATCCATTCAGACTGCAGCAGAGAAAGTATACGTATTCCACCGATGATAGCTTGTGCTTATGAAATTCGTACATAAGAACATTTTTATAGAATTGTAAATTGATTCCTGAAGGGATTGATCACAGAACCTTTAGGAGTTGTGTAAACAGAAGTTCTTCAAGTCCTGTTAAGCTGTTGATATCCTTCATCCTAAAATAAATGAGTTTGAGGTAAAGAATGAACCCACGACAAGGAGAGTTGAGTCTGGATTTCTTTTAGTCACGGCTAAATGTCTAACTGCATCCAGCCACTCATTTTATTCAATTTTTTTTGAAAGCTCCACTTTTTTTATTATGTTGTGTAATCCATCATTTCTGGCCAGTAAGTCATGCAAAGATGATTCATGACTTTACTCCCTGAACAGGTGGTCAGGTCTGTTTTTTCTTTTTTCTTCTTTTGTTTCTGATTTGTATTCATAGACGTCAGATCACATACACATAAATATGCGAGGACAACGTTGTGGGAGAAGTTGGGAAGTCTATGAAGCTAGATTTACAGCATCAATCGAAAGCCCTGATTACAAATGGAAGGCACAAGGAATTACAGGTGGTAGAATTTTCACTCAGCCTGCCGTGAGATGAAATGGGGAATTATTGCTGGCAAATTGAAAAGCTGCTCTCTCATGCATTCACCCTACTGATTTACACATCAAAAAGCACAAGATGTGTTTTTCATTAAGTCTGTCCTTGTTGTTTTAATTTTGTACATTTTTTTTGGCGGCTTGCTGTCACAGAGATGCTCATCTGCTCTCTCAAATTCAACCCCAAGCTGTGCTCTGACATCTGTAATCTTTCAGAAGAATTATGTCAAACTCGGCGGTCTTCTTTATCGCAAAACTAAATACGAGGGCTCTTCAAAAAGTTTCTGTTTTTTAAGGTTTCCAAAAACAAATTAATTACTTTATACACCTTCCTTTGCAATAGCAAGTGCATTGTAGTAATGTCCCCAAACCTGGATGAATCAGAAGGCAAAAATCATGCCAGACCTACAGCGGCGATTGACTTGCTGCTATTGTTATTATTTGTTCAAGCATTTGCTTTAATACAAATTTAAATCACAAGATTTAACAGTGTTAACTGTCAAATATGGTTTAACAAGAAAACAGAAATATGTAGGAATATGGATAAAGGCATTTGCTAAATGCTGATAATGTAATGCTGATAATGAATATTCTGACCATGATAAACAAACATGCTACTAAGTTCAAAACCACCAGTAGAATCAAGAGAAAAAATAGTTTTCCAAATATGTGTTTTCCAAATATCTACAAATAAACCTAATCATACTGTGCATAAGACCCAGCTGAGACTGCTTTGTAAATCACACCAGCATGAGAATATTTAGTAGTTTGTCTGGAGTTGCCGTGAATTTGCAATTTGAATATTTGATAAAGGTCTTGGGTTTGATTCCCAGGTGGAGTAGTCTAGGTTTTTCTGCCTGTGTCCAGGTGGGTTTATTTCCACATTCCCAAAAAATGCAGTCGTGGTAACTGGATTTACAAAATAGTTGTGTGTGTGTCTTTTATCTGGTGAATTGCACTCACCACCACCCTGACCAGGACAAATCAATGGTTAAAAAGATAAAAAAAGATAAATAATAATATACCTTAACAACAACAACAACAACAATAACAATAACAATAATAATAATAATAACAGCAACAATAATAATAATAGCAACAACAACAACAACAACAACAACAACAACAACAATAATAATAATAATAATAATAATAATAATAATAATAATAATA
>JAYDZG010000001.1:1657551-1673241 GCA_034509265.1 Microcambeva bendego | reverse complement strand
AGCAGAGATATGGAGAACATGGAAGGACCTGGACTACCACACCTGGGGATCGAGCCCAGGACGTTCTTGAATGAGTGCTACCCATCTAGCTCAAAGAAACTGTCAGTTGTTAACAAAAAACCTTTATATTAATGAAATAATTTAAATAGAAAAACAATTATTACACATGTATATAATAATAAACACCGTTCAGGGCCCGCTCACTGCCCCCTAGTGTTCACTAGTGGGTATGTGTGTGTTTCACTGCATAGGTAAATGCGTGTAAAGCACAGTTGTGAAAAAGATAGTACTAATTCAACAAAGTGACTTTCTGCTCAGATGACAGAGGTGATGTTTGCAGATCTGATCATCAGAGATGTGATTCTCGTAATTACATTGTAAAGATTAAAAAGTAATATATATAATTATGCACTATTACTCCTATTAGGTCTCTGCATGCAGTACAGACAATAAAGTGATCTCCCAGTGGTCTATCACCAAGCCCTCTCCAGCTTGCTGACGCAGAAGCAGAATTACAGGTATCAGGTGTCTCTTCAGAACCTCTAATCAGAACCTCTTTTATATTACAGCTTTTAACAGAAAATAATTGCTAGTTTTTCAATGCAGAGTTTGACTCTTTATAACGCATGTGTATGCTCTCTGTCAGTAGATCTGACTCTTTATTGATTCACGTTGCTCAGTGGTACATATTTCATAGCTTTCTAAAGTACTCTTATGTATAGGAACTAATATAACTTTTGGGTTGGAGCACAGAGGACGTATGGTGTTAAACCATGCAGCAGTATTGATGGTGTGTAGAATATATGCTGCCGAATAGACTGTGAGTATATCCTACTTCACAGTAATGTCTTGTTGAACAAAGCTGTGAGATATAGTTTTAACAACACAGTGTGTCCAATTGCCAGATTGCATCAGGCTTTCTTCTCCACAAATTTCAACCCCGCTCTGACTGAGGAGAACAAAGCTTACCCCGCCCCTACCCCAACACGTGGTAGCAGTATGCATTTTTCTACCTGCACTTTGACGAGTGTGCATCTAAATCAGCACTGTGTATGGAGAGACACACCCTTATCAACACACTTTTTTCTCTCAGCAGACGACATCAATCATCCAGCAGAGGTCTTATATGCATTAAACATTTGACGCTATGTAGCTGTACACACTGCTGTTTAAGTGGCCTTTTAGCCAAGCTTTCAGGCAGAGCTGAGACTATAATATAATATATTCAAGATCCCAGCTGAAGTGTTTGGAATGTGTTTTAACGGCGGTACCACCTGAGCGGCTTTGATCAACGTTTCATCCTTCCTTCATTATTGGAAATGTGTGTAGGTCCTGGCACAGCAAAACACCTACACGCCATTACACAACCACAAACTGTGATTAACTGTGCAAAACTCTTATGTTTTAAAAGTTGGTACTGACCCGACCCTGAATAGGAGTACTGATGAGGTATTAGTTGTCTAAATTTATTTAATATGGTTTCTTTTGTCCACAGAACAGTAGCCTCAATATCATTGATTACTCTGCACCCTCCAATAATAATAATATTTTTAGTGATCTCGTCTTATTTCATGTAAGCATTGATCTGGGATAAGCTCCAGCACCCCTCCCCGACCCTAATTAGGATCAGGGTTAAAAAAATGAACTGAACAATAATTTATCTATGTATTTACCTGATCTATTGATTACAGGGTTTAGGCCTCAAGACCAGTTGTAAGAATTGTGCCAGCTGAAAGCCGCTTGGAACTTAACATCTACTTTTTTAGGATAATTTTTTTACTGTATATTGGCTGGTAACAATATTAGGTTTGATATCAACTTTCCAGTTAATCCCAAAAGTTTTTACTATTGTCATAATCAGATATCTGTGTAGGTTACTACAGGTAAGTTTACTAAAAAGTCACAATATGTTCTAGTCCCCTGAGCTCATATAAAGAACTTAATTACAATTCATGATACACACTTGGTTCCTGTCACCAGTGTCAGATGTGATGGACTCTGACCAAAAAATCATGTGTGTGACAGAAGCATTGGTCACCTATTATACACAGATTAGCAAAATCACCAAAATAGCTATCAAATCTATGAAACAATAAAGGTCTCATGTAGAACCCGGCACCATGGTTGCCAGATGTGGTTTCCAGCCAAAAACCTTTTCAAAATCCACCAAAAAAAGTGAAAAATCAAACAAACCAAAAAAAGACCAAACAACACAGGATGAGCAGATGATGGTTAGCATTTTAAAAATAATAAACCAGTTAAGCCACCATGACCTAAAAAAATCACAAAATCTTAGTGGAACTTACAATAAGTAATTATAAAGGTATTTTAATTTTATATAGATTAAAAAAAAAGCCTGCCTATGCCGGTGCATTTTGTACTGGGACAAATAACCTGTCAGTCAAACTTTTGACAACAGGCTGGATGTGATGGGAGAAGTTCCAGCTGATTACAAACCAGCCCAAATTGTGTCCATCACCCAACCCATGACCCAAATAATGTGATCTTAGAATCCCTCTCAAGCAATCCCAATTGATCTTAATGCTGTGTTGCTTTATAAAATCCTACACCGATCTGCGAGAATTTGTTTGTTGTCCCGGAAGATCCTTCCTAAGCTTGCCAAGCTTTAGCCTCAGCCTCGTCTGGCTTGAATAATCAGCTTTGATTCAGACAAGCTTCTCGTCAGCAAGTGTGTCTGTTTTATTATGTCCTGACCACTACAGACATATTCATGTAGCATTTCCCTCCATTTGTAGAAAAGCAAAGCTGGAACGGTCCGCTGACCTTTATACGGTCAAACAGGCTGACATTTTGCTACTGATGAACCATAAGTACTGACACGACTGCAGTGGTGATAAGGATGGCATGGCGCAGTGGAGGAAATAGCATGAGCATGGCTCATTTCTGATCAAAAGGACTCTGAAGGAAGGTGCTGGAAAAGGAAATGACAAAAAGCTCTGATCATCGTCACTGTTCTGAAAAGGAAGTTTAACTTAACAAGCACCCAGACATCGTTCCACTCACTGCAAGGGTCAGAAATAATTATCAATTAGGTGAAGCTTCTAGTTCAGGTTAAAGCTACATGAACATCACAGAAATATATATATATATATATATATTATATGTAAATATATATATATAGCCTGCATGATGGCAGCTATATCAATACAGCTCAAAAAATACCAAAATAACATCCTAGATCTCAATAAATGAAATAGTCTAGTTTAAAATCTTTATTCATTACGTACTGGAATGCATTGACAACAAAATAATTAAAAATATCTATGTAAATCAAAATGATTATCTCATGGAGCTCTGGATTTGGAATCCAGAGCTCCAAAGAGGAAAATCAAATTACAGGCTGATTCAACTTCAGTGGAAGTTCAGATGAGGTTCAGTAGTGTGTGTGGCCTCCACATGCCTGTATGACCTCCTTACAATGCCTGGGCATGCTCCTGATGAGGCAGTGGATATTCTCCTGAGGAACCTCCTCCCAGACCTGAATTAAAGCATCAGTTAACTCCTGGCCAGTCTGTGGTGCAACGTGGAAGTGGTGGATGGAATGAGACATGATCTCCCAGAGGTGCTCCATTGGATTCAGGTCCGGGGAATGGGCAGGCCAATCCATAGCATTGCCATGTATCAGAAGGAACTCAGGGCCCAGTGCACCAGCATATGGTCTTACAATGGGTCTGAGGATCTCATACCGGACCTAATATGCACCTGTATATATATATATACATATATATGTGTGTGTGTCTGTCACAATAAATGTTGATTCATGCAAGTATAATTTCATAATAGTTTTTTTCCATTTTCTTTCCTTATATAAAATTATATTGCAATATTTCCTTCCTCACCCAGTGTTTACAGCATTTGTTGTAGCAATGATCAAAATCTCATGGTTGAAAAATTGAACAAGCTCAAACTGTGTGCGCCTTGACAGGGTGAAGATCAATCACAGGCCATCACACCCAACAGATCAGCTCAAAACTAACTATTTTGAACAGACAGTTCACCTACTTGGTCCCAAACATTTGAAATCTATGTGAAAACCACAATACCTAGACTAGGGATGTCCAAACTATGAGATAAATAAGATAGAAAAATAAGGTCTTATTGAAGGTAAAAGGGAAACTAAATAAATGACCCTAAATGAAAACCATAAAAACCTCAATCAAGTCTCTGTCATGCCGGCTAAATAACGAGACAACCTCACATGAACGAGATTCAAACCCTCGTCACTGAGGCTCAAACACAGGAGGGGCTTAAAGCAGAGGCAAAAAAAAGCGTCTATCACAGAAATAAAGCATCCAAACAGAAATAAATCAGTGGCCTACAACTAGGAAAAGTGGCCACTAACGTAAACAATAACACAGCTACTGCGGGACTTGAACCCGTGTTTCTGGCTCACTGAGCCAGAGCTCTAACCCCTGCATTTACAGAAAGAGTGCATGGAGATGGTGCAGAATAGACAGCAGCACCGAAACTAACCCTCACAAGACCTAAGTTACCTCAGGCCTCCAAGCCTTACACATCCGACCACTCTAAATGGGCCTGATTGAAACCTGTTGATCCTAAACACGGTATATATTATAAACACAATCGCAGATCCCAATCAGAAACACAGAGACACATGGACCGGAACAGAGCTGAAAAAGCAGGTAGGTGTTCAGCTGCACACCATTAGCACTAATTAGCTGATCCGTTCTGTAAGCCTTGGTTTTGGGCGTTCTGTAAGCCTTGGTTTTGGGCGTGCCTCACATGAGGCAGGTATTTCAGTGCCGCTATTAGGCAGGTTGTTATATTAACTACTTGAACTGTGTGAACTCACTCAGAGTGTCACTATTGCATAAAACAAGTCTAAAACTCTCCCGGCCTTCCTTCCCCTGACTTACCTACTTTAACTTCTTTAGGTCTTAAGGTTTCTTAAGTCTATACAACATTGCACTAAACTTTGATTATGATGGTTAGTAATAGAGTAAATAATGACATATAAACGATGATTATTGGGATTTTTTTGTTTGTTTCTGAAAGTAATTCCACATACACAGGGTCATATTGACCCGGGAACATCATTACATCTCAGGATGCTTAAAAGAATGATTGCAGTTAAGGATTTAAAGCATGCATGCTAAAGCTGTGTAGCTGTGTAATACCACACCTATAGTTCTTTTTTTTAACATGCATGGTTTTTTTAACACCAGGTAATCAGGAGAACTGAGTTTTCATCAGAATGAACTTCAGTCTCTGCTGGTTGCTTTATTATTAAATCGTCTGAGACATCAGACACAGCCGGTGTAAAATTAGCAGCCGTTGGCACACTAATTGCTGTTAATGCTGTAAAGACAAGGCATGACAGATTCAGCCTGTCATCTCTGAGACAGAAGGAGGACATTTGACAAGTAAGTCCCTGGCTAAATAATACGTTATAAAAAAAGGAGGAAGAAAGGAAAGCAGTACAGAGATGACACATGGCAAACGTGATCACTAACGCTGATGGGTTTGATTCTAATCTAGATTTCAACAAGTTTCCAACAGCAATCTATAATTACGCAACATCAGCTAGAGATTCCACATATTTTATGTCTGGGACGTGAGATTAGGAGAGTGTGAATAAGGAATAGATCTGTGGCTTCCATTACTCCTCTCACTATCCAGATAAAAAACACACTTCAGACACTGTCTAAGCAACTGAAGGTCAGGGGTCTTTGTTTAAGGGTCTAACGGTGACAACCTGGCAGTGGTGGGACTTAAACCAGTGACCTTTCAGTTTCTATTCCAGCACCCAAACCCTTAGGCCAGTCCAGCATGTGCACTCATGTACACACACTCACACACACACACACACACACACACACACACACACAGTATCTTCATTTAATCTGACTTTATGTTTTTGTACTGTAGAAGGAAACCGGAGCACCTGGAGGAAACCCACATAGACACAGGGAGAACATGCAAACATCATTGCTGTGAGGTGACAGCGCTTCCCACTGTGCCACCGTGTATATTTAAGCGGTAAAGAGTTCCAAGCTATTGATGTTTAAGCATCAGATTTCCTTGAAGGGTGTTACAAAGACGACAGAAGAAAATAAACTGTTAAAGCAAGTGAGCATAAAGAAACGTTAAAATCATAGAAAAAAGCATATTAGAGGCGAAATGATAAACAATGGAGGGCAAATGTAGAAATGACATGGTTGGAGAAATTTAAATAGAATAAATATGAGATTCGAGAGCATCGCACAGCAGTGAATTGCACCTTTAGATTACTAACAAAAATCATTCAGTGCTGAATAAAGTCTGTTTGATATCTATTCTCTCCCTCATCAGATCTAGACAGAAAACAACAAACAACAGAAAATGTTTTAACCCCTCAGCAGCATGAACTGTCATAAAAACATCACATTTTACTCGCTGGGTAACCATGGTGATTACATCAAGTACCACTGTTGTAAAGTGCATTATAGATTAGCATAACAAAAAAGTTGCGACAGAAACAATTAAGGTCTAGCAATGAGGTAAAAAACAAAATGTCAACACAGGTGATCAGCCAGAAGATGTTCATCCAAAACAATGTACCTCAAAGAAAGACTGGAAGGGATCTGCAAACTTTTCCCTCTACAGTGCACAATATCATTAAACAATTCAGGAAATCAAGGGCGGATTTCAGTCTGTAAAGGTCAATGACACAAGCTTAAGCTGAAGGCTCGTGATCTCTCAGATGGCAATGCATCAAGAACCTCCAACAACAGCTCATGCAGGAAACCTTTATCAAGCTCGTCAATACAGAGTTACATGCACAAATGCCACTTCAAACAAAAAAGCCTCATGTAAAACATGCCCAGAAGCAGCGTAGGACCATCACACAGAGGAAACATGTATAGTGGTCAGATGAATAAGCATTCCAGGTCTTTTTCCAGGTGCCATGTTCTCCACACCAAAGATGAAAAATGATCATCCAGATCGGACCTGGTCCAAAAGTTTTGTCCATCATGGTATGTGACTGTGTCATTACCAGGGCCGGTCATGTGTGGCCTACATGCTTTCCAGGGACATCCAAGATAATGTAAATCCACCTGCTGTACACACTACACAGACATGACTGTGGAAGTAGAGGGTACGGGTAATGAACTGGCCTGCCAGAAGTTCAGACCTGCCCTCAATAGAGAATGTGTGGAGAATCCGAAAATGAAAAAAGCCATGGTCTGTTGCACATCGTGCAAGACATGAGAATGAGAAAAATAAAAGCTTCTTTTAAGTGTGGTGAAAAGGAAAGACATTACAAAGTACAAAACTATTTACTGCTCCAACGTTTTTGTGAATGTGTTGCAGGACTAAAATGCATGAACTGATGTTTATTAATAAATAACATTAAAACAAGAAGACAAAAGATGAACTCTAGGTTCATTCTGTCTGCAATCAAATTTTTCTGCATTTGTCATACTGTCCCATTTTTTCTGATTTTAGGTTCAGCTTTCTGAATTATTACGCAACATCTCAATGCATTTAATAATTTATTCATTAAATCATTTTAACAAATTGCTCCATATTTCCCGTACTGGGATCCAATCCTACTCATGCACTTCCTCACAACCAGAGACGATTTCGAGCAGCCAGTCCACCTCATGCATGTTTTATAAAGGGCAGAAGAATCCAATATAAACCACAGGAAAGCAATAGCTTAGCAGACTGGTTCAATCCCCACCACTGTCGTCAAGTCACCAATGTTGGGGCCACTGACCCAAGCCCCTAAATCTCACTTACTCACCTGCATATAACTGAATAAAGTTCACCTTAATGATCATGTTGGTTTTATGAATCCTCCTCCACAGTTCCTCCAGCAGCGGTGGGATGCACTGATGTTAGCATGGCTCCAGATACCTGTAATGACCCACCAGGACACTCCCAGCCCGTATAGCTGATGTCTCGGCTGCACACACCGATTACTCTGGATATTAGCCGGTGCTTACAATAATGTGACACGACTATGTAGGTTTTAAGGTCCATATCAGAAAAAACTAAACAAAACTGAAGATGCACGTGAATAATATAAATACGTCCATGAGAGGCCTTCTGTGCACCACTGCTCACCTGCCCCAATACTTGTAGAGAGTTTCCCAGTGTATCAGATATGAATAAATGTTGCATTGTGGTTGCATTATCCTCTGTTTAATTAAACTTCCATGGAGGGGGGTGAAATGTGTCGGCTAGGATTGGCTAATAGTCCCCAGTCACATGTATTCAACGTAGGAAACAATGAAATGAAAAAAAAAAAACCTGCCAGCAGCAAGGGTATTATAGTTTAAAACTAATTTCTCTCTGATGGGCACTGAAGAAAAAACACTGTAATTAAAGATAATTGAAAAGCAAAAACGCTGAGTAAAGCAGAAAGACGTGCTATAAACACAAGCTAAATAACCCTCCTCATCATCATCATCATCATTACCTCCGACATTATTACTACTGCTAAACATTCCACTGTTGATACGATAGCATGCATCCATCATTACTGCTAATGGTTTTTTATATTTACTGCTGTAAGAGCCTTAACTCTTCTGAAATGTTTTACTAAACAATTTGTAAGAAAAATAAGGTTGTGCACTAATGTTCAGAAATAAGCTCTGCAGTCTGTAAATCACAGAGCAGCGATACACACAGTCGTGGAGGGGTGGATGGATGGATGGATAGATAGATAGATAGATAGATAGATAGATATAGATAATGCAATTATTATCATTATTGTTCTAATGTAATTATATTATTATTATTAGTATTATTATTATTATTATTATTATTATTATTATTATTATTATTATTATTGTTATTAATAATAATAATATTAATAATAATAATAATAATACTGTTTTATTATTATTATTATTATTATTTTTATTATTATTTTGTTATCATCATTATTATTGTAGTTATTACATTTCTTATTATATTTATCTTTTGTATTTTGTGTTTGTATTGAATTTGTACTTATTGTACTTTTTATGTAAATAAAGTGGGGCAAAAAGCATTTAGTCGGCCACTGATTAATAATAAGTGCAAGTGCAAGTTCTCCTACTTAGAAAGCTGAGAGAGGTCTGTAATTTTCATCATAGGTTCACTTCAACTATGAGAGACAAAATGAGGAAAAAAAATCAGGAAATCACATTGAAGGATTGTAGGAAGTGTAAAACACGACGATAAAATCCTTATAAATAAATATAAGTCTGTATAGTGTAGTGAGTTACACTATAATTAAGACTCGAAATGGACGAATGATTTTAAAAACTATAAACGGTTCCAGGAAACACTAGTAAATGTAAGTGCTAAGGACTTCGTACCCTTGTACTTAAGAATGGAAACAACCCAAAGTGATTTTAGTAAGGCAGAAATTCTAGTTTCATTTATTTAGGTGAACATGGCAGGTTTACACACTCTCTGTGATTTTTTACAACAAATGCAGCTTAACACCAGCTAATGAAAAGTAATTCTGGCATGCAGTTTCGAGTACTTTTTTTTATTCCCGTTAAACAACAGCAGGCTCAGTGCTGGCTCGGCTCCAGAAACATCTAACCTAACCCAGCAATTATGAGATTGCACGCTCGAAAGTTAACCAGGTCAGGAGAAGAGAAGAGATGGAGATGAGAAGACGGCTGCAGCACTCTGCAGGAAGGAAGAACACAGGTCAGTAAATGGACATGGAAGCTTGGAGAAAAATGCCTTTATTAGAGTTGCTGACAGAAGCTCTCAAGCTTTAAACACAGAAAGCAAAGAAAAAAATCTGAAGTGATGATATCAGTCACACATGGTTGCTCTTGGAAACAGTTCTAATGACAGTTCTAAGTAGAAAATCCCATTTAAGGGATGAGTAAAGAAAAAGTATGGCTCCTGTATCATGTAGTGTTTTAGTGTAGAGCACTTCCTGGACCAATGATCAGTTATCACCTTTGGGTTTGATCATCATCAGTAAAATTCCCAAACATCAGTCATTATGTCATTAAGTCACAGTTGAAGCATCGTGGTTGAGGTCATGGACTAATCAGGAGGTTTCTGGTTCACGGATCACAACTGCTAGGTAGCCCCCTCAATTGCTAAGGCTGTGTACTGTAAGTCACTTTGGACAAAAGTGCCTGCTGTAAATGTACCTAAAAGAATGTAGTAATGAGTCTCGCCATCAATGCAAGACTACGATTCAAAAATAGAAAAGATGTGTTCTGGACAACATGAGTCCTTGCCAAGATGAGTCCTGGACTGCAATAATTCTCGACAACATGCGTCCTTGACAACATAAATCCAATATATAAAACCTTGCCAATGAGTCCTGGAAAAAAATTAGTCCTGGACGACATGAAACCTTGACAATACGAGTCTTGACTCCTGGACAATATGAATACCAGCCATCATTTATCCTGGACAGCGTTAGTCCTGAATATCATCATTTCTAGACAGCACAAGTCCTGGATAATTTGAATTCAAGACAGCATGAGTGCTGGGCAACATAATCCATAGACAACAGAAAACTGGAACAGCGTGAGTTCTGGACGACAAGTCACAGCTTTCACCAGAAAAAGGCACAAAGGCACTGCCAAGTACAAACTTCAGGATCTCAGAATCAAAGGTTCTGTATAGTGCCATCATTTTTAAAACATATATTTAAAAGATTTTTAAAGAACAAAAGCTTTTTGATCCAAGATTAAATCTAGAACTTCATCTGTATTAAATACCGTGACGGCTTAGCAGATGCCAACAGAAATAAATAAAAGGAAAGAGAAAGAGGAAAACGAGGGTGTAAGACAGAGAGAACCGCGAGAAATGATTCGACGACAGGTCTGTTACCATGGGGACTGTGAACAGTGACTCTGCAGTGTGGTCACACAGGAAATGACATACACATTTTTTTCAGGGCTCTTTGACTATGAAATACCTGAATAGACCTTGAGCTCTGCAAATTATTACGAGTTTTACTCTAGCTTCACCTCTAAACATCAATTCCAGAAGTGTTGTGTAAACCTTTATACAAAATAACCATCAATTATAATTTATTAATCATTTAAATCAGCCACCATGTTAATTTGTTTTGCACACTCATTCGTTCTACACTGAATACACATTTAATATGTTAACATGTATTAGTACAGAGTATTTTAAGGTTTAGAAATGACTTTTAATGTTTTGGTTGGCAGTGGTCTCCTAGTGGTTAAGGCACTGGAGCCTGGAAAAGGAGTTAAAACAACCCAGTTATTTATTCATCTATTTATATTTTGTTCTGTTTGTTTCATCACTGATTTATCCTGATTGGGTACAATGCAGTACACACCATGAATATGACTCCTATCTACTCCTCTACCCAGCACATATAACCAAACATATCTGTATGCAGACGCCCAGCCAGGTGATATAACATCGCTTATATATTGAATAAGCTGGATTTCAGCAGTGGTAGGCAGGCATAATTTACCACCACACCACAAAACACGCAGCTTCTTTAATAAACACCAGCTTAACAGCATCCTGAACGTATTAACGCCTTAAATGACAGTTTGTGTGTTTTTACAGCCAGATATCATCCCACTCATGCTAGCGAAAATACTTAATTAGTGATGCTGTATTTGTTGGAAGTGCTGGTGTGTGGTTTCCACACATGCGTGCATCCTTGTGGAGCGGCTGTCTGAATTACTCTTTCGATACGCAAGGCTGATTGTACATAACAGTAACCCACTATGCTAAAAGCCAATTTAATGGCACAGTGGAACTTCCATTTATTCTACTTCAGATTTAACTGACGACATCCGGAAAACTCTTTTGAGATCCGTTCCAACTCCAGTGGCTCTGTAATTCTTCGCTAGATGGTGCATGTCTCTCTGTTTACATGAGAGACTCGCTTTGTTCTCGCCTTTTCAGTTTTATGCTTCATTTTACAAGTTATATTGCTTTAAAAGATTAGAGAAGTGCTCAATGAAAGGGCACCTCTGAATATTACTGAAAGTAAACGGCTTAAGAGAGTGAACGCTGGGTTTATGTGACTCGTGTATGTGAGGAATCTGGTTTTCTCATTAGTATAGAACACCAATAGTAATCTGCATATTTATGTTTGCATTTTTACAGATCAATGTATGTTGTTCATTTACTGTTCATCAGATGTTTGTGTATGTTTAGCACTTTTGTGGACAGTAGTTCTGAATTTTCATAAATGTTAACACCCCTGAAAATAAACAAATACATAAATCTACAGTAGGTTAACCAGCTTGGGTTAAAGTAGGCCTGAAATCATGTAGAACGATTTAAATCCATCACAGATCAGCATACTCTCTCTCTCTCTCTCTCTCTCTCCCTCTCTCTCTTAATATATATATATTAATAAAAATCTTTATAGTGCACATTGTATCTTTTAAATATTCACCATAGTTCACATGGTCTCCTAACCTCAAAGACGGCTGTTTCTTGTCCTAGTCCATAGAATAGTAGTGAAATGTGCCACCTTGTTGGTTTGAACTGCCAGGCAAGCTGGCAGAGGTCGGGCTTGAACAATCAACCTTCTGATTACCGGTCCATTATTTAAACTGCTAAACTACAACAGTCCTACATTTAGCAAATGCTTTTGATCAGTCCGACTTCCAATTCTGACTGAATGCAATTTGAGCAACTAAGGATTAAGGACCTTGATCAGACCAACACTGGAAACTTGCATTTCTCTGATTCTTTGCATAGTTTCCATTATTTTGGTAGGTCTCTTTTGTCATTGCATTGTTCTACCCTGATTAAGCATCTTGCATACTGGGGCTCATATATCAAGTCTCACAGGTACACGGCTTCACTTGGTGCCTCAGTAACGAGGCACAACTCACCCCATTACATAAAACTAGGGCCCTACTAAAATCTTAGGGAAATTTGCCTAATGAGCTGTCTTTCTGCCAACTGTATATCAAAGCAGTGGTCTCAGTACAGAGGATTCATAATGTTATTGTTTAGATGCACTACTTGAAGATTACAGAGATTACGTAACCACATTTTCAGCTTACCAAGATAACACAGCTAGCCTCCGGCCATTCAAACCAATGGGCCTGAGCAACTCAACCCACTAGTGTTCCAAAAGGGTGACACCTTGTTTTCTTTTTATTAACTGTGTAATTTCCAATTTGCTTGACTCTCACCATCTCGCTGATCTCATGTTCATGACAATGATTAAATCTCTCATAAATCTCTCACTACAAAGATTGGACACTTCAAAAATAAAGAATATCTCGTAACAACACTTCAGCCTTTTAAACAACAATATACAAAAGAAATTTCAGTGTTCAGAGGAGGTTAAGTGATTGAATCCTTGGAAGCTACAATACACGGCACAGGTTACGTTAAAAGGTAAAAATCAAATATTCTCTTCCATCTATCCTTCCTGTGTCCACAGAACCAAAACAAGTTCTGATTTTGTGTTCTTATAGAATAATTTATAAAAGAAAAAATAAACTGAACATTCAACTGTCATACTTTACCGACCCATTATTTGAAGCACAGACTACACAGAGATGATCATGTGTGTAGAGACCACCACAGAAAAGTATTTTACACTGTTATGATGCTGTGTGATGCAATAAATGCTTATTCCACATGTTTCATACGAATATAAATTGTTAAATCACAAACCTTATTTTTTTATTGCATATTACACTGATAAAAAAGGCTTATTTATTAAAATTCACATTAGTTAGGACCTTACACATAGCTACAAAAATGCCAATGCCAAGATCCTGGATAAATATTGTCTCAGAGGGGGGCATGGTGGAAAAGCATTCCAGGTTTGAACCCCAGATGAGGCCTTCTGGGTCCTTTCTGTGTAGTGTTTGCATGTTGTCCCTGTGTCTGTGTGGGTTTTCCTCTGGGAGCTCCTGTTTCTTCCCACAATCCCAAAACATGCAATCAGTATAATTGAAGATACTTAATTCCTTTATTGGCATTTCTGTGTGCCTTGCACCCATTGAACAGCTGGTATAGGCTCGAGAATTTTTAACCAGGTAAAGGCACATTGAGATCACGAATCTATTTCACAACGGAGTGGCGAAGACTGGCACAACAGATTTAACACATTCAAACAAGTACATAATACATATTACATAAAACATTTACACAAAGACAATCTGGACTCAGTTAACATGAACATCAGCAGATGGTGCAGGAAACCTAACATCGAGAGCATGACGAAGGTAATTTCCATGCTTTACATTTAAAAGAGAAGATAGATAAACAGGGAGTTTACCAAGAATAGCTTTGTACATAAAATATATCAGTGACTAAGACACCTAGGGAAGGCCAGTTCACTTTAGGACCACAATTCATGATGAACTTTAAAGCACTGTGGAACATACTGTCTAACATTTACAGAGACTGAGCTCAAGTATTCATGTACAACACACTTCATTAATCAAGAACCGGCAGAAAGGTAGACTCCACCAACTTCTTTTTTTACATAAATTAATTTATTAAATCCCAGTAAAACATTCAGTCTATTTTCTAAGTGCTGGATGTGTAATTAAAAGACTCAAAGCACAACTCTACATGACCTTATCATTAGCATAATAATTAAAAGCATAAAATTATATTTGAAATGTTCTGTCCAAGGCTATTCATATACAAGGTTAATAATAAAGGGCCCAGGACTCACCCTTGTGGGACCCCTTTGCAGAATTGTGGAACCTCAGCAACACCCTCTAACCCAAAAATCTGAAAATAAGCAGTTAAGAAAGTGTGTTTTCTCAGAAAAAGAAATGCTAACTTCTGCAACAAATTGTTGATTATTCAGAGACAGACGGGGAACAACAGATTTGGGTTTTTTGAGCCTCGTTGTAGGTTCTCAGCTAATCCAATCTCCTGTTTCCTTTGAATTAATCAAGGCTGGAACAGAAGTCTGGCAAATCAGTCAGCAGAGTTGCTGTCATTGCGAGTGGTTATCTAAGAAAAATGACAGGAAATATTGCAACTGTCACCCTGGCCAAGCCAAAGACAAGAATTACGCAACTGACCAGATTGACCATACAGCTCTACTCTGTGACTCATCTACTCTGCCAACAGCTTGGCGTGTCTTATTTACATGAGCTCTATTGCAAATGATGGATTGAGTCAAAATGGGATGTGCTTACGCTTGTAATGCCAGTGTGGTTTAAACAGCCGTGATAAACAGGGACTTCAGCAGAGTCACTCCACCCATTGCATGCAGCCAAGGTTTTAAATTTGCCAAGATAAACTCAAGCTAAGCCATGTCTTATATATATTATACATCACTACCTAAAGTGCTCTGATGAAAGATTAAAAATGTGTGAAAATTAGCGTCATTAGTAATAATTTGTGATCTGAAGAAAGCCTAGTGAGCTGCCTTGCTGCCAACTTTATACTAAGGCAGCTGCCTCAGTAGAGAGGATTCTTATAAGACCTTATAAATTAGATATTTTGGATGAAATACTTGAAAAGTTTAGCAATTAGATCCCCACATTTTCAGCTGTTAAGCTAGCACAGTTTGTGCCAAGCCATTCAAACCAGTGAGCTGAGGTGACACAACCCACTAGCACGCCAGCTAACGTAGCCTAGTGATTAAGGTTAAACTTGTTTTTATTGTATCAAAGCTGGTCACCCAGACTAAACTAAAGTCATTTCTTTGACTTTTTTTCTTGAATAAGGGAAAAGTAAATAATGATTCAAACAAATAAA
>JAYDZG010000001.1:1624422-1634747 GCA_034509265.1 Microcambeva bendego | reverse complement strand
TAAAGTAAAAACCCTCTGTTCACTAAGAGCGACGCGTTCACATTTCACTTCTCTAGTGCTCTCTCACCTCTCATACGCCCACACACCAGTAACCAAAAGATCCATGGGGTGGTTGTTAGGAGGGGGTTGGGATCACACATGTACTATTTGTATTTATTTTAGCCTAACTTTTACAAAACACTTTATTCACGAACTGGTATGACTGGATTATCAAAACATTATGACTTTTTTTAATAATAAAGTATTACAACATACTATATAACTTTACTATATTTATATGAATATATATTGTGTTTCTATGATCTAGCGGTCATTATGTGGCAGTAACAGGGTCCCAGTCTTAAGACTCGGTGGTCTTTTGACCACTCAGCCGTGCTATAAGTAGGTTACAAACACCCAGCGCGTCTTGTAAGACACCCCAGCGATCAACAGACCCGTGCTCGGCGCTGCTATGTATACTTAGTTGTAGCAGGCGTCGCCCTTCTAGTGTAAAATGGCTTTTCTGGGAACAAGGAGCAGCTGTGTGTCCTTAGCATCATAAACCAATCATTAGGAGGAGCCGTTGGCTTGAGCACAGAGGCTTGATTAACTCTTCGTTCTTCTTGTTTATTCATTTATTTGTGTTTTGTTTCATCTGATCCTGGCATCAGAGTCTTTTTTACGTTTCTCTTGAAGACTGCAAGTACATTTCGGTTTTGATATAATCTTCCTTAGCAGAAAATCAAAAAAGAAACAACAAAAAGAAAAGTTGTATTGAAAGCCCATCTCCTCCTCCCCGCTCCTGCTGTCCAAACACACAGCGGTGTTTACTGTTAGTGCCGGTGTTTGTGAGCCTTGGTTTTTTTATTGTTTTGTTTTTTCGGAGTGATGGCTTTTCTCAGCGGGGGTCGCTTTACTTGCTGTGGACAAAGTGCCGAGCACGTTTCAATTTCACCACATCTACACACTGCTCAAAAAAAATAAATAATAATAATAGATCTCGGAGACTCAGCGAATAGATTTTTCACACAGTGGTCATTTCTATCAATGAAAGAAGCTGTGTTTTTTTATTTTTTAAAATAAATGTCAGTGAAAGGAACACTGGTGGTACAGAAGCTAACGTTCCCATCCAATTTTAGAATTGCAGTGAAATTAATTATCCGCATTTAACCCAATCAGTGCAGTGAAACACATACAAACACACTAGTGAACACTAGGGGGCAGTGCGCTCACATGCCCGGAGCGGTGAGCAGCCTTAGCCATGGCGCCCGGGGAGCAGTTAGAGGCTAGGTGCTTGCAGGACCTGTCGGCTCTGGGAATCGAACCATCAACCTTCTGATCACAAGTACAGTTCTCTAACCACCAGATCACGGCTGCCTGGTTACTGTGAACACTTCCTAAAAACATACCAGTAGGTATTTTTTCCTTAGTCTGAGGTCTGTTTTGCATCAAGACAACCCAGGGAAACAGTGGCCATGACCAGGACAAAGCGGTGGTATAAAAAAAAAACAGTAAAAATAATTCATAGCCGATTTTGCATTAGCAGTTTGGGGAAGGTCCTTTCATATGGGCATCAGATTAAAAGTAATTCTTTGTCATGTTCGTTGGTTTAACTGTTATTGATGCATGAGAGGCCTTTTGAGATGAACTACCAAACAACCCAGTGAGGCGCCACCACCTGGCCTATTATTGCAAGTGCAACAAATCATATGACAAACCAAAATAGCTGACAAAATGGATTCAGGAATCTCCTACTTTAAATTCTCCTACTAATACTACTATATTTACTATGATATTTCAACTACCAAGTGTATTTTGTTCTTAATCAGTATGATTTAATTCGTAAACCATGTTATTTTCAATATTATTAAATTACTTTTCGATTTGTGTCTCTGTGATTATATACAGAAGAGAATCACTCGTGTTCTTTGTACCATTTTACTAAAATGAGATGCACTGAGATGCCTGGAAACTACTGGCCTTAGCTAATACAGAAGGAGTAAAGAAAATGGGGGTTAGTGTATGTATAGAACTGTGTATTGTTTACTTCGACTGATCCACCAATTATCTTGCAGAAGCTCTGCGTCCACAGCTCCACTCACCCCCAGATACGCTCAGAATTGTGGCGTTCATCCAAGGACCGACGAGTTTTGAAGCAATGAAAAAAAATGTTCTATGCTCAGCTTCTACGGGTGAATGCATCGATACTACATGAATGTATGAAGAAATTGAGTCAGTGGATTTTTGATAGCTGATTTCTAATGAACTGGTTATGAATGTTAACACAACTGTACCTACTTGAGATTTTTTGACTTGACATTTGTTGACATTTTAGAGAAATCACCACTGAAATATGTATTCAGATTATATAGTAACTGTAATTTAAACCTCAATTTAAACAAACAAATGAACCAGAATCTAGAAATCCCGACCATTTCTCCTGCATTAAAGCCTCGCCGTGACCCCAGACTCCCACGAGAGCCGTGATCTCACAGACACCCAAGCATGAACCCTCAGAAACTCACACTCAGACAGGAGTTCAGAAGAGTGTCAGCATAAAGAGCACTGGGAGAGCGTTTTCTCCAGCCTCAGCTCCTCGGGGAGATCTGGCGATGTTTTTCTCAACAATTCCCCTGAGAAATTACCAAATATCTGCTGCGTACAGCGTTAAAAAGGAATTCAGAGTAGGCTTGTGGTGTGTGTACACAAAAAGTAAATGATTTTCTGGCCGGTGTTATGAATATGAAACATGTTAGAAGGATTTAATTATACTGCAGTGGATCATGGACACAACAGACTGAAAAGGTTGGAGCGCTCACAGTCCAAAAACATGCAGTCAAGTTAATTGGATTGAATTGCATTATAGGTACCTAATCACTAGGATGCATAAACTAGTGCATTGTAGTCACAGACCCAATCACGTACAAATAAGGGGAAGGTTGTGTCAAGAAGGGCATTCTGGGTGACAAAAACTATGGCAGATCAGTGTGGTGATCCCTGATGAAACAGTCAAAAGATAAAAAAGACACAGATTTATATTCCCCAAAGATTACAGAGTCACAGAAACACAGATTTCTCTTTCCATGTTACACCCATATGTACATACTGTCATTCATGCAAGTGCATATTTTTTTTCTGGTATAAGTAGGGTAAATATAGCTGAATTTATGTTAAAATGTATGCTAGCAAATTATATTGCTCTTTATAATTTAGTAATTCAGTGTCTCCAGTTAACCTGGCTGCATGTTTTTGGAATGTGGGAGGAAACCGGAGCTCGCCACCTGGGCATCGAGCCGAGGACCTTCTCGCCGTGAGGCGACAGGCAGTGCTGTCCACTTAACCACCATGCCATCCGATACAGAGTTATTTTTTCTTAACGTTTTCATGATCTTGGAATTGGTTTTAATAATCTGCAGTGAGCATCATGCACCACCTATAATGACTAATTATCACGTCGGACAATGCAGGCGATCTATAAACCCCATTAATTCCGGTACAGTGGGTCGCTATGGACCGTGTTCAATTATAGAATTCACCGTTAATATATTTTGGACCATTTTAAATCAAGAAGACTACATGATCATCTAGTTATGTTGCTGAATTATGCACTGCAGATGGTGGTGTGGCACTAAATTCTGGCCGTATGTTGGGCCTCCAGCCCAGAATCTTGCCTTTATTTTCTTAATTTAAGAAAATCCATCATCAGGAAACATCCAGCGCAACCATTCCACAGATTTTAATGATCCTGTCTAAAGCAGACCTCCATTCAAACCCCTCTCAAATTGCTGATAATTGAGCTTGCATACCTGTATGAACTTCATTATTACTGTATTCAGTGCGGTACGGTAATGAGCCTTTCTTCACATAGACCTTATCGACCAGCGACGGTTCCATTCATTGCATTTTACCAAAGTCAATAGGTTTCAAACCGGTGCTCACTCACTCACTCACTTTTTCTAACCACTTTTGCAGTCAGGGTCGTGTGTGTGTGTGTGTCTGTATGGTGGGCTGGAGCCTATACCAGCTTTCAATGAGCACAAGGCACACAGAAACACCCCGGATGGGGCGCCAGTCCATCGCAAGGCAGACACATGAACACTAACATATACACACATACACAGACCCATTCATCTATAGTCTCAAATGATCCTGACTGCATGTTTTTGGACTGTGGAAGGAAGCCAGAGCTCTTGCAAACCCCTTAGCTGCCCCAATTAAAAGCATTTATACTGAAACTAAACTAATTTCACTGGGAATTAAATGGAATGGATTTTTTTAAATGTAGTCCTATTTATTAAAAATGTATACACTTCACTGATATTCAGACCTCTAACACTGGAATTGAAAGTGAGAAGCTGCTAGCACACCAGCATTGAGATTACGAACTCGCAGGTTTGAGTCTCGGCTCTGCTACCGGCTGGATTGATTCAGATAAGCGGGGCTGTGTATGGACCATGGGGGCCCAGGGAGCCTACACAGAAGTGTACAAAGTGTGGGTGTGGCCCTCAGTGAGCCAACCTCATATGCATTATCACATGGATCAGTGTAGTGAGTCCAAAAACTTTCTGGACCCGGGAGAACATGCAAATTCCAGACAGAAAGTAACCAAACCACCTGTGGGTTAAACCCAGGACCTTCTTGCTGTGAGGCGATAGTGCTAGACTATAAGTCACTGTGCTGCCCTAATACTACAACTACTACAACTACTACTACTACTACTACTACTACTAATAATAATAATAATATATTACAAATTGAGCAATAAAAGCTTCACGTCCCCTTCTGTGAGCTCTGTGACATTAAAAAATAAAAGATCTTCGTCTGTAAAGTCACTTTGGAAAGTAACTCATCATCTTGTCAGTCTGATTCCGTCTGATCCTCACGACTCTCCAAGTGTCTCATCGACATCTCTGCCCTTATCTCGATGTGTCACCTGTGTATGGATCTACTGTCTGTTCCTCATCTTCATCATCATCGTCATCATCATCATCATCATCTCTTTCCCTCTCCCTCTCTCCTAGATCTGCAATCACTAAAAGTGATTTTCTGTGTTTTCAGATCAAACTGCTTTATCCTGGTCAGGGTCACGATGGACCCAGTGTCTCATACTCACTGGGTGCCAGTCCATCAAAAATCTATACAGCTTAGTGGTTAAGATCTTGTATTAGTAATCAGTAGGTTGTAAGTTCAAACCCTATCACTCAACCCAGTTACCACGTAAATGGTAGCACTGTGGTGTGATGCCAGTCCATTACTGAGCTCTCTTAGACACACAAACAAAAATGCTTTTGGACTGTGGGAGGAAACAGGAGCATCCAGAGTAAACCCTCACCGACACTTGGAGAACATGCAAACCCAGTGCCTTCTTGCTGTTAGAGAAATCTTGCTGAGACCCATTTTGAAGGAACAGTTTCCTTAAGAAGCCACTCCAAGGGCAGATCGAAAGCTCTCATTTTGTGGGATTAAATGGAGGCTGAATTGAACATGAACATGGACTTCTTTTTTTCCTGTTCCAATTTCATCTAGGTTACTGTTAGAGCCCCGTAAACCACTCTCAGCACGAGCATGCCGATTCTGTGGAGAAGAAAAATTATCCAGCTGAGACACAATAATAAGAAAAAACAGCAACACAACTCATGTGATCAACAGGGTGGATCATGTTGGGAGGGGGTGATGATGTTGTCATCTGGAGTTTTGCCATCTTTAAATTATTAGAGGGTTGATCTGGATGGGCGAGGTTTACATTTACAAACAGTAAAATCACCCACCCAGATTCTATAAAGAAAAGATACAGTATATAAGGATAGCTGAGTGTCGTATATATAAAACTTACAGGACTTAAAGGATATGTTGCTAACATGTTGATACCAAATACCATACAGGGTGTGATGCTTCAAGGTAAACTGTCATTTTGTCTTAAAAATCAGTTGAAAAACAATAATAATAATAATAATAGTAATAATAATAATAATAGTAATAATAATAATAATAATAATAATAATAATGCTGATGATAATAATAATAATAATAATAATAATAATAATGCTAATAATAATAATGCTAATGCTGATGATAATAATAATAATAATAATAATAATAATAATAATAATAATAATAATAATGTAATTTGCAAATTAACCTTTCCCAAAAATTCTTACCAGCTGTAACTCAAAAACGCTTTTGCGTAAAAAAATAAATAAATAAATAAATAAATAAAAATTGCCAGTTGGTTTAAAACAAGATTCTGAGATGGCAAGTTTGGTTCATTTTGCTCGCTAGGTGGCGCTATACATGTAAATGTCAGTTTCTCAGCAACCGTAAGGCCGAACTGAAATTTTGCATGACTCCTCTCTGAGACAGACTACAGGTGAATTTCTAAAGACTTAATACACCAAATGTTGTGACTGCCACTAGCCAATCAGATTTTAGTACCATTTGAAAGGGTGATCATTAACCATGTACATAGAGACGGTTTGAAGTTGAATGCCAAGTCTCAGCTACATCAGTAATCAAAAAGCTCTACAATATACAATCACCTACTTTGCATATATTCACATACCTCATGTCTTCACAGCTAAATGCACAGAAGTCAGTAACTGTAGCTCATCTAAACACACACATTTACTTATGTCTACTGCTTCTTGCAGCTATTATTATTATTATTATTATTATTATTATTATTATTATTATTATTTTCCTTTCTCCTTTCTGTAGATTAGCCATTAATAGGTAGAGGGCCAGCATATGGACCCAATGAGCTCCAGCGGTAATCCAGTGGTTTGCTAGTAATATAGTGAGTATATTAAATAGAAAATCAATTGTGGTTTGGAACTCTACTGAACCTTTGTTCAGCACCTAAACTATTTAGCATATCTGAAGTCCAATCAATAGTGCTGGTCAGTATTTGGCTACTCTAAAGCACACAGCCGTGCAGTCTAGAGCAGCACGATCTATCTTCATAACAGTGATTTACGTGTCTTTCATCACATGGTTTTATAAGGGAGTTGTTTTAGCTGCACAGAGAGTGATTTCCTGTTCTAAAGGCAGGCGTGTGTGCAATCTGCAATCAAACAGCACTTCCTATCGAGCCAGAGTCCCATGAGACCATTTCCATACTTGTTCACCTCCCAAAAAAAGATTCTACAGTCATTGAACCGCAGCAGAGACTAGTCGATTGTTCGGGCTAATCAAGGATGACAGGAAAACAATTTCAAAATGATTCTGTCAACAGATACGGTTCAACTGGAATCTTTAAACTGCCTCCAGCTGCCACTGTTGGGTTCCAATAGTATCTGTCGGCTTAACAATTAATGTTGGGCCATTGTACAATCATAACAGGGTTCCAGCATATACTTGGCAACCTCCTCCAAGCCTCTTTCTAAAATGCAGAGTTGCCAGATTGAGCGGAACTTGTTACAAAGTAGGGAAAAACACTTTGTCAGATGGATGATCGCGGCTGGTTTGTAATCATTTTGGCAGCTTAAAAGCACAAATAAAAAGCTTAAAATATTAACAGGCCAACTTTCTCCTACCACATCCAACATGCAAAAGCTTAATTGATAGCTTCTTCAGTCCAAAATACACCAGGCTCTTTTTAGGCTAACAATTTTGGCTTGTCTAGCACTCACAACGTGGGGAATATATAGAAAAAAATAACAAAAGAAATGGGTAAGTGACTCTTACAAAGAGAAACATTAACCTTCTGAAACATGGCTCAACAAATGCAGTTCAGCATCCTGGCTCACCTACCCTGGTATGTGAGGAAGCACACGAGTTGAGGGAGAGTTTAGTATCCTTTTAGAGGGTAGAGAGGTGTACGGTAAAGAAGCCGGGGGTGATAACTTGATGGTTAGTGTTACATCTGTCCGTGTTTGTGTGTTCTCCAGACCACTCATCATTTTAAGTTTGCCGGGTGTGATTGGCCGATTGGTAGATGGTGGAAGACCTTGGATTTCAATCTCGATTTTTCAACTTGTCCTCTTTTTTTCATTTTTTGTTTCATTCACAGAAGCGACTACGAGTTCTTGTTGGTTCCTAACCCCTGCAGGACTCAAGAACTTCAGTTGCACCTTGCCTCGCCAGGGTGACATGACACACGTATTTGCCACTCACCTCCTTGGCTCGACCTCGAAGAGGTGCAGCACCTGTGCCCGTAGTGCATTTCCAGTGTCACTACTATATGCTGTGGAATTCTGGGTTGCAGGATTAGAATCAATGCTTCGCCAGCCAGCATCCCCGGCATCTTCTGACCATTTTTTTTTGGTTTTAATATTTTGTTCAGATGTCAGTGATGGGTGTTTATTTTGTGATTCTTTTATTATTCTTTTATTTATTGGATGCTGTTCTGGCTGATCAGTGATATTTCATTAATGTTAATTAGAAAGAAGATGCTGGAAGAAGGAGCTTTCAGTCTGACTACGAATAGCTGTATTTCCTTTAAGCCTGCCTTCATTTCCTGAATTAGTTACATTTTAGGGAACATGGAGAAGCTGAGAATGAGATAGGACATGTGAGGACATTAGTACTTATTCATTTACATATGCAAAAGTCTGTTTCCTTGATTATGCACAGTCATGAGCGTGAGGACAAGGACAGAATTTTGGCCTCCTGACAGGGCGGCAGAACGCTCCTCGGAGAATAAAGCATGACTAAGACTGAGAGAGGGAGGAAGAAGAAGAAAAATGTGTAGCTGTAGAGGCTCGTCTCATCGTTTTGTGATTCGATAGATGTCCTTTCTGTGCTGGGATAATGTTGGACCGCTGGGAGTCCCAGTTTGCCCACACCACCCCTGCCATCTCTTTGTACACTGAAGTTCTTTCCATGTCCGACTGTCTGTCACATCGTTATAAAATTCAGCCTAAAGTAATCACCTGAGGGGACAAAGAGAGGGAAAAAAGAAATGAATCCAGAGATTTTCATATTAGCTCAGTTCCAAGAAAAAGAGAATACAAATTAAAACAGACAACAATATCTTTATCAGGGAACCAATAGGGATCATCTTAGCCAGTAATTCCATTTTAGCCAGTAACTGGTAATAATTTTTATGATTTTATTTTTTCAAATTTCTCCCAGTTTAGCATAACCAGTTAGTCCTCTGCTGGGGACCCCAATCACTCCCTCCACAAGAAATTGTTATTAAACCATACTTTATTGGATTTGCATGAGAGGTATGTAATAGTAGTAACACTAGTAGTTGTGGTTGTGTAGTAGTAACCGTAGCTACAATAGTAATAAAAATAATAGCATTAGTAGTGATTGTGTCATAGTAATGGTTGTTTACTAGTCATTTTAGTAATAAAATAAAAGTTTTAGTAGTGGTTGCATTGAAGTAATAGTAATAAATATATTATTAGTAGTAGTGGTTATGTTATACTAATTGTAGCGGTAGTAGTAGTTGTATAGTAGTAATATTTGTAGTATTGGTTGGTGCTGGTGTTAGCAGGATATCCATCACCTTGGTCCCCGAATTTAATTACAGCAAAGGGTCATTGGTAGTAGTAAAAATAAAAGTAATAATAATAGTAGTAGTTGCAGTATTAGTAGTACAAGTATAATAGAAGCAGTACTAGTTGTAACATTAATATTAGCATTAAGGAAAATTAGTAATACTAGCAGAAACTGTAGTTGGACTAGTAATATATCAACTATTACTATTAATAGTATTAAGGAGTAGAATCACTAGTAGTAATACTGCTGGTAGTAGCAGTAGTAACTGAAGAATCAGTGGTACTATAGTATCAATACTACGAGTGGTAGAAGTATTAGTAATTGTTGCAGCAACAGTAGTAATTCTAACATTAGTAACATCAGTGTTAATAGTTATATAGGAGTAGTAATACTAATATTAACTTAGCAGTAGTGGTTGTTTAGTAGTATTAGTAGTAGTAGTATTTGAAGTAACATGAGTAGTAATTGTTGTATACTACTACTACTACCACTACTACATTGACAATTAGTAAAAATAGCAATAGTCGTAGAAGTAGGACAAGTAGGAGTTACTGTAGTAGTAGTAATAGTAGTAGCAGTGGTAGTAGTTCTGGAAGTAGTAGCAACTTTAGTAGTAGTACTAGTAGCTGGAGGTGAATCCTTGCTAGTGCCACTAGCTCTCAAACATACACTGGATTGATTTAAGCCATTATTGGTGGAGTTAGAAAAGTTGGTAATGCACAGTCACATGGGCCCTGTGTTTAATCAGATCTAGGTTGCAAAGGGTCGAGTACCATCTGTGTGGTATAAAGCATTGGCATGAAGTCAGCTCAGTGGATGGTAGTGCAGATGCATAATATAGAACTATAAACATAGTCTTGTTCTCCATATGCATGAGCATGTTCTCCATATGCATGTGT
>JAYDZG010000001.1:1476266-1486323 GCA_034509265.1 Microcambeva bendego | reverse complement strand
GAAACAGCTGCACGCCGGTCCCAAGCCTGGATAAATAGGGAGGGGTGGAGAAAGCAATGGCAAACTACTCCACTATCTTTGCCGAAATACTTCATGGATCGATGATCCATCAAGTGACCGAGAGTCGGCTGCGACTAATCGGATAATCATCAATCAGCAATTTGGTAGCTAGCTTTAATTGCTCTCTTACTCGTCTTAGTGGTTTTCCTCATTAACGCTGCCCGTTCTGTTCATGCAGTTGAACAAAACAGTCTGTCCTTGTTTTGAAGTGATGGGTGTTTTGGAGATGAAGTTTACTTGGAACCATGGAACTGTTTGACAATTTTCCCCGCACACCAGGCAAAGAAGAATTGGCTCTGTTGGCTCCCCAGTATAAGTGAACCCAAAGGCAGGATAACTCTCATTGTATTTTCATGAGCTCACCTTTTTTTACTTTCGTCAGACCACCTCTCATGCTATGCTTTCATCTGGGTCAGAACTTTCTTTAGGACCTTAAATACTTTTAATTTTCAGATATTTATCCATCACTATTATCTGTGCCGTTGTCTCACTCGCGGCATGACTACATACTTTAGTATTTCTCTTCTGTTTTACTGGTAGTTGGCAAACTACTTAATTTGAGCTAGAAGTGGTACTACCCTCTAGTGGAAGAGAATTTAATTGCTCTACCTTTCCCTATATGCTGCTCATTTAGAGTACCAATCAGGTGTCTGCAGATGGAGTTTAATAATGTGCACCAGAAAAACATTCATCTCAGTCTTTGTTAAGATGAGCAAGCTACCATCCGACCAAACAATGTTTCTTATAATACTGTAAAGAATTTTCTTATCATTATTTTTGTTATTAAAGATGAATCATGCAACGTTGTTATTCAGAAAGCTTGTATCAAACAAATAGCCATTCGTATGACTTGCCACTCTTAAAGTAGCTCTGTGTTTCAGAAGAGGTTGGTGACCCCTGACTTACACAATCATCCATGATGTGACATGAGCTTTAAGCCGCACTCCCCCACGACAGTTCACCCATAGTCATTCACAGCCATCAAAAGGCCTTTTAGATGCGTATATGTTATCCTTGATGGGCATTCATTCCTTTACTTCAGTCCTTTTTGAGGAATTGTGCTGCAAGCTATATTACACCCTACTTCAATGAACAAGCACTGACTGTCCCGGCACTGTGGTTCTAAAGAACCGAGGCTTGATTTGCTTCCTGGCTTCCTTTATCTGCTCATTAGATGGATTCATCAGCCCTAGCATGACAACCTGTCTCAATGATTCAAATTATTCACCAGGATAATCTCAAGCCTAATGGTTGCCTTTGTAATCCTTTTTTTTTTCAAAACGTGACCTGTCCAGATCTACTCTTAAATGCCTGTAGTTGTTGACCACAACTGAAAGTGAGATGTATCCTGGTATGCTTTAAGTGTTAAATGCACATCAAGCAGTGATATGTAAGCTATCATCTTTAATTAACTTAGAACAAAAGGGCAAAGTCGAAATAATAATTGTTATGAATAATGTGTGTCAAATGCAAGAGGGGGTGGACACGGTACAAAGTAAGACTGCAATCAGTAGTATGATGTTGAAAAAAATGTTTTGAAGCCTTTAATAGATGAATTGGTATCGTGATGTGATGCCGTTATAACTGGGTGTGAGGTTATGAGTAAGGACGTGTGAAAGTTCAGCGCTTTGTAAAAAAACAGAACAAGTGAAAAGTTCAACAGTCTAATAATGATCGTCCCTGCACAGTCAGACAACCAACATTAAACTCGTGACCTTCGATTTCTCAAATGGTTTAATTTGTCTTTCTGAAGAGAAAGGCCAGATAAACAGTACTAAGGAAAATTGAGAAGGGCTTCATTTCAAACTAAATATTTCTGTTTATTAGTGCAGTACTAATAAAACAGCAACACGTTGTGTGGCACGCTTTATACAATACATGATTAGTGATGCATGATGTAAATTATGTCCACCTGCCATGAACATGGATGTGGGGTGGAATTACTGAACACACACACACACACACACACACACACACAAACACACACTGCTTACTGCGACCCTGACCCTGATACAGTTGAAGTAAAAATAATTAATTTATTTCTGTGTATTTATTTTGAGCAGCTAAAGTCAAAAAGAATTAAAAAGCTAAATGTGGAAATGCTCCAACAGACACACTTCAAATTCTAATTAAAAGCTTTGGAAAGGAAGGAGGAATCAAATGTTCAACATCTCCTGCTCAATCTGACATTATATTTATGACCACCTTCCTAATATTGTGCTGCATCCCAATTTGCTTCCTGTAACTCTGATGCATGGTGTGTTCTGAAACCTTTCTATCAGAACCAGCATTAACGTCTTCAGCAGTTTGAACTACAGTTCTCTCCCCACAAGCATCAACGAGCCTTGGCTGCCAGTGACCCTGTCTCTGGTTTACCGCTGTTCCTTCCTTGGACCACCTTCGATAGATCCTGACCTCTGCAGACCTCTGAAGTTTTGGAGATGCTCTGACTCGGTCGTCACAATTTGACACTCGCCAAACTCTCTCAAATTATTACACTCATCCATTTTAACATTAACTTTAAGGATAAAACGTTCACTCACTGAATATCTTGTCATCACAACAGCTTATAGTGGGTGGGATGTATTATGCAGAGTTTTTAACTTCACCTGCCAGTGCTCAGACTGTCTTGCCAGGTCAGAGTACAAAACTAAATGTAGGTCCAGTATGTATAGAATGGCATTTCAAACTCTGCCATACTCTCCATTGACTTCCTCAGCTTATTATTGGATTGTTATTATGAATCGTCTTGCTGGAAGCAATAAGAAAGTAAACTCGCTCCGTCCAGTGCCGATGCATCATCCCGACACATCACAGCTACAGCGTAGAGTGATCTGAGCCTGTCAAAAAGTGAGACGGAGCTCGACATTATACACGTTCAGCCCTCGATCTTCCACTGTGAAATCACAATCGCTGTCTGTTTAAATCAAGGCATCATGGGGACAGATATCCTGCATGGGAATAGATGCCCGCCGGCCCCGCAGCTCTCGTGGGTCGTTCATTCTGGATAAAGCAATCGCGCTGAAGAAATCTGGTAACCGTCGATAAATTGCATTTGTTAAAACAGGTTATTTACACCTGTAGCACAAACGTGCAAAAGCACCCTAATCAGAAAAGGTTAGGGCGGTACGGAAAATAAAATTAAAAAAGAAATGTTCCTCACAATGACTTTCACTTTCATTAATGTCAGACCTGACAGTACAGACCCGAGATATTTAATGACCCGAGAACCTCCATTCTGGCATTTCAGACCTGCAACATTGGTACTGTACAACGTTGATCACTTTGTAATGTTTTCATTCCTTTTCACCACACGTAAAATACGTTTTGGCTCTCAACCTTTTACATTTTCAGCATTTAGTAGGTGCCTTTAGCCAAAGTACAGTTACAGTATACAGTCTGAGCAATCAAGGCTAAGGGCCTTGCTCAAGTGCTCAACAGCAGCAGCCTGGCAGTGGTGAGGTTGAAACTATCATCCTTCACATTACTAGTCAGCTTATCGATGGGTTTCAGGTCGCTCACCTTCGGCCACTTCTAAACCTTCAGAGCTCTCCAGAAGTGCATGATTATCCTGCTGCACAAGCTGAGCTTCAGATCCCGTCTCACTGACAGGTGGACATTGTTCTTGGCCAGTGCACTTTTCCCTTCAGGATTTCTGATGGGGCGCAACATTTTTGGGATGTCAAGTCAACCAGGTTCAACAGATGTAAAGCAGTTCCAGATCATCATCCTACAACCACCATGTTTGACTCTTATTATGATGTTCTTGAATATCTAATATGGTGTTAACTTTACACCTGGTATATCAGGAACCCTGTCTTCCAGCATGTTCCACATCTGATCATCCAAAAGTCTTAGAGGTCATCAAGATGGTTTTTTTTGTTTGTTGTGTGTGTGTGTCTGTCTTTCTTTTTTGTGGAATAGTGTACACTGACCTTTACTGGTAGTAATAAGACCAGCAGCTCTTTTGTGGTCTCCTGGTTGAGTCATCGATGGTGAACTTTTGATAGGTCGGGCTCTGCTTGGAAGTTTTCCACATTTGTGATTGGGGAACTCTGACTGTGGTTCGGTGGAGCCTCCTGCATTCAGGTGGTACAGCTGTCAGCTTTGTCATCTAGCTTGGCTGGGTGCCTACCTGAACAACGATTGGCTTCTTGTTCTGTGAAGCTGGACAGAGACTCCTCATGATGGTGTCAAGGCACAATACTTTGATCAGGGTGTGGCACTCTGTGTACAAAGCTGATCGACGTATGAACTCACCTGGTGTAGGTGAAAAGATGTGTCTTTCATTTAAATTCATTCACTCTGCGTCAAGCTCATCCTGACATCCGGCAAATAGTATTTAATTTGAAATTGAGCCGCGGTGGATTCAGGTGGTAGCGTTCACCTGGGAGGGTAAACTAAGCACGCTAGATTACTCACAGTCGGCGCTATTTGTTTTCGTACCTTTAAAGCACACACAGGAAAAAAATGATCAATGGATTTGATCGATATAAAGCGCATCAGCGATTACACATGAGTGATTCTTCAACAGCTCTTCAAACATACGTGAACACTCAGACTACCTTGTTTTTAGGCTTCAAGCCAAAGTCAGCATGGCATTAATCACCCGAAATAACCAATTACGGCCAATTATCCAGCCATTAGGAGAGAAAAATGTAGCCAAATAAACACATCAATTTGCATAGCTTAATTACTTACATTGCTTTTTTTTCATTCACCTTGTGTTTTCGGTCGCTATTGGCCTTTTCGGCCTCGGCATGAAACAGAATAATTAATTATTCTCCGTTACAGCCTCGGCAATTAATCACCACTTGTCAAGATCTAAGCAGGAGGATGAATGGCTATAATTACAGAGGAGATAAAAACGATGGTACAGGCCATGACAAAGTGAGTACATGTGGAAGAGGCTGATAATGAAAGAAGGGAGGCATAAAGTTCCGACAGCTTTAGGCATTTTGGGCCACGTTTGTGGATACTTTCTAAAATGACTGTATTTAGCTATTTAAAACACATCTTGGTGGGTAGCGCTTTCACCCTACAGCGAGAAGATCCTGCGTTCAATCAATAGACGGGTGGTCTGAGTTCTTTCTGTGTGGAGTTTGCGGCTCGCTGTGTCTGTTGGGTTTCCTTCAGGAGATCCAGTTTCCTCTCACTGTGCTCAGGGTCAAGATGTCTAATCCCTTTTGACCATAAACTGACACAGACACCACGCACACAAATGCTGGACGTAGTTTCCGACATCCGGTTCTTCCCCGAGATTAGTTTATTTGCTGGGAATAAATCACTGTAACGCAGTTGTAGGTACAAGCGAAACACGAACCCAACCCCTCCTCCTCCATCTCGTAGGAATGCTGAGGTAAGCAAACGCTGCTCCCGCCGGCACCATTTAAACAATAAAAGAAATTATACGCATGCTGAACAGAAGTAAAAAGTCCTTTAAGCATATGTTCGCCACCACGAAACATCAGTTACCTTGAGAAACTGACACACACAGGCAGTAGAGCAAGTCATGTTGGTGCAACACAATCTTTTATTTCGGGAACTGACTGAACAAATTTTTATCTATCAGTTAAAAAGGCCGGTATTGTAACTGACCCTGATATGTGCATAATAGTGTTTCAAGTTTGAAGTCTCATACATAGCCATACATGGTACAACCGGCAATGACTGCTCAGCCCCATTATAAAATACATTTATATTATTAGAGAGCACCAATGTTTCCATTGAGGGGCTGCGATAGGCATTTTAACCCATTGTGTGATTATATTAAGTGATCATATCCCTGATTGTAATATGACTTTAGTCAGTTCTCTGTGTGGGTCTCCTCCGGGTGCCTCACATCATACAGGTGACACATCCCACATGCACTCCAGCTAACATCTCCCTCCGTGTACTGACTACATCTACAGTTTACTCTAGTGCACCTTTATACTTAAATAAACATCAAGTGAGAATGTATTTACATTTACAAGTTGTGCTACACTCAATGCTGGGATTGTCTTCAGCTCTAAAGAAAGCAGCAGACACTCCCTCATTATTCAGTCAGATTATCACTTACAATTAACGTGCCTCAGTTTGAGCATTTTAATTCAAGAATTTAGTCAGAACATTTTTAGGGCAATTTATAACGTATATATATATATATATATATTAAAAATCAGCTTTACAGAGTTTAGGACCACCAGACCAAAAACCCTGTTGAGTAAGACGAGGGCGACTGTGGCAAGGAAGAAATACAGAGAGAAAGCTTGAGAGAACCTGATATTCTTGGGTGGACTGGATGTTATTTTAAATAAACAGGATTTAAACACATAATTCAAAGACAAAATTGCATTAAAATAAAAATTATAACTATCTGAAACTCTAAAAATATATCTTGGTCTTTATCCTCGAGAGCGTAAACGGGTTTCAGTAAGAATCACCTTAGGAGTAAAACAACACAAGACGATGTTAAATGTGAAATCGCAGAGAGCAGCATTCGACTCCGGCACCCTAATTATCACAGCATAACTAAAAGGGAGAGAGAGAGCAGTGAATTGAAACACACCCTCTACTCCTGAGTCTAGGAGGACATAAAGTGTGTCTATGTAGAGATGTAACTCACGCTAAGCAAGAAAAGTTCAGCTGCTCGGCTTGAAGGTCACTTGGATTCCAAATATTTGGATGCTGTGATCTCAAGCTTTAATCAAATGCATCAACTGTGCAGGGAAAGTGTCAGAGAGATCCATAACGGCTTCTTATAGGATTGAGAATATGCTGCAACACACACACTCACATTGAGAGAGAGAGAGAACTTCAGAGAGGTTATATAACAGCAACCTTCAGCTATGTCATTTCTTATAATGGACTAGCTCCCTATTTACAGGCAGAACTTGGCATGCAGCAGCTCCAAATTCACCTGAAAGAAAATTCAGAGCAGGGAATTTATAGAAGGCAGGAGTAGATTTACATAACCCATTTCAAAACCCGGGAATTACACATGATCCGACAGAGAGCACCAAGGATACCACCAGCATGGAAAACAGACTGAGCTGCTCTTGAATCTTGAAGAATCCGCTCCTCATTTGAAAGTTACTCATTTACTAATGCCCAGCTCACACTACATGACTTTCCCAGTCGCCCTGTCGCTGTACAGTTCACACTAAAGACTGGGTCTGTTGTGCACAGGAGTCATTAAGGTCGATGGTGCGTTCACACTACACGACCAGGGGTTTCACACTACATGATCCATCGACAACTGGAATATATAAATATATTCTAATTCATTTATTTCACTATTTAATGTTCCAAGTGTTCATTACATATGTTGTTTTAGATTATCTTTAATCCTTTTTTATTGCAAATGATTTACTTCATTAACATTTACTTCATTCTTGTATTACCACTTCAATTTTAAGACATAAAACACACACTTTAATATTATATTTGCTCAAATGAAGACTTGAACTGATGAATGTGACTGAGATCAGTGCACTGGGAACACTAGCTACTGGCTTTTTTGTAATAATCATGTAATGTCATTTAATGCTACTGGCTTTTTGGTAAACCTTAACTAATCAGGATGCCAGTGAGAATCCAATATATTGTAGCAGAACATCATGGGCCATCTCTGTATTCTTCTCTTCTGATGAAATATCTGATGAACTCTGTCCACCTTTTGTTTTGTTTTTGTACCAGATGGATCAGATGTTTCTCACCTTGTAAGCAGATAACATGGTTTTAGCCCCACTACCAGGTTGACGTCGTTGGGCCTTTGAGAAAAGCCCGTAACCCTCCATTGCTCATTGTATACTGGTACAGTACTGGAAATCTCTTTGGTTAAAACTTCTGTAAATTATGTCTGAAAACAGTGGTGAATGTGTGTGGGAGGCCACCTATGGGAGGAAACTGGAGTTTCTGGAGAAAACCCACACAAGATGCACAGAGTAAGAACTGCCCCACCTGGGATTTGAGCCTAGGACCTACTTGCTGTGAGATGACAATTCTATCCACTTAAACATCATGCTGCCAGAAAATCATACACTGTTGCTTTTAAAAGCTACATTGTTGTGTGTGTTCTTCACAGTGCAACATTCAGTATAAAATGTAAACCAAGATGTTTCATCTCAGATCTTATCAGCACGTACAGTGAAGTTTGCAGATTGTACATCGTACTTTAAGTGAGTCAGTACGTACTATAAACACAGAGTAGTGCTGTAAACACTGTCTACACTAAAGAGGTGAACCACCATGTTTACATGAGATCATTTATTTTCTAATTGATTCATCAGATTCAGGACCTTAGACCTTTAATGATTTACCATTCAAAAACAGTCAACAACCTTCATACTGGCAGGGCGACTGGTCCAGACTGTAGGAACAGGTCAGACTATGTTTTAATTCCCAGACTGATATCCACTACTGCCAAAGAGGTGAAATGAAGAAGTGATCTTGCAATAACAAGAACAATCTGCTAGGCAATATGTTCCTGGCAGTTACTTTAAACTGGCACAGATAGTCCTCCTTCTTTATGAGAGTGCCAGTGTTAGAAATTGTCCAACTCTTTCACTGACCACCTCATTCTCAAATCATGTTTCTTCTACGCACAGATGGTAAATATTCCAAACTGCTTACTGAAATCTTCATCTTCTGAATCCAGAAGGATTTGGTTTCCAGACCTCAGCAGCTCAGTGACGAGTGGATACTGTCAGGAGGACCAGTTCATTACTCCACAGAGGACAGAAAGATCAAATTCAGTTAGGATTAGCAAGATCCCTTCTTCTGGTCATGGTTTTATGATGATGATGATGATGACGATGATGATTATTATTATTATTATTATTATTATTATTATTATTATTATTATCATTGTCAATATTAATAATAACAAAATAGTTATTACATTGTAATAACATTTTTTAATAATAAAAGACAGCTTTATTACTACTGTTACAACTACTACTACTACTACTACTACTACTACTTCTACTACTACTTCTACTACTACTTCTACTACTACTACTACTTCTACTACTTCTACTACTACTTCTACTACTACTACTACTACTACAACTACTACAACAACAACTACTACTCCTACTACTACAACAACTACTACTACTTCTACTACTAGTAGTATTACTACTACTACTATTAAAAGCTCACAAAGGGAAATTAGGATCAGGTGGATTTCCATCATTGTCTGGATATTAGCATGCAAAACAGAAAACCACAAGTGCAGGAGCATGTTAATGTTTATGAGAAATTGATTAAATGCAGAAATGACATTGCAGAATCACCGTGACCTAAAAGAGCTGAGGTGAAATCGATTCTTCTCTATAATAACGTTCAGAAGGAGGGTAAATGAAGCCTGTAAATTCATCTCAGCCGTCTATTTAATTGCCGTTAATTCATACTGAAGACAGGAATAATAAGAGCCACACTTGCTATCAGAGCTTTAATATGTGTGAAATAAATCTTTACAATCTTATTTTACCATAATTGACTGCTGTGTCCAGATCGGCGTTTCAGTATCTCCAGAAATAGATAGATTATTAATCCTAATACTACATACTACATACATAGTAGTAGTACACACTATATATATAGATATAGTTATAGATATAGTTATAGATATGGATATAGTTATAGATATGGATTTAGATATAGATATAGATAGCTAGACAGACAGAGAGAGAGAGAGAGACTTTACACAGATATGGAAATATACTGTATGAACTGTATGAAAATCTTATAAATGTACATGTATCACATTAGCGGAGGGGGGGGTAAAGTCTCTCTAGCAGCATTTGGTCTAGCTGTACCCCCTGCTCATACACGAGTGACTGTGAAATGGCTTTGCAGGTCGTTGCTGTGGAGCTGCAGTAAGACGACCCTAGAATTTCAATGTGCTCGGGGTAATGAGTCAAAATGAAATGTCATTTTGCTATATGTTCTTTATTTATGAAATTCCATCAAATATTGTATGTCCCGCTGATAAAAAGGTGTCGCTTAG
>JAYDZG010000001.1:656863-668379 GCA_034509265.1 Microcambeva bendego | reverse complement strand
GTTTATTCAGTTTATTCAGTTTATTCATAACGGGATTATAGTTTAACTGGATGATGCACTGGAAGCAGTAAGTGTGAATTTACTTGCTGCATGTTTCGTGTGTGTGTGTGTGTGTGTGTGTGTGTGTGTGTGTGTGTGTGTGTGTGTGTGTTCAGCAGAACCTAAAACGCGTTTTACTAATTAGCATTACGTTAGAAAGTGCATTACAAAACTTTTATTTACGTTTTGTGTGTTTGTTAGGGGTTTAGTGTCGTGTGTGTGTGTGTGTGTGTGTGTGTGTGTGTGTGTGTGTGTGTGTGTGTGTGTGTGTGTGTGTTACGCTTCGGTTTAATATCTCGTTATTGATCACACAAGATTAATCAGTTCACAAGTTTATATTAAAAACACTCACGGACGGTACAGTGCCTGCGATTTATCTCACGGTTTGGACTGGGAGGAAACCGGCGCACCGAGAGTAAAACATGGGGAGAACATGCAAACTTTCTGGAGAAAGGGAAAGGCAGTCATTGCAGCAGCTCATGGTAAAGCAAACTAAACCAGTGTTATTATACAATGCTACTTAGTTAGAGACAATAAGGGAATGTAATAATGTAATACATTGAAAGTGTCTCTGGCAGTTATTAATATATATATATAGATATAGATATAGATATAGATATATAGATAGATAGATAATATTGTGATTCTATCAGAAGCTTAATTTACTTCTTCAGCAATCTGAGCTGCTGTAGCTCATCTGTTGGATGAGCACTGCAGACCGGGAAAACCCCACAAGGGCTTCAGTTTTGGAGGTTGCTCTGACCTGGTCCGCTTGCTGCAACAATTTGGTCCTCGTCAGAAACACTTCTGACATCAACTTTGAGGAAAAAAATGTTCACTTGCGGCATAATATAACCCAGCCACTAACAGGGAGGATTTCTTCATGGTGTCATAACGGCTCCATGTCAAATTGATACGTGTTCATTTATGCTGATAATTATCGGAGAATATGTGCTTTCGTACGTCTTTCCTTTCTCTACGGTTTAATGTTTGTACTGAACAATGTTGATCAATAATAAAGGACTAGAAACTAACTTGAGTAATTCAATTACCAAAAATCATGTATGCAAATGTTTCACATCGAAGGCTCTGTGTTTTGCATTTATGACTTTTATTTTTACAGGCGATGGCTGTGTCCCAAATCACATATTTAGAACCTAACCGTATTTAAAGTGGGTTTTCGTGTACAGTTCCAGCGTACGGTTTCATGTGACCTAGGAAGCATCCAAGATGTGTTTGCTTTTGTGTCTTATTTTATCTTACGTGTATATTTTTTGCACTTTATTAAAGCAAAAGTATTTCTGCTCTGATTGACTTCCAAATAATCACTGGGATGTTGGATAGAATAATCAATTACAAGAATAATCACTAGCTGCGGCACTAGATGTTTTAGTTTCGGTTTCATTTATTTTTTTTATTCTCTCATGTTCATGCTGCACTGATGTGTGACGATATTTGTTTGCACATTCGACCCTGTTGTTATTCATATTTTAGCTGAGGTATGAAATGACTGGCCAATAAGAGTCGTACAGTGAATATAACGAGCACGTTGGGTCACCACATCCTGACCCAGCTGATTTAACTATGTAGTTTTTTTTGCATATTTCCATTGGTTGGAATGGCCTGATGCTAACTGTGTTAGCTTAGTAAGCTAAATCTGCAGCGACATGATCTGTGTTTAGTTAGACCATCTAAATCCAACTACTGCTCATTAGGTTTTGTCTAACCTCACATAATAAAAAAATATATAAATAATCAGAATCTTTTATTTGACCAAGTATAAGAGGAACGATGAATTTCTTTTGGTACAGGTGTTCACATACATACATAAAGAGGTACAGTATATTATATAAACAGAATAAAAGCGAACAATAAAGCAGCAACATGCGCAGTCCAGCATACACTTGTGCAGTGAATGTAAACAGATAATACACTTGTAAAATGTGGGATGCATGTATTAACCACTAGTTAATATTAGTGTCAGATCCAGTAAAATGACTTTAGATGCCTCAGGTTTCTGACGTATCTGTTTTCTTCAAGAACAACAATGCTCAGGAAGTTGATGGAGGCTGCAGAGTTCCTGTGTGTGATATGTCCCATGGTAACACAGATATATAGTATTTAATATTAATAAGGATGATTAATGGCAGTTATTATTATTGATGATGATGAAGCTTTGTGCGAAAGATAAACACATGTGCAAGTAGGAGAAGCTACATAGACTGACATCTTGATTCAATGTATGACCTCTTAACCACCACAGTGCTATCCAGCAGTACAAAGAATCCCAACCCCACATCGAAACGTCCATAAAGCAAATTACTCTGTTTTTACTTTTTAAATCTGAATTGTAAAATCTTTATCTGACTTGAATTCTCAGAATCTGAAGCTATCAGGGACCCGAGACCAGAATTCAAAAGTCCAACGACGAATCTTATTCAGAACTTTGGTATCGCCTTGGTACCGAAATATCAATTCTTGTGACATCTCTAGTGTCAAGCTTGTAGCATCGTACTCAAAAAGACTTGAGGCTGTAATTATGGACATTGTAGACAGACAGACAGACAAGACAGATAAGCAAATTAAAAATGCTGAAGAACATTAAGTAAAAGACTCAGTTAAATGATTCAGTGAGGGTCATGGTATTCAGTGAACCCCTGCTAATTCACAGATCAAGATTTGTGGATTCTGTTGTGCATTTTCCCCTTGGAACCTAACTAATAATAGTGGCAATATGTAAGAGTTTGTCTACATGTTCTGGTAAAATCACACTTTGTGTCTTGGTAATTATGTAGCCAGCCTTGGAAAAGAAATGCACTCCAAGGGGGTTGATGTGGGTACACAAATGCAGTATTTAGCTTTTCACCGTCAAATGATGATACTTACCTCATTTAGATGGTTACTCAAGACTGTAGTAAATTGGAAATGCTTCCAAATAGCTGAGCTTTTTTGAATTTTGGCAAAAGTAGATTGTAAATAGATTTTTAAATTAAAATGCTACAATCTTTAAAGTGCACTTTCATTAATCTCTGTGTTGTTGTTCCTGGCTATTGTAAAAGCTTCCTGATCATGCAAGCTGATGCTTCTTTTAATAAAGCAGTTTTATTCAAGATAAAACCGTCTTCTCTTAAATAACAGCTGGTACAAGTGTTGTGGAAATAAAGTGAGACAACACCTGGATCTGGAAGTAGGTTACAATTATTAATTTCTCGAGAAACAAAAGATCAATCCAAAGTACAAACTCGAAAGGTTGTCAAAGAATTGATGGAGAGGGCTTTTACGCTTCTCTGTTTATAAATGCAATGATTATATATAGAGCTGATCGACGAGGTTTTTTTCTTCTTCTTATGCTCTTTGCAATATGCTGTGTTGTTTAGCTTTGTCATCGTTATCACATATTAAATTCTACAGTAGTTTGCTTACTTGCACTTGCTTGGTAATAAAAGACAAAAAATATCGAACCTTCGTCATTGGGGATGTAACGATGCAACGTGAACTGATTCACTTGCAGTACGATTCAAATCCGTATTGGTGTTTACTGAATCGATATTCACTTTAAACAGCAGAGGCCACCGACACTATTCACCAAGTTGCCAAATTAAGCCAAATTAAAAATAGTTTGGACCTACATCAGAAATAAAAGGGCATTGGTTTTTAGAGAAATAAGAGTATTTTTCTTTTTTAAAAACAATAAATACTTAAACGTTCTTAATTTTTCGAACGGGGAAAAAATCAGGAAAAAAAATCACATCGTTACATTCTTATCAAGGTAAAAAAAATAAAAGTAGTAATAGTCTCACTGACGATATAAGCTGGATCAGCCTGTTACTCTTTCCCTTTGCTCGGTTCATTAACATTAGCGTTTATACTTTATTGTCTAACTCACCAGAGTTCTTTGTTTTTCTTCCAGACTTTTTAATATCTACCTCCTTCACTGAACGAACAAGAAAAGCTTAGAGTGCCTGTCACAATGCACTCTAACGCATGGAATTCACGACCTTTCACTGCGAGCCGTCAACATTCCTGGCCCAGTTCGTCGTCTGGATATTCCAACGCACAACAAACGATGCAAATCCAAATGCATGATTCACAGGCTGGGGAATTACACGCCGCCCAGAGACACCAGCCTCCACCTAGTTTCGATGATGTGAATTCAGGCCGGATTCCTTCTGTATTGTTTACCGGCCCTACACATCAGTTGCACTATCAGAACGCAGCACCGAATGTTACCGTTCATCACACACCCTTGCCGCCTTCGAGGTCCAAAAACGCTGCTGAACACTTCTGGCACGATTACTTGAATACTCCTCAACATGCGCCAACTGAGCACAGATTTACCTCAGGATGCACCTCCGGCTCGACTAGGTTCTCTTTTGGGAGCAGCAACAGCAACGCAAGTCCTGGATTTGAAGAGAATAACCTTACGAATGGTGAAATGGCTCGGTCTTACCATGCACCGACTATGCAACATTGTGCACCACAGGACCACCAGGCACATCGGAGAACTCAGATTTATCGAAGTCAGATAAAGGAAGTTGACAATAGTGTCTCATATAACTTGAATTCTCAGCCTGTGGTTGCTCATCATAGACCAGTGCTTTCATCTCCTTGCGTTCAGAGCCAAGTTTCGGCTCCTCAGCAGGTCAGGCCACATGTCTCCCGCAGCCTATCCACAAGTAGTTTGAGTACATATTTAAAGCCGCCGCCACCTTACAGAGCCAGAAAGAATTCAGTCAATCCAAAACCTACAGTAGGTTATGGATCAACCAGCCCACCCGAGAACAGAACTCAGATCCTTCCACAGCCTGCACTCCTGAATGACACCAGGACCCAGAAGGTCACGGTGTCTTCCAGATGTGCCACCAGTTACTCTAACTCGCGCCTGTTGCACGCTCTGCTTCGAGAGGACATCAGTGACTTCAGTGAACAAGATCTGAACAAGATGACAAGGAGCAATTTCAGGTCACTTCTTGGCAGTCGCAAAAAATTACCGCAGCGATCTTCAAAGGATCTGACCACCGACACACACATTTCTCATCACACAGTTCCTCCAGCCCAAAGCAATTGTGAGGTACAAAGGTCGGACAATCTACAGCAAGCTGCTCCACAAACGAGGATTTCAAAAGTGTTCAAAGCTAGACTGCAGGATAACGCCCCCGAAGGACAGATGGAAGGGGTCGTGACGAACACGGATGGCAACCTGCCCTTCAGGATCGAGACTGCCAGGAGTCTTGAAGGGCAAGCCAACGAAGATGACAATATGCTCATTAGGACAAAGGGTGTTGGGACCCTGGAAGGACTGACGACTCCTATCAAAAGCACAGACGCCAACCTGCCTTTCAGAATCGAGGCGGTCACGACCATTTTAAGTAACAATACAGACTCAGTTAACCAATCAAATGCTTTGAACCAAACCAAAGAAACCAGTAAAGGTCCGCTTAAGACAAACGCTTTGGAAAATGACTCTAGATGTACATCCCAACGCTCCGCCGCGTCTCAAGACCACGATCACGCTGCACAAAATAATGACGGACATTCTTGTTTACATTATACTGCCTTTGATATTACTGATGTTCCAGTGTTTAACGTTACCCTTGAGACACTTAAACAACTGGTGAAAAAGTTAGAGGCCAGGAACACTGATTCAGAAAAGCAGAAAGTAACTAATGTTTTGAAGAGTATTGCAGCACTTTACTGGAGAGGAAGTGTAAACAACATAAGACAACAGCTGAAAGAATTGTCATTCTGTATCAGAAACGCATCTGCCTTTTGTGTAGAACACGATCAGGCTGTGGTTTTGCAGCATCTTAAACCTGAAAGCTTAAATCTTCTGAAAAGTCACCTGGTGGAAAACGAGGCCACCTTACCATTGCCATCTGAGCAATTTCCATCATTATGGTTAAATGTTGATGGTCCTGCCGATATAGATAAGGTCCTCGCAGAACCCCTTTTTGATGATGTTTCCCAATCGAGGTCTCAAAGTGATGGTACTGCCGAGAATCTAGACAACAGTTTTGGGTCAAGACCAAACTACATTCCAAGGAATAAAATTTGTTCTGTAGACATCGATGGTCCACAGCCTGAAAGTTCTGCAGAGGTTTTAATTCCAGCAACAACCCCAAAAAATAAGCAATCAGACTCTAAGGGCAATGAAACACAAACACATCCACATTTAGAGAATGGAAAGAGCCAAACGAAACAACATGAACAGAAAGAGATTTATATAAAATCAGATTCTGAATCCATAAATAAAGATGGCTTTGATATTGAAGAGAATGCAGTCTCGAAGTTGAATGATCTCCACCATGAGCCAGGGGTGGGCGAGACTGAGGGAGGTGTAGATGAAAAGATATTTGAGCTTACAGATGCCAGCAGTGACTTGATGGAAGTGACACTTCTATCGTACAGCGACGTTAGGGACATTTTCAAAGACGACTTAAAGTCTGATCGAACCGAGGTGTCTCAGTTGTGTCAGGATGAAAGGAGGTTGTTGCCCACGCTTTCAGATGAACATCTAGATGATGTATGCCAAAATGTCCCTAGTAAAGTTAATTTCACTTGCCCACACATGGCTGACAAAACGAGTGGCAGTGATTTATTTTGCCCTAGTTGCTTGGCCGAGACACAGGTGCTTAATTTAGACCTGGATGAGTATGACTCCGATGTGGCCACTTCTCCTAGACCGGTGCAGTGTGAAGACCAAAATGGACCTCTATCCCTAAAGAGTTTCTGTCCAACTGAAGCAGCTGTGTCCTTGCCTAATGTTGAAATATCGGGCAACATACGTACCCCATCTAATACAAATTCACAGTGGGTACTTGAGTCATCTGAGGATCGATATTCCCCCAAAAAAATCCAAAAGACCAATCCAGTGTCCTCATTCCCAACGAAACCAGAAACTATCCGTTTGTCAAGGAATCCTCTTAGTAAAAAGGTCGACTTGAGTAAAACAAATGCTAAGACCAATAAACAATACTTGGATAACCACAGATACGCTTCTTACAATGAAAAATCTCCCATGAAGATCACGATTCGGCTTGATCAAACCAGGCAAGGCGCTTACAAGGTGTGCAAAAAGACACTTGCCAAGAGGCAGCAAGGGGCAAACGTCTTCGGGACCATTCACCGCATGGCCGCCGTGCCTCGTAAGCCGAAGAGACAGTCTCTGAAGAAAAGGGGAATGGGTAAAAAACAAATGGGCCCAAACAAGGGAGCCAAGAAAGTCCGATTTGAATTGTTCGGATCCAGCAAAGACACTCCCAGCTGCGAAAGCAGAGAGAGGTTAGCTTCGACACCTGTAATCCTCACTATTTCTGCTAATGCCAATAATACGGTGGGCTACAGCGACAGTCCTTCGGCCAAGCAAAAGGTTTTTGAGCAGTGGAGCAAGACTTTTGTTCCTACCCAGCAGAAAGGTTCACGTAAGAAAGCCCAAAGTACAAAGTCAGAACTGAAGTCTAGAGTACAAATGTTGAAAATAGTTGTGAAAGACCGAATGGCTTTTAGGGACAATCAACCACGAAAGCGAGTCATCGATGGTGTTGCTAACGATGCCAATGCTCACCAACCCAAGAAAATGAAAAGCACTAGTATATAATACAGCTCCTAAACTCCAGTTATTAATTCAGAAAAACCTTCTGTAATCATTTCACAACCTTCAGTGTTGCTAAAAGTCTGTAAGATGTTGAATGTTAAAAATGTTTTTTTATTTCTATTAAAATTATTTTTGTATATGTAAACACTTTGCATTGTGTTTTATTTAACAAATCAGCCCATTTGTTAGGAGATGGACAAAGCAGTGACATATACAATTTAAATCTGTCGTTTTGAGTCTATAGTAGGGATGTAATGATGCCCCACAAAACTAAGCAATATTAATGCATTTGTGTTTCAACATCCTTTAAGCTGAATTATTTTTTGTCATGTTTTTTTTATGTTGGGAGGGAGCTCTTCCTGACACAACACTCGGTTTATCTGGACTTGAGTCCTTTTAATATCCCATAGAAAAACTTTTATAAAGAAAAGTTACCTGCTAAATGCAGACATTCCCAGAACAGGAAAGGGAAATGAAAAAGAAATGCATGAATTATTGGCAAAGCAACATCTACCATGGCACGGTGGCTTAGTGGGTAGCACTCTCGTCTCACAGCGAGAAGGTTCTGGGTTCGATCCCCGGGTGGGGCGATCTCGGTCCTTCCTGGGTTCCTCCGGGTACTCCGGTTTCCTCCCATGGTCCAAAGACATGCTATCCAGGGTGTTATCATGTGCCTTGCCCCTGTTGAAGAGCTGTGATAGGCTCCAGCACCCTTCCCCGACTCTAATTAGGATAAGGGATTAAACATCTACCATTCATTCCCATATACATTTGATATGTTGATAACATATACCAACATAATCTAGTTTAATAATACTGGGACTACCTTAACCATCCATTTTTTGCCTTGGTAAAGGGAGACATTTTCAATAGACTCTTCAGTTGAAGTCTAAACCATCTCCTAATTTTGCATCATAAACTCAATAAGATCAATCTTGACTGGAATTTGAAGGAAGAAGTTGCATATCATGAAAGATGATTTATTTCAGTAATTCCATTCAAAAAGTGAAACCTGTATATTATATTCATTCATTGCTCACTTTTAATTTTGATGATTAAAACTGACAACTAATGAAAATCCCAAATTCAGTATCTCGGAAAATTAAAATATTGTGAAAAGGTTCAGTCTTGAAGACGCCTGGTGCCACAATCTAATCAGCTAATGAACTCAAAACACCTGCAGAGGCATTTAAATGGTCTCAGTCTAGTTCTGTAGGAGACACAATCATGGGTGACACTCGACAGTCGTCAAGAAGACGACCATTGACTCCTTGTACAAGGAGGGCAAGACACAACAGGCCATTGCTAAAGAGGATGGCTGTTCACAGAGCTCTGTGTCCAAGCACATTAATAGAGAGACGAAGGGAAGGAAAAGATGTAGAAAAAAATGTACAAGCAATAGGGATAACCGCACCCTCGAGATGATTGTGAAACAAAACCCATTCAAAAATGTGGTGGAGATTCACAAAGAGTGGCCTGCAGCTGGAGGCAGTGCTTCAAGAACCACCACCACACACACGAATGCAAGATAAGGGTTTCCACTGTCGCATTCCTTGTGTCAAGCCACTCTTGAACAAGAGGCTAAAGACAAAAGGACTGGACTGCTGCCGAGTTGTCCAAAGTTTTGTTCTCTGATGAAAGACAATTTTGCATTTCCTTTGGAAATCGAGTCCCAGAGTCTGGAGGAAGAGAGGAGAGGCACATAATCCACGTTGCTTGAGGTCCAGTGTAAATTTTCCACAGTCAGTGATGGTTTGGGGTGCCATGTTATCTGCTGTTGTTGGTCCATTGTGTTTCCTGAGGTCCAAGGTCAACGCTGCTGTCTACCAGGAAGTTTAAGAGCACTTCAAGCTTCCTGCTTCTGACCAACTTTATGGAGATGCAGATTTCATTTTCCAACAGGACTTGGTACTTGCACACAGTGCCAAAGCTACCAGAACTTGGTTTAGGGACCATGGTGTCCCTGTTCTTAATTGGCCAGCAAACTAGCCTGACCATAACCCCATGAATTAGAAAATCTGTTGGGTATTGTGAAGAGGAAGATGCGATACACCAGACCCAACAATTCAGAAGAGCTGAAGGCCACTATCAGAGCAGCCTGGGCTCTCATAACACAGACTGATCAACTCCATGCTACGCCCCATTGCTGCAGTAATCGAGGCCAAAGGAGCCCCAACTACAGGAAGCTGCAGAGGGGGTGATATAATCATCAAAATTAAAAGAAATAAACATTTGAAAAATAACAGTCAGTGTGTAATGAATGAATATAATATACAAGTTTCACTTTTTGATTGGAATTACTGAAATAAATAAACTTTCTCATGATATTCTAATGTTATGATCAGCACCTGTTCAATCAGTTGAACACTAAAAGTGAACATTCAATGTAAGCATCAAATTAGCAGCCACACAGACTGCCAGAAGGTGAAGAATATGGGTTGCAAAACCCCTGAGCAACCACACACTACCTGCTTCAGCAATGTCATGTTGTTGATGCAGCATTTTAATAAACCTGAGTTAAAATCATTTGCCATGACACAATTGAGCTCGGGTGCATCATTTTTCCTTTGATCATCCTTCAGTTGCTTTGTCAACTTGACTGCAGTCCACCTTTAGTAAATCCAGTTGATTGGACATCATTTGGAAAGGTGCACACCTGTCTAAATAAGGTCCATGTCAGAGCACAAACCAAGCCAAGTCAAGGAAGACCTCTGAGACAGGATTGTATCAAGGCACAGATCTGGGAAAGGTTAAAGAAAATTTTCAGCTGCATTAAATGGCCCAATGAGCACATTCACCACCATTATCTGTAAACCACCAGGACTCTTCCTAGAACTGGATGCCCAGCCAATCTGAGCAGAAGAACCAAGGAGATGACCAAAAACCCAAGGGTCAGTTTGACTAAGCTTCAGCATTGCTCTGTGGAGATAATCTTCCAGAAGGATAACCATTTCTGCTGAACTTTACCAATAAGGCCTGTATGGTAGAGTGGACAGACGGAAGCCACTTCTCAGTAAAAAGCAAAAGAAAGCCTTCTTGGAGTTTGCCAGAAGGCACCTAAACAAAATTACCTGATCTGATGAAACAAAGCTTGAGCTCTTTGGCCTGAATGCCAAGCATCCTGTGTAGAGGAAACCAGGCACTGCTCATCACCTGGCCAATACCATCCCTACAGTGAATCAGCATCATTCTGTGAGGGAACAGGAACTGGGGTCAGGAGGGGTGCTGGAGCCTATCCCAGATCTTCAATGGGTGCAAGGCACAATGTAACACCCTGGATGGAGTCCCAGTCCATCGCAGGTACCTACCGGACAATTCCGAGTCTCTAATCAACCTGGTAGCATGTCTTTGGACTGTGGGAGGAAACTCACGTGGAGGGTTTTCAAAAAAGCCTGTAACAACAAAATGTGGGAAGAGTGAAGTGCTGTAAATACTTTCTTGAGGCGCAGTACTTATGTCTGTGGGAAAATCCTGTTATTCAGTTCTGTTCAGTTTGGGGCAATGGCTGACATGATAGTCTTGGGGATAATGTGGATGTATGTCCAGCTGTGTTAATGTAAAGGTTTAAGTTAGCATTTTACAGGAATGTGCTCAGAAATCAAATGCATTGTGTAGCCGCCATATGAGGTAAATGGTATCAGTGTGCCCAAAATATTTTAACCCAATCCATGCAGTGAAACAAACACGTGCACACTAGTGGACACTAGGAGGCAGTGAGCACATGTTCCCAGAGCGGTGGGCAGCCCTACCACGGCCGCCAGGGAGCAGATAGAGGTAAGGTGCCTTGCTCAAGGGCACTTTAGTCATGACCTGTGCTCTGGGAATCGAACTGGCAACCTTCTGAACACAAGCACAGCTCTCTAACCACCAGGCCACAGGGATC
>JAYDZG010000001.1:283466-294453 GCA_034509265.1 Microcambeva bendego | reverse complement strand
CTCTCATGTTTGTCGGATTTCTGCCGCTACATATTTGCTTCTGGCTGCATCTGATTTTGCCTCCAAGACCAGGGCTGTCCACCCAAATTTAGACAAAGGAGCAGAGCTTGGAGGTTCTTGGTCATATAAACTTGAGGTGATCAGGGATGTTGGGTTGCTGTCGCTCTGCTTCTCCTGTCTGATCACTCTGGTTTGATAACAGCTGGTGAGGTGGGCGCTGATGTCCTGTGAAAGCCTTCATGACTTTGTTACCTGCTCTCGCCCCCTTTTAGTTATGCTGTTATAGTGATGAGGTGCCGGAGTCGAAAGCTTCTCTCTTTACTCTGTGTTTACTCTTAATGATTTCACTTTTAACTCCATCTTCTGTTGTTTCACTCCGAGGTGATATTTCTGATGGAAGACTGTTCACCTCTCGAGTCTGCACATCCTGACTGACATGACAACAATTACTGCTCCTGATAGATGAGACGGGACCGGGCGGGTTTGCTTAAAGAACATCCAAAGCTCACAACAGACTATTTCAGAAACTGGACTGAACAATAAAAAACTCTTATTTATCCACAGAGTTTCTTCTAGTTATAACTTTTAGTCTAATGTATTTTTTTGTTGTTGAACTGTATAAATCATGTTATTCATAATCTCATCCAGTCCATCTGAGAGGGACGGGCCCCTGCTGAGTCTGGTTCCTCCAAGGTTTCTTCCTGTATGTTTAGAGAGGTTTTCCTTGACACAGCCGCTCACTTGGCTCACTCAACAGTGGGTTTTTGTTCTGGTGGTCCTAAACTCTGTACAGCTGCTTTGTGATAATGTCTATTGTGAAAAGCACTATTCAAATAAAATGGACTTGACTATAGCTGAAGAGTAGAAGTAACTGGATCCACTGCACATTTAAAGTGCTCACACATTTATGTAAATGTTTGACCACATCAATTTATTACTAATAATTTAAATGCTAAAAGAACATAAGCACATTCCCATATTAACACAGATCGCTCAATTGGTTATAATTTCTTGTAAAAAAAACATTGTTGTAACATTATAAATATACCTGCATCAATACACACTGAGGTTTTTAAGTGAAACATTACTTTGAATGTGGCCTTCATAATTATTTACCACCTGAAACACTTAATCCTTTTAACACAAATCCAGCTATCAGTTTACCCTCTATTAAAGTGAAAGAATGTTTTGACGTTCGAAGTCAAAACCAAATGCAAAACCTTTTAAAGGTCGTCTGACAAATGAGAACATGCAAACATCATGCAGCCAAGAAGGAGCTGAAAAAAGACTGAGGTCCAAATTAAAAGTGCCATTTTGTGCTGAATTTGGAGAAACTACTTGTTATTTTAGTCATTTTGAGATATTGTTATTGCTTGGTTTACTGAAAACAGTTGGGAGTTTGTAGTTTTATTATTAAATAATAAATACTTGGTGAATTAAATCCTTGATAATTTTACTAGTCCTCTAGTAATTCTGAAATGTTCTAATTAGGTTACTGAAGCAGTAATCGGAAGGATTAAACGACTTCCAGGTTGCTGCTGTTGGGCCTGTGAGTGAGGTCTGTAACTCTTAATTGCTCATACCTTTGGAGAATCCCCAAAATAGGATTTTTTTTCCATTCAGTGATCAGTGAAGTCTTATCCTAAACTAATTCAGAATCAACTGGAGTATGATTGCATCATGATAATGTGGTGTCACGATTCAGTTGACATATTATGGACTTCTCTTTAGCTGGGAGCAGAATTTTAGATGAGCATCTGACTGTGAATTATCCTTTTAATAAAGTAGTAAGATTGAAATTGCTTCATCAGCCTCACCAACTTGCTTCTCCTGTTTCGTCCTCATTTGTCTGCTGTCTGCACGACTGTGATACTGTCCACAGCCTTACCCAGAGTTAAAAAGTTTGCTGCTAATTACATGAACAAACAATAAAAGCAAGAACAGGTTTTCCATGCATGTCAGCTTCTGAAATTAAAGCTTTATTATTTAATAGCTGGTCCTATATGTATACTTTTAAATAGTATAGTAATAAAGTAAACAGGGTGAGGATTTCAAAGTACTTGCTACAAGAAAATACTAGTACAGTCTTTATGCTTAATACTTGATAACTGAATATATAATTCATTGTTTTACTTGTTGTTTTTTTATTACTTTTTGTAATAAAATACTTGAGCTGGGATAGGCTCCAGCACCCCTACCCAACCCTAATTAGGATAAGTGTTTTAAGATAATGAACTAACCGGAATACATTCGTAATTTTAACTGTAAATGCCAAGTATGATTTACAGTGTTTTTTTTTCCTTTGACTTAAGCAAAGCAAAACTGAAAGCTTCTAATAAACATTACTTTATTTTAAGCACATATAGGACTTGTTTTAAAAAAGTTATGATGAGCTCTTGGTTTTTGAATCACAAAGTTATTCGGTACTCAGGGACTTACACTGGCAAAAGACTGTTTTATAGTAAGTTGACATTTAAAAAAAAAAGAAATAACATTACTTTGCTTGTTATTTGTATTTAAAATGTGCCAAATTAGCATTTACTAGCATGGCTGAGGTTAGTTAAGGTTATGTAGTAAAGTTAACTGGGGTAACATGGCACAGTTTAATGTACACAGACTGGTAAAATTGTTTTTCAAATAGTTATTTTGTCTTAATAATTTAAAAAGCCCATTTTTGTAACTTGAAGATAAATGGTTAACTCTATTTTAGCAATCTTTGGTGAGCTGTCAACCGCGCACCGCATGGCAGTCTGTCTTTATCTTAACAACCACAAAAAGTATGCTTTGCATGGATCAAAACACTCAAAGGGGATGTACTAAGTCTCCTAATTATTTGTGGGTGTGTTTTTAATGTAACATGCAATAAATCAATCAGTGTGTCACTTGCCATTCCCTTTCAGATTCTGGTGCGATCTGACTTTGACTAATATTGACTAATAGTGACGCAGCTACTTGAATTTGTTCAACGCTTCTCAGCAGAGGAAACTGACCTGCTCATTTATGAGCCCTTCGGGAGCCCTTCAGTGATTGAGAAATGAGTCAAACGCAGTGATCAAATAACTCAAAAGATAGCACTTTAAAATGTCCAAATACAATACACCATTGTGCACCAGTACACCATTCCCGACTTTTAATGCCCTTTATATAAGCACTTGGCCTATTTATCAAATCATTTCATTAACTTTCCAGGCTACAGGTGACTTCTGTGCAGGCTGATCTTTTATTTCACTGAATGAAATAACGACAAACAAATCAGATTTCTAAACAAAACAGGCTTAACCGAATAAACACACATTCAGAATTGATAATGTTCAAGTACATTATTTATTCAATGCAAATACAATATAATCCCATTAGAGCAGATCAGTGAATGAACCATCTGGCTATCAATCCCCTCTCATTCTCAAACCCCAAAAATTATGTCTACAACTGGTACAATTTTCAATATCTGCACACATACTACCAGTGAGTGCATTGGTGTTAGGGTGTGAAAACCTGCTTCCCTAAATAAAGTCCCACTGAAAGTTTATGAAATGAGATTCTCTACTGTGAGAGATTTAATGTTGATGATTCTACCTGTCTTCTTTTAGACCACATTTCCCCGGCTAGTCTTTGAACCCCTCTCTTGGGTTATCCCAATGAGGTGCCTGGAGACACAGCAGTGTACAATAGCACTCAGTTGGTGACATTCAGATTGATTCAGGAAATGAAACATGCACAAGAACAAAAATTCATATGTAATACACAAAATGTCTCCAAAAGTACAAGAAGCCTCCTCCCGGTAATGCAAGTTGAACAAGTAGCAAATGACAAAGTTGCAAATCAAGAATGCAGGTAGGATGCCCTCACAAATGACATGACCCTCAAGACTAACCATTCAGCCTTGAATGACAAAAAAACATTTAACTAACAAAAAACTCTGCGTCATTAATGCAAAGCATCAGCAATCCTTTCGGATTTAGACTGCTAAACAGTAAGTGAGTAAGTGAATGGGTTACAAAGAATAGTCAACACTTTGACTTCATTGCTTATTGATGCTGCTTTAGAAAGAATAAATAAATTAGTGATTTTTAGAAAAAAAGAAATGAATAGTGATACTTTAAAAGAATAAAATAGGAGAAACATATTACCTGAAGTTAAAAACTCTACTAAAGTAAAAGAAAAACTAAACAGTTTAACAAGGGTGAGGAGCAGGAGCTCTGTCACCGCCCACCCCAATCCCATCACAGCAGTACTAAATTTCTGAGTCAGACAACTAATCTTTTTATAAATCTTAAATTACACTAACTGCAAAACTACAATTTATTTTACTGATGCAGCTTACTTTGTTAACAATAGAAGAGTAATTCTGAGCTTTTCGACAACAGCATAATCTGAGAGTGAGTAAGGCTGAAGACAGCTTGGAGAAAATACTGTTCTGTACTGTAAAATGTTTTACTTGTTGTCAGCATACCGTAAAGCTGTAAATAAAGCTTTCATTTTCACAGTATTACTGTATTTTACAAAACACAGCATCATCCTGCTGTAATTTGGCTGAATAATTTTGGTTCACAAATACTCAATCCATTCACTATCGTTTGTTTTACATTATATATTTAGCAACTTCTGACATTTTAACACATTTTTTGTCCAAGACAAATGTTATAAATATTTTTCTGTAGTTATTCTCTCTATAAACTCTTCTACCTGTTTTAAGATTTCTCACTTTATAATTAGACCACATTCAGTGTCACGATAAAAGGCTACATGCTTAAAACATAATATGAGTGATTAGCTTATATGTGCAGCCAAAAGTGTTGAACTTTCTACAAAACCCTTCATTACTAGTGAAACGATGCTTCCAAATATAGCTTTAACGTCGCTAAACTGTCCAGCCATGGTGAGTTGCTCTCTCGCTGCTCGAGGGATTGTATCTCTAAAGTGAGTCGAATGAGCATGCAATTTAATTCACCCTTCCAAGATAGATTCGGTTCAGAGTAGAAAAAAAGTAAGATTTTTTTTATTTTTAAGATGGTTTGCCTGGTCGTAGAATTGAAACAGCATTGAAATTTCAATGCCTTGTTCAACTCTGATACCTTAGTTGAATCATTGCCTCAAAACTCATGTTCTTACTCTAGCTGAATCGAATTAATATTATTAAATAATCTTTAATAAAATAAAATAAAGAGCTTTAGCGGTTGCCGTCATCTGTAAGACTACTAACATGGGAGCATGGTTGCCAGACACCTATTATACTGATCAGACTGATAAGTACAGTCAAACGCATGGTACTGGGAATATAGGACGGCAGTTACATTGTTTGTCATCGATACATCATTTTTCTTTTACAAAAAAGCGCCACTAATTTCATTTAGCTGTGGCAACATAACATACAAACAATAGTTTTTCCTCCATGGATGTGAAATGCTTTTAAAAACAGGAGTTGTCTCAAACAGGCACAACAAGTGATTGGAAAACAAATCAATAATTGGCTTTAATTAATATTGTCACTGTTGGGTAAAATAATTGTACAGTAGAAACTAAATGTCTTTTTGCTGTGACTTCTGGAGGTTATTACTTTAGATAAGGGTTTTTGGCCCTGAAATGTACTTCTTTCTGTGAGCTCAAATAACCAAATGGTGAATGGGAAGACCACCTCAAACTGGTGGAAGCAGCCATTGTAATGGGCGGGTGGAAGCAACCCTCTCAGCCTCCCTGCCGTGGACAAGCAGGAAGCACCGCTCCAAGAGTCTTTGGATTAAAGACTCTTCTGGAAGGGAGGGCTTCACCTATAATTTTATGGGACACAGACAGGGGTAAATAAAGAAACCAAGAAATCTCTTCGAACTGGGTAAATTTGCTAATGTGTGAGACTTCTCAACTATTGAATGACACAATGTCACATATGGTTATTTCATAGTATTGGAGTATAAAATCGACGTTGTATTGTTTTTTCTCTAAAATAATCAGCATTAATAGAGAAAAGTGTGTATTTATTTTAGGAGACAATTGACCACTAAAAGATTTATTCTGTAAAATCGGTTTCCAATCGCCATCTATTGGACATGGATTGCTGCACATTTTAATGTGGAAGAGAAAAAAAACATTAGTGTAGTCAACTGGACTTAGTAAAGTGTAGACGTGAGAGAGGTGGGATGCAGTCATGAAGTGATGCTTCATTTTAGAAATGTAGTTTTTTAAAGAAATGATTTAAGAGCAACGATTTAAGGGTTAGAAGTTAGAAGCACGTAACCTAATGAAGACCAGAAGCGTACTATCTAAGATATCTTTTATTTAAATTTATAATTTTCATCACTGTGCAGTAAGACACACATACACACTAGTGAACACTAGATGGGCAGTCCTAGCCACGGCGCCCGCGGAGCAGTTAGAGGTTAGTTGCCTTTCTCAAGGGCACTTCAGTCGAGACCTGTAAGCTCTGGGAATCGAACTTACCCAGTCAAACTAAGATCTCAGCTGATGCATCCAAATCAGGCATAGGTGCAGTGCTATTATGTGGCACAAGATGGAGCAAAGAGCCTATGCTTCTTGGGCTTCAACAGTTTCAGAGTGCAATTATGCACAGTTAGAAAAGGAAGCTTTGGGACTTGCATATGAATGTGAGAAGTTCAATGTGTTCATATATGGTAGTGGATGAGCGGAGACAGATCATAGAGCTTATAAGACCATTGCAAAGAAGGGTCTAGCTAATACATCGCCGAGAGTGCAAAGAATATTTTTGAAAATGCAAAAGTCTGACATACAACTAGAGTACAAACCTGGAAAAGAACTGCTGGTTGCTGAAACTTTATGATGTGCTTATGACTGCTCAGTACCGGTCAACAATATGAACAGGATGAAATTGTACATGTCAAGCTGGACAGGAAAAGCTGTCACATATTACATGTGGACTGTTTTTGCCAGGGCCACCACAGAGGATTAAAGCAATAACACAACGTTGATCAGTGCATTCTGTACCTGTTCCATACTATCAATACAGAGATGAAGTGTATTAGATTGCATCCTGTTCAGGGGTTCAGGAACAGTAATACTTTTGCAACACAATATGCTGTTAAATATACTTGTGGGACATTTAGACATGAAAAAGTCTAAGAGAGGGGACAAAGCAGTGCTAAACTGGCCAGGAATGGGTTTAGATATAGAGAGGACTATCACATTGAGTGAAGGTCGCTGGGCCACCGAGTAAGGCCCGTAACTCTCAATTTTTACCCTCAAAAAATATAAACGTAAAATATTGTTAAGCAAAGTTACTGTTTCAGGTTTTCATGTGACTTTAACTAGTTTCTTTGTCATGTAGACGTTTCTTGGCACAGTGCTGAAGGTGTCGATGTAAATGAGTGAACTAAGCTCTTAGACGTTATTTTAAACCCTACAGACACCAGGTTCTACAAAAAAAAAATAAGAATGCAAAACAAAGGTAATCTATATGGCAGGGAAATTAACAGATGCAAATTCAAACAATGACGAACAGCCACAAAAAGGTCATTGCTAGCTCACTTCGTTTTATTTAACATATATGTTTTTAATTAAAACACGAAGAGGATTAAACCACAACAAAATAAAGTATTCATGAAACGTTACTTCTGTTCAACTCTGCGTAAGTGAAATGCTTTTATTGATTCACCAAGCAGTTAATGCACAGTGCCAAGTCCTAAGAGACTATGCCTTCGAAAAGGTCATGTCCAAGACAGGGTGGAAGACCAGGTTGGCAGACATGAAAATAAAGCGATTGATTGAATCAAATATAATGATGTGACACTTTTAAACAAAGCATTGTCAGTAGAATTCTGTCCATCCAATATATCATCCAACACATCATGGTTGGTGGAAATGCAAGAATGTGATTTGATATGAGACTCAAAAAGTTTCTTTTATTGGCAGATACTGTACAAAGCATTACTTCCCAGAATCTTTAGCACGTGAATACACGGGTTGTGGTTCTATATAATTAAAGCTGTTTTTAAAAACTGATCTGTGCATAAAATACCATTGCATTTTTTAAATACATTCTCCTTTTTGAGCTGAATTACATTTGTAACTGTGGTGTTAGGCCCCCCAAGTAAAGATGATTTCTCTTTGAGTTTTGAAAAGACATTTGACTGAGCAAAGACATAAATGTCTTGGAACTCTTCAATGATAGTCTGAAAAACTGATGCAGGCCAAAGTAGCTTCGCCTGAAGTTTAAAAAAAAAAAATCTTAAAAAAGAGCTCACTGTCAAAGGGGTCACCGGACTCAAGCTACTTACAGATTTCAGTTTCAAAACAGGATGGTTGACTCTCATTTTGATTTCGAGTTCTTCTTGTACATGCTGTTTCTACATGCATTCTTTGTTTATCCGTTTACTTGGTTTATTAGTCAGTATATATCAATAAACAATGTACAGTATGTATAATTTAGTAACATTTTGACCAATAACACATTTTAGTTTATATTAGTATATGTGCAGACAACCCCAGTAGCCTTTGAATATTTAAGTTCTGGTTGCAAACCACCAACTTACACAGTTCAATGTAAAACATTGTGTAGTAGTGATTTCTAGCTTTGTCCCAGGCATTCATCTCCTGCACTACCAACATGTATCTTTTGCCTCTCGCAGGTGTAATCATGTGTACAAAGTCAATCACCAGATGTCTAAATGGTCGGCATGGACTTTGAAATGCCCTGATTGGGTGTGAGTTGGCTTTTATATTGTGTTTCATACCGATACTGCACTTACTCAGAAACATTTTCTGCTATACATTTGCCAACCACACATTCATCCCTATGCTTAGGCATTCAGCCATTCCTCCTCTCCCTTATGTGCTGGTCCATGTGCCGTACCATAGTCCATTTTCTCCTTCACTGAAGCCTCTCCGCCTCCATGTTTTTTGTTTCCCAGCTATAACTGCTTTGCTGTGCTCAACTTCAACTTATGTCTGGTTCTAGACTCAACAGTTCTTTATTTTTTTGGCTACTAGCTACCATGTTGGTGACTCTTGATTGGGCTGCTGCCCTTTTTGCAGCCTCATCTTTGGTCCATACAATGAGCTTTGCTCTTTATAATGCATGTTTAGGCAATTACTAAGACAATGTCAGTTTTTTATCTTTGTCTTGGGTGAAAGATGAATCCAGGAGGATAAATACACTTCACATGGAGTCATACTATTGGTATGTACAGGTGCTGGTCATAAAAATAGAATATCATGAAAAGGTTGATTAATTGTATTCAAAAAGTGAAACTTGTATATTATATCCATTCATTACACACAGACTGATATATTTCAAATGTTTATTTCTTTTAATTTTGATGATTATAACTGACAACTAATGAAAATCACAAATTCAGTATGTCAGAAAATAAGAATATTGTGAAAAGGTTCAATATTGAAGACGCCTGGTGCCACACCCATATCAGCTAATTAACTCAAAACACCTCCAAGGGCCTTTAAATGGTCTCTCAGTCTAGTTCTGCAGGTTACAAAATCATGACTTGACATTTCTCCAAAATATTTCCATTGACACCTTGTACAAGGAGGGCAAGACACAAAAGTTCATTGCTAAAGAGGCTCACAAAGCTCTGTGTCCAAGCACATTAATAGAGAAGCAAAGGGAAGGAAAAGATAAGGTAGAAAAAAGCAATAGGGATAACCGCACCCTGTAGAGGATTGTGAAACAAAACCCATTAAAAAATGTGGGGAGATTCACAAAGAGTGGACTGCAGCTGGAGTCAGGCTTCAAGAACCACCACACACAGACGGATGCAAGACATGGTTTCAGCCGTTGCATTCCTTGTGTCAAGATTCAGATTCATCAGTAGCATCTCGCCTGAGCTAAAGACAAAAATATAGATGCAGATTTCATTTTCCAACAGGACTTGGCACCTGCACACAGTGCCAAACTATCAGTACTTGGTTTAAGGACCATGGTATCCCTGTTCTTAATTGGCCAGCAAACTGGCCTGCGGGGTATTGTGAAGAGGAAGCAGGATGTTAACCACTTAACATTACTGTACTTTTACTTACATTTACTAAAAAAATCTAGTTTAATTCAGATAGAATTGTGAGTAACATTTATTTGAATATATGCTGTCTATGTTTACTTGCCGTTTTCTCGACATTTCTTCCCCTGCATTGTGAAAATAATCTGGGTCAAAAAAAGATGAACTGTAGTAGGTTCTCATCCATTTTGAAACTGAAACTACTGAAAGCTAGCCTATGTTACTTTGGCATACGCACTGTACATCAATGTACTTAAACTTTTCTTTGTTATATATAAAGAGAATTATTCTGTTTTTAGATGTGTAATAAATATATGTTCAAAGTAAGACATTTCATGAAATGGAAATTTTATTACAATGCTTTGTGTCACAGTGCTCAGTGTTTACTGTCTCTCTCCCACCCAGAACATGAAGTGTGAACTATTGAACACTGAGGATCTCTGTCATTAGAAAATTTCCCTGTAAAATTACAGTAAAATACTGGCAGCAGGGTTTCCAGCTATTGACCTTCATTTTACAGTCTCTATATTACACTCTGAATCTCATTTTTCGTGTCTGTGTACTGTATTCTGAATGACAGTTTCTTACCATAGTAATAAAATAAAAAAATGAGGACAGCTACCCACTGTAAGTATAAAAGACTTCGATTGGCCACAAGATCTGTCTTTTCAACCATGTCCCGCATTTTGCATATCCTCTACACTTGGATGTGGTGAGATGTTGTAGGCAACATCTGGACTTTCAGTTGGACCTGTATTTTTCTACCAATCAGGTGGAATTGAAAAGGTTTGGGGACTGCTGGATCCATAATTGACAACAACTGGGATGTTATTTTTTTTATTTGGCCTTAGTACATGAGAGCTATTGTTTCCAACAAATAAAGAAATGAATAACTAACTAAATAAATAAATAAATAGCATTCTAAATAACATGGCAATAAATTGATATTCTTATAAATAAATTATCAAATCATACATTGTGATTTCCGGATTTTTTTTGTTAGATTATGT
>JAYDZG010000001.1:196808-215651 GCA_034509265.1 Microcambeva bendego | reverse complement strand
TTGGGAATAAAGTTGTTGTTGCTAATCCTTGAGCAGGCAGATCGCTTTTCTTGACAGAAGAAGAAAGAAGCCCATAGAGAGGAGAGTACTCCTAGAGAGGAGTTGAGGCCAATGCTTGAGTTTAATCAAATAGTAGTTAAGGGACAAAGGTAGGGGGAAGAAGAAGAACATATAGTAGTTATTATGTATTCAACTGAAGTTATCTATAATGGCCAAAACAAATATTGTATAATAAATATATAAAATATTTACTAGTATTTAATGGGGATACAGTGAGGGCCAATTGGATGGTATATTGATAAATAACAGAATATTGGCTGAAGCTGTAAAAAGTCAGAATCAAGAAAGGAAAAAGAAATACAAAACCGTAAGTAAAATAAAAAAGAAATAATATTTCTTTGAACGAACATAATTTAATCATGGACAGTGGTTTCCTATAAAAAATATATTGTGTTTATTCAACATGATGATAACTTTTTAAGGTTAAAACAACAACACAACTAGATTTTGTTAATCCAATTAAAATAGTAATGTTCGTCTTATTCAATTCAAGTCCTTTAAAGTAACATGTATAAATAAGCCTATATGAATATACAGATGAATTAGATCTACTTGTGTTTATCCAACTCAAAACATTAGAGCTACATAAAAGGATTGTGGACATCTAATTGAATTATGTTACTTCTGGTGGAACTACGGGGGTTCTTGAGGAATGTTCACGGAGTTGGCTCCCTGTGGTGGACACAGAGGTAGTTGACCGACTCCTAACAGTACCCCTTTTCCTTCTAGGAATGGCTCCCAACGTTCAAATGCTGGCGGCCCTATTAGCCCGGAATTCCACCAGGTACTGAGTGGAGCCCTTGACCTGCCGTGAGTCAAGCAGATAATGAACAGTGTAAGCTGGGGCCCCATCGATACTCTTGGGGATGGTAAAGTCTGCTTTTGCGTTGTGGACCGGCATGGGTTAGGCTTCAACCGTTGATATGTGGAATGTGGGGTGAATCCTCATCACTGCTGCCAATTCTAGGCGGTAGGTGACTGGATTCACCCTGCGAGTGATCTTGAAGGGTCCCACATACCGGGGATCCAGATTGTGGACAAGAACACTTGTTGGTCTACCCGAAGTCGGGAAGCCACTCGTCACCTCCGGCTGGCTGGTCTCCGGTTGGGGCCCCCACTATTCTTTCCTGGGTGGGAAAGAGAGAAGGAGGGAAGCTGAACTTGCACTCGAAGGGCGACATGCCAGTCGTTGAGTGTCGAAGTGTGTTATGGGCATATTTGGCCCAGAGAAGCTTATGAATCCATGAGCAAGGGCCGACGGAAGTAGGGCACCTGAGGGACCAAATCAGGTCCTGAATGACTCTCTCAGATTGGCCATTTGATGGATGGTGCCAGGAACACAGGCTGACGGTAATGCCCATCTTCTGGCATAAAGGCTTGCCAGAAGCGTCTAAAAAATTGTGGCCCCTGGTCTGACACAATGTTGGTGGGAATACCGTAGGGTCTCACAATTTGTTTTTAGGAGAATTTGAGTTTGTTTTGCCAAAGGAAGTCTCTTGAGGGGAACAAACCTACAGGCCTTGGAAAAACGGATCACAACCACCAGGATCGTTGTCAGGCCCTTGAAGTGACGCAGACCTGTGACGACGTCCATAACAATGTGTGACCAGGGCCAAAATGGAACGGGTAGGGGCTGAGGGAGCCCCTGGAGTCATTCCCTGGGTCCTTAGTTCTTGGAGCAAATGTCAAAGGCTGCCATGAAATTGCTGTAGAACTTCCTCTTGCATACCTGGCCACCAGAAACAGTGTTTGAGGAAGATTCATGTAACCCCCGGGTGACCAGTGAGGTTTGATGCATGCCCCCAAAGGAGGACCTGTCGGCTTACGTGGGTGGGAATGAATAGTTTGCCCTCGCCCCCCCCCAGGGTCGGGCTTCCTATGCAGAGCAACAAGGACCTCACACGCAATGTCCCAGGTGATGGGGGGTACAATCTGGGCTGCTGGGAGGATGGGCCTCTGCTTTTGGCTCAAGGGGATCCCACTGGCAAGATCGACCATCCGACTTGTTTTTTGACCCTGGATGGTTCAACAGGGTGAACTGAAATCTCCTAAAGAACAGGGACCACCTAGCCTGCCAGAAAATCAGTCACTTGGCCTGCTGAATGTAGGCAAGGTTCAGTGCTAGCTGGAGCTCCCTGGGACAGCAAGAAGTTCCCTGTCTCCAATGGGGCATTTAAGGCTGGCTGGGGTTAAGCGATGGGAATATTAGGCACAGGGGTGTAGTTTCGGATCCTCTCCTGAGCATTGTGAAAGGACCGCGCCTATGTCTACATCCGATGCATCCACTTCTACTACAAATGGGAGGCCCGAGTCAGGGTATGAAGCACTGGAGGGGTGACCAGAAGTCCCCTAATGGCATCAAATACCTCCTGGGCCACTCGAGACCATTGAAACCTGGGGTCCGCATTGTGAGCTCAATTAGTGGGGTAGCCACCGAGCTGAAATTTCGAATAAACTGCCAAAAGAAGTTTGCAAAACCAAAAAATCTCTGTACTTGGAGTGGGGAGAATGGGGTTGGCCAATCCTTAATAGCCTAGTTCTTTGCGGGGTCCATCTGGAGTTCTCTGTGAGACACTATGAACCCCTGGAAGGATACTGAAATCACATGAAAGGTAGACTTCTCCAAATTTAAATAAAGGTTGTGTTGTAGAAGGAGCTGGAGCACACGTCTTACCTGGAAAATGTGCTCATCCACGGCTATAAATAAGGATGTCATCCAAGTAGACAAAAGCATATCGCTCTAGTGTCTCACGGAGAACCTCATTAATGAACTGCTGGAAGACTGCCGGGATATAAGTGAGGCCAAATGGTATAACCTGGTGTTCGTAATGCCCCGTAGGCGTAATAAAGGCATTCTTCCACTTATCCCCCTGCTGACTGCGGATGAGGTTGTAGGCACTGCGAAGGTTTATTTTGGTGAAAATGAAAGCATTACGCATTAAGGGAAGGGGGTGGCGGTACTTAATGGTGACAGCATTAAGGCCTCGGTAGTCAATGCAGGGCCACAGTGTTACGTCATTCTTGTCCAAAAAGAAGAACCCTGCACCTGCCTGAGCTTGAGGGCCAAATAAAGCCTATTGCTAGGGCTTACTGAATGTACTCCTTTAATGCCTTCTTCTCGGGAACGGCAAGGGCAAAGAGATGGCCACAAGGACGCCGGTTTATGGCGCAATCTTAAGCATGGTGAGAGGACAACTGTTGGGCCCGAGCTTTACTTAACATCTGCCATAGGTCATGGTAGACTGAGGGAACGGAGGAGAGATCTGAAGGAGGGACAGAGGACTTATCTGCTAAAAGGTCATGAGGCTAGGACTGGATGAGATATCATTCCTGGCACCTGGGGCACCATGAGTAAATGGAGCCCAAGTGCAAGTCTACGCAATTTTGTTCCCATAGGGCCCTGGCCCAGAGCAGGGTGCGATCGGAGAGGTGGGACAGCATGTAGGCCAACTTGGACCTCTCTGTTGGAAACCAAGCAGTCTGCAGTTTGAATACTAGAGAGGATTAAAGGAGAAAGGCCCAGCAGCGGTGGGCCTCCCCCAAAAACTAGTGTTTCTGGAGAAATGGGTGGGGGGTAGGGAACTCTCAGTAGGCTATGCGAGCATCAGCAAATGAAACCCTTCTGTTATTATTGACAAGGAGGATTTAATCATGGGGACGCTGGTCCAGAAATGACAGAGCCAGTTCGAGATCTTCACAAGTTTATAAAAGAGCAGCTTGACCTATTCTTTGAGGTGTGTTCGATCAGTGTAAGCCCTATTATAAGTGATTTATCCCATTTTACATTTAAACTACTTGTTTACATGGTACAAAACCATGGTGTACTTAAGCTTCTTATTAATACTGAAGTTGCAGTAAAATTAGTTTTTAGAGTGTCCATAAAATAAGCGCCAAAACACAAAGCAAGGACCTAGCTATAGACTTTGCTGAATGCTTACATCTTATATACTGAAAAAGCCAAATCCCATTCATTGTTTTTAGGAAAGTTGATGTCATTGCATTACTGCACATTTTTAAAATCATACTTTAAAATACCCTAAATATAAACAAATTTAAGACATTTTCTTAAAATTCCTAGAAAGAGCATATCTGTTTCAGTTTTTGCACTAGCTAGCGAGCACTTCGGCAGTGCAACATTAGCTACCATAAAACACTCCCTGCATACTTAATATGAAGCAAATTCATTATCATCCACCAATAACCTGCATCCGTGGTCTAGTTAAGATTTTAAACATATAAGAGAGAAAGCCGGAATAACAATGATATTTGAACCACATAGCACTGTTAGCATTAGCATAATAGTTACTACATTTGTTTTAAACAAATACAAATCAAAACAATTTTGCTTGGTCACATCTGGCATCATCTAACTGAAGTAATAATATTAAGTAGTTTCAAGGAAAGAAAGCTTGTTAACTTGAGTTAAAGAAACACTATGCATTTATGTTTAGATGAAAAACATAATTAACATGAGCCATACCAGCTTAGCAAATTTAATATGTCTAGCTAATAAAAAAAACATATTAAAAACAATAGGCAACATATTAAAAACAATAAGACAATTGGTGTGTCTTTTTAATATATGATAAAGCAACTTGACTGAAGCAATGTTAAGTCAGTATGAGAGTAAATAGTCTTTGTAGTTATTAAACATGTCATAGCATAAGTTGGACATTAGAAATTGGAACTTATAAGATCCATTTTAGTATAAGAAGCAAATTCACTTAGGAAGCATAATTAAGGAAAGTAATAGAACGTTCTAACGGAAAAAATATGTTAGTAAATATTCAAGTATGGAGATTGGGCTTAAAATGACTGTGTAGTACTCAGCCATTTTAAAGTATTAAATATTGGCAGATATAAGGAAGTGGAGAGTAAGGAATGCTATGAAAGGAAGAGAGCAGAGGTGAGTTTAGTTCAAACAACTAAGTACATAATATAAACTGTTATTATGTTTTATGAATTACCTTACTGATTAAAACAAATGAATTAGTTTATATTGGCTGGTTGTAAACAAACTGAGTTTGTACCTTGGTGGGCCTGGTGGACAACTTTGTAAACCATGACCAAGGGGGGACCAGCCCTGGCTAGAACAGTTTGAAATATTAAAATCAAGCCATGAACTGTGTATGGGCAAAAACACGGCCTTATTAAGATAAGACTATAAGAAAGCAGTATGAATGTGAATAATGTATGCAATTCTAAAACCGGCCATAGCATTAGTTGGGTTATAATTAACAAATTTACTGAAAAAGCTAGCACTTTTTCAGAGGGGGGAGTACAGAAAAATAGAATAGGATATTGTATGGAATAAGACAATATGATATTGAAAGTTGCAATTTTAAATTTGGGGCATACACAGGTGCTGGTCATAAAATTAGAATATCATTAAAAATATTGATTTCAGTAATTCCATTCAAAAAGTGAAACTTGTATATTATATTCATTCATTACACACATACTGATATATTTCCAATATTTATTTGTTTTAATTTAGATTATTATAACTGACAACTAATGAAAATCCCAAATACAATATCTCAGAAAATTAGAATATTACTTAAGACCAATATAAAAAAGGATTTTTAGAAATGTTGGCCAACTGAAAAGTATTAACATGAAAAGTATGACCATGTACATCACTCAATATTTAGTTGGGGCTCCTTTGGCATGGATTACTGCCGTGTGGCATGAAGTAGATCAGTCTGTGGCACTGCTCAGGTGTTATGAGAGCTCAGGTTGCTCTGATAGTGGCCTTCAACTCTTTTGAATTGTTGGATCTGGCATATTGCATCCATGGATTTTTTAAGGTCAGGCAAGTTTGCTTGCCAATTAAGAACAAGATGCCATGGTCCTTAAACTGGTACTGGTAGCTTTGGCACTGTGTGCAGGTGCCAAGTCCTGTTGGAAAATGAAATCTGCATCTCCATGAAGTTGGTCAGCAGCAGGAAGGATGAAGTGCTCTAAAACTTCCTGGTAGAAGACTGCGTTGACCTTCAACCTCAGAAAACACAATGGACCAACACCAGCAGATGACATGGCACCACAAACCATCACTGACAGTGGAAACTTTACACTGGACCTTAAGCAACGTCGATTATGTGCCTCTCCTCTCTTCCTCCAGACTCTTGGACCTTGATTTCAAAAGGAAATGCAAACATTACTTTCATCAGAGAACATAACTTCGAACCACTCAGCAGCAGTCCAGTCCTTTTTGTCTTTAGACCAGGCAAGACACTTCTGATGCTGTCTCTTGTTCAAGACTGGCTTTACACAGGGAATGCGAAACCCTTGTCTTGTATATGTCTGTGCGTGGTGGTTCTTGAAGCACTGACTCCATCTGAAGTCCACTCTTTGTGAATCCCCCCCCCCATTTTTGAATGGGTTTTGTTTGACAATCCTCTCCAGGGTGTGGTTATCCCTATTGCTTGTACTTTTTTTTCTACCACATTTTGTCCTTTCCTTTGCCCATCTGTTAATGTGCTCCAACACAGAATTATGTGAACAGCCAACCTCTTAAGCAATGAGCTTTTGTGTCTTGGCCTCCTTGTGCAAAGTGTCATTGGTCATCTTTTGGACAACTGTCAAGTCAGCAGTCTTCCCCATGATCGTGTTGACTACACGACTAGACATAGAGACAACTTAAAGGGCTTTTCAGATGTTTTGAGTTAATTAGCTAATTACAGTATCGCACCAGGTGTCTTCAATATTGAACCTTTTCACAATATTCTAATTTTATTACAATATTCTAAAATTAAAAGAAAAAAACATTTGAAATATACCAGTCTGTGTGTGATGAATGAATATAATTCACTTTTGAATGGAATTACTGAAATAAATACACATTTTCATGATATCCTAATTTTATGACCAGCACCTGTATACACACTAGTGAACACGAGGGGGCAGTGAGCACACATGCCTGGAGAAGTGGGCAGCCCTAGCCACGGGACCTCTGGGAGCAGTTAAGAGGTTAGGTGCCTTGCTCAAGGGCACTTCAGTCGTGAACTGTCGGCTCTGGGAAACAAACCAGCAACCTTCTGATCACAAGCCCAGTTGTCTAACCACCACGCCATGGCTGCCTCTAAATGATGGCTGCCTCTACATAATGATGCTGCCACCACCATGCTTGTAGAGCTTGTATTAGTCAGGTATTTTCTTCCATTTTGGAATCATGGAGGCCATTGTGCTCATTTGAGATCTTAAATGCTGGAAAAATGTTTCTGTACTTCACCAGATGTATGCCTCATTGGACTTGATGGCTTGGTTTGTGCCCTGACATGCACTGTCTGCTGCAGAGCCTTATATTTGTCAGGGAGGTGGTAAGGAACCCTGCTAATCCACTGAGCCACCCAACTGTTATTTCATTGATAGTAAAATATTAAAAAGTTGTTAGTTTAAGTGGTAGAATTTGATACATCACACTGGTGTTTCTTGAAGGTTGATAAATAAGCTAAGCATTTCCCACACTGTAAGCACTGATATGGTTTATCTCCAGTATGGACACGCTGGTGTCTTTTAAGATTACTCTGTTGATTAAAACTTTTTCCACACTGTGGACAATGATACGGTTTCTCTCCCGTGTGAATGCGCTGGTGGATCTGAAAATGATTCTGTGTGTTAAAACTCTTTCCGCATTGTGGGCACTGATAAGGTTTCTCTCCAGTGTGAATGCGCTGGTGGATTTTAAGATTACTCTGTTGATTAAAACTCTTTCCACACTGTAAGCAAAGAAATGGTTTCTCTCCTGTGTGAATGCGCTGGTGGATTCTGAGATCACCCTGCCGAGTGAATGTCTTAATGCAATGTGTGCATCGAAATGGTTTCTCTCCAGTGTGAATGCGCTGGTGTTCTTTAAGATGAATGTGGTGAATGAAACGTTTTTCACATTGCAAGCACTGATGAAGTTTCTCTCCAGTGTGAATGCGCTGGTGCATTTTGAAATTACTCTGATGTGTAAAAGTCTTTCCACACAGCGAACACTTGTATGGCTTCTCTCCAGTATGAATACGCAGGTGGATCTTGAGATCACTCTGTGTAATGGAACTCTTTCCACATTGAGAGCACAGATACGGTTTCTCTTCCGTGTGATTGAGCTGGTGTCTCTTCAGAGAGCTCTGTTTATTAAAACTCTTCTCACACTGCAAGCACTGATATGGCTTTTCTCCAGTGTGAATGCGCTGGTGTATAATAAGATCACATTGTTTATTGAAACTCTTCTCACACTGCAAGCACTGGTGCGGTTTCTCTCCGGTGTGAATGCGTTGGTGGATTTTGAGATGTCTCTGATGAATAAAACTCTTTCCACAGTGTGAACACTGATACGGTTTCTCTCCAGTGTGAATGCGCTGGTGTTCTTTAAGATTGCCTTGTTGAGTAAACCTCTTCCCACATTGTGAGCACTGATAAGGTTTCTCTCCGGTGTGGATGCGCTGGTGTTCTTTAAGAATACTCTGTTTATTAAACCTCTTCCCACACTGTGAGCACAGATATGGTTTCTCTCCAGTGTGAATGCGCTGGTGGATCTTGAAATCACACTGAGTGTTGAAACTCTCTCCACACTGCACACACTGATGCGGTTTCTCTCCAGTGTGAATACGTTGATGTATTTTGAGAGCACTCATGGACCTGAATCTCTTTCCACAATCTGAGCAGACATTTCCTTCTTCCTGTTTTCCCTGATGAGAGGTCTTAACGCTGACAGTATCAGAGGACATTTGCTGATTTCTAGAGCATCTAGTGGGCGTCAGATTCTCATGTTCAGTCTCACATTTTACCAGAGTTTTATACTCATCATGATTGCAGCTCTTGATGTGATTGTGCAGGTAATTTTGTTCTGTACAGGAGAGTGGAAATGAGGAGCATGAGAGATTGTCGTTCATTTCTGAAACATAAAAATAAAATATGTACTTGTATAGTAGAAAACATTGTTTGTAGATGTTCCTTTTGGCATATTTATACATTTTAACTGTTTTAAATAATATTTGTGTTTATATTATATTTTTGAAGCAAGAAGTAACAAAAGGCTCTGTATTGGGAACACTTGTCTTCATTATCTACATTTCTCCACTTGGTACTATTATATGCAAACAAGGTCTTAACTTCAACTGCTACGCAGATGGTACCCAACTGTACCTCACCTTCAAACCATCTATCTCTTTTCCTCCTTCTTCACTCACCTTGTGTATTCAGGAACTACAATTCTGGCTGCAATCAAAATGTGTGCTGCTTAAACCCCTTAAGATGGAGCTTCTTTATGTGGTCACAAAAACTTCTCTTTCCTCCTTCACCAATGCTCCCCTCCTCAATGGCAATGTCTTCCTTATGCCTTCAAACTGGAATTCGAAATCTCTATGTTATCATGTGAAGTCTCAGTCCAGATCAGCCTTTTTTTCCATTTGAGACGGTGGAAACAAACACTCATGCACGCCTTTGTCACCACCAGGCTGGACTTAAAATTCCCCTAACATGGACTCCCTGCTAAAACCCTCCATCCACTGAAAACTATTCGAAATGCTGCCGCTAGAGTACTGACATTCTGGAATAGAACCATGTCCTGAAAAACTTCAAGGCTTAAAAATTCCCATATGCATTAAAAATAAAATAGCATATTTTCACACACCTTTTTTGTTTGTTTGTTTATAGTTTCTCAAATACAGACTTTTTGTACAGGAGGTGGCAAAGTCAGCTTTACATTTTAAGAAAAGATCCTTCAACATATGCAAATTACTCCTGTTTATGTTTTATTAGTCTTTGGTCACCGTCATGCTGGTCATGCTGTCCTGTGCTAGGGAGGAAGCATCGTAAAGAGGGATGAAAAGTGGCTGAACCAACTGAGTCAGCCCAATTAGTAATCTTGGTGTAACTCCATGCTTTGCTTTAACCCCTAGTAAATCTCTAACTAAGACCTCAAAAATGATGCTTACCTCCACACTTTTCTTTCTGACACTGATGCTAAAATATTAGGTCATTCTTTATTTCTCTCTCGCTCAATTATTGCAATTCTCTTCTGTTTGGTATTCCTTCCCACTTCTGAAACATATTCAGTATGCACAAAAGCAGCAGCAAGGGGCAGCAATGCTGCAGGACTAGAGACACCAGTAGAGTGTAGGTAAAGCAAGGCAAAATAGACATTATGTTCTTAGTCCTTGCAGTTCAATATTTAAACAAATGTCTTACCAAGATCATTATTAGGTTCTTCTTTCTTCACAGGCTTCATCTGGAAACCGCCACTCAGTTGGTCCATTGGGACAAGGTGTTGCTCAGATGTAACAATCCTGTGTGTCTCAGGGTCTAAATTTTCCTCACCTGAAAAAATAAAATGTTTAGAAAACAAAACTCAACAGCTGGGGCAAAATTAAGACAAATTTGATTTGATTTACCAATCACAACAAATCCGTTCAATACAGGTTTTACTAAATCATCCACAATTTCCATTATTTAGTGATTGGTAATCTCAATCCCAACCATTAATTTATTATTTACCTTTATTTATTAAGTAATTCATATTAAAAATCTCTTTTAAACATTCTTTTAAGTTTTACAATATTTGTGGGTTAGAATTCTAGAATTTGTAGACTAATGGCTATAATTTGTAGGATGACTTCTATAATTTTGAAGCTACATTTTATCATTTGCAGACTAAATGATATCATCTGGAGGCTAAATCCTATAATGTGTAAACTAAATTCTATAATTTGTAGACTGATTCTGTAATTAGGGTAAATTAGGGTAAATTATATACTTTATAGGCTGGCATGTCATTTGGAGGCTAAGGTCTATCATTTGGAGGCAAACTTATGTATTTTTATGTATTCTATAACTTCTATTTTTGTAAACTAAATTATATCATTTTATTCTTTAAGCATGAATGTGTAAAATACTTCTCAGTGAAGTCAAAGTGAGTTGCCATGACTATGATGTAAAGGCACAGGAGTCACAGGGACTATAAGTACGACTCTGTAACTATTCAAACCCACACAACAATCACTCACCTTTTAAATGTCATCTGTTTGACACCCCTGCTAAACCACATTGTCTGATGGAAAAGTGCCATATTGCTCCATATTTACTTACAGAGGGAACTTTCATCTTCATATTCTTCATTTTTTATGGTTATCTTTAGGATTTCATCACATTGTAGATCCACAGGTGCAACATGTCCCACTGCTGCTGATTGCATTGTTACAGATCTAATAAATAAACAGATAAATGTATTATTTTTTTTTAGAAAGAAAAAAAAATCTGTTCAAAGTTGTTGTGAGGCTATGAGTATGAGTGACAATTTTGGCACAAATAACTTTACCATAGCGGTATAAGTATTTATTTTCAGAGAGCTGAAGCAGTGAATCCTTATTGCATATTGTATCACTGCTTTTTGCACTACTATTGTCCCTGCTATTTGACATTGGCCTTGCCAATGGTCTAGCAACATTTGATACTTGTGAGAGATAAATGATATCTCAATTCTACTGTATGTCTTGGACATGTAGTGAACTGACAATACAAAATCTTGAATCTTTAAAATGAAATCGATTTTTACGGCATACATTTTAAACTTTGTATCTTCCACTCTTGTGAGGATCACAATAAAATACTACGGTGTGAAGTATTTTCTTTGTAAAACATAGTTAGCTTTCACAGGTCAACAAATAATATGTTTTATTTTTCCACAGCACCATGTGTCCCAGAATAATGTTTTGTTCTTTTACATGGTTATGAAAAGGTACACGTATTTCGCAACTTCACAATATTTTTTTTCCTCGGAAGGCAAACAGATACACAATAATACAATTTAACTTTTAGTTAATTGGAGATTTGAGTTGATTTAATTGAACAAGTTTTTTACTCTAATGCAAATGATAGACTCCCCTCTAGGTTACAGCAGCTGAGGTGTACCACACAGGTGTACCTCACAGTCAGACACAACCTCAGCTACAACAGTGCTCACTCTAACATAAACTAAATCAAAAACATTATACAGGATTAAATTACTATAGGGAGAACAAAGGGAGAGTTTTTTTTTTCTGTTTTTCCTCCCTAAGTTAAAATGCCCCCAGAGTTCAAAGCGAGTCCCTATAGTTACACATTTAAAGTAACATACCGTTCTAAATTTATTTAGTTTGTATTTTGCATTGTTGCACAAATTTCACTAAGGATTTAATTAATGCCACTTTATAAGAGAATGTGCTCCTCGGTAATAAACCATTTCAAGGATTAAGTGTGACTAATTGCTTTCTTAATCATCCATTTACTAAAAACACTTCCCACATTTTATTTCTGAAAGATGGTAACCCTAGCTGACTCTGTGTTAATATCTATGTTACAAAATCTGTAAATTATATTGGCCTTAATAATTTAGCATTAAAATGCATGCCACAGATATTTATTGCCTTTACTTTGTTTACATGTTGTTTTATAATAAAAATCAAATATCGTGATCAGTTATACCGACGACACTGAAGTAAGCTGATAACAGATGTGTTCTCAGATCTCAGTATAGCGGGGCAACGATTATGCCAGGACTAAGATACTTAAATTACTAGTAGTTTTGCCATGCAAATTCAGAAATTCTGCAAATCCAGCCCTGATGCTGTCAGACTGAAAAATCAGCCCTGCGGACACATTGATGTTGATAGTTAATTATAACAATGTGCACTGTAAACCCAGATTTTTGCCTTGGAACCAGACTCAAATCAATGAAATCCTTTGTTGAATCAGTTCAGATGAATCGGTTCCACAGTACTGAATCGTTTGAGTGGAGCAGCTAATGTGTTTTCAAATAAAAGCCAGTTAAAGCTCCTGAAATCCACCACAGTGATATTTCAGTATAACTCCACTTTCAGCCTCAATTGCAGTGTTGTTAATACTTGAATTTTAAATCATTGCATTACTTACATATTATCAGCTTTAGTAGCGATAATTCGGCTGATCCTGAAGCTCCTTCTTGTTCTTGCTTCAATTGAAGTATTAGCTCAGCAGCGTTGAGGTTTATTAGCGCCCCTAGTGGACAAGAAGCGCGCACGCACACACACACACACACACACACACACACACACACACACAGTGTTTTATTGGCCTGTGAAGAAATGGAGACTCAATTGTCAAAGCTTAATTACTTACACAGATGGAGAGATTACTTAAATATTGTACTCAAGGGAACGTACAATTACTTTGATGGTTTTTTATTACATGTAAACTGAAAAAATGAAGAAATTGGAAAAAAAGACATTCATCAAGAGCTGCCCTGCTAAGAAAGTTCAATGGTAAGTCATAAACACGATCAAGTGTAATATCTCTGTCTCTGAAATAATATTAAGAATGAGTGGCAATTAAAAAAATCATAAAATGTTTTTCAAATTAATTACTTTTGAAACATTAACTGTGTCTTGGCTGACTTTAATTGACTGTGTGCTTTTTAAATTGCTTAAGAATGCTTGGTTTATGGTGCTGTTCTAGTGCTGCACCTAATCACTTTAAATGGTTTGAAGTTTACAGAAAATATGAACTATAAATTAACTGAGAAGTTTTTATCGGTTTGTATATCACTTATTAGGCAATCCCCTTCTACACAAATTTAATGTACACATTAACCTGCAAGTTAACTTGCAAAAATCTTTAACGATATTTATTCCCAAGATTTCTCTATCAACAAGAAATTCAAGGTTTCCCCATTCTTAACAGACTTACCAACTAAGCTTGCCAACAATCAAGGTAAAACCATGCATTTTTGTCATTGTGCTTTAGTTATTGTAGCATTATTTAACTACAGATTTTGAAATATAAAATTAAAACACTATTTTTGTATTCCAGGTAAATGGCCACATGTGTAGGAGGGCTTCTGAGGTTGAGTCTTAATTTCAGACAGTGAACACATGGGTATTAAGGATACATTATTTGCCTTTATTCACAATAGCACACAAATGGGTTGTCAATATTCATGTCCATGCTACTGGCAACAAGTTGTGCAAACAATATCCTAGTTGTTAAGGTACTGGACAAGCAATCTTTAATTGCTCAAAGTGTATACTGTATGTGTAATAAAAAAAGCTTCAGGTAAAAGCATCTGCTCAATGCCAAAAAATGTTTTACATTCACTGCTTCACAACCCGATAGACAGAATGTCTAAGTTTTTGTTGCCCCAGATAACTACATATTGCAAGACCTTTAATTCAAAGATTTTGCTGAGAAAATTACAAGGAGGCCTGAACTGTCTAAGTTCAGACAATATCAATCATCCAATTTTGTACCCTAGCTCCCATGTCTAAATGTTTTCAACTTCAGTTAGGAGTGTTACTACAGGGAAATGCTAAACTGTACATTCCTGGCCCCTAAACGATTCTGCAGAGCTGCCATCACCGCCTCCAAGACACCTCGGCACCAAGGAGGTAGCACAAAGGCGGGGATGAGTCGCTGCGCAACTGGGGTGGCAAAGCTGATCCACTCCTGCCGCCTTCAATGCTGTCGCAGGTGCCACCGCTGCCGGAGTCACCGCTGGTCACAGCAGGCTCGTACCATTTACGACGGCGGCCTCCTGCATGCTGATCTCTGTCATCCCGTCTTCTTCTTGCCATCCGTCAGTGAATTAGGAACTCCGAAGAAACTTGATTTCTCTGGCGATCTCCTTCTCAGTTCAGGAGCATTGCCATCCCACAGTGCAGTCACACCGTTACAATAACTATGCTGCACACAGTAACTTCGCAAAAGATGACACAAACCGCAAAGCCCCATGGGAATCCCCATGAATAGCCCCCCCACAATTACAGTAGCTAAAATATAAGATGGGTAGTTACAGGTAGTTACTCCTTACAAGGCCACAGAAGCGTCTCTCCTGTGAATGCAGTTTTAAAATGACTTGTAATTCCTGGTGTGATAACCGATAGGGTTACTCTCCAGTGTGAATGCGCCAGTGTTTTTTAAGATGACTCTGCTGACTAAAACTCTTCCCACACTGTGGGCACTGATACGGCTTCTCACCGGTGTGAATGCGTTGATGTACTTTAAGATCGCTCCGTTTAGCACAACCCTTCCCACATTGCAAGCAACGGAATGGTTTCTCCCCAGTGTGAATGCGCTGGTGTGTTTTGAGACTACTCTGTTGGCTGAAACTTTTTTCACACTGTGAGCACTGATACGGTTTCTCTCCAGTGTGAATGTGCTGATGAGTTTTGAGACTAGTGTGTTGTTTGAAACTTTTCCCACACTCTGAGCACCGATAAGGTTTCTCTCCGGTGTGAATGCGCTGGTGTATTTTAAGATTATTATTTTTATTAAAACTCTTTCCACACTGTGAGCAAAGGAACATTTTTCCTTTCATGTGAATGGCTTGGTGTGACTTCAGATTACACTTTTTATTAAAATTCTTCCCACATAGTGAGCACTTATATGGTTTCTCTCCAGTGTGAATGTGCTGGTGTTCTTTGAGATGACTCTGCTGAGTGAAACTACTTCCACACTGTGAGCACTGATATGGTTTATCTCTAGTATGGATGCACTGGTGTTGTTTAAAATTACTCTGTTGATTAAACCTCTTCCCACACAGTAAACACTGATACGGTTTCTCTCCAGTGTGAATGCGCTGGTGGATTGTTAGTGCACTCTGGGACCTGAAGCTCTTTCCACAATCTGAACACAGGTTTCTTTCTTTCAGTTTTCTCTGGTGAGGGATCATAATGCTGACAGCATCAGAGGATGTTTGCTGATTACTAGAGCTTGTGTTGGATGTCGGATTCTCGTGTTCAGTCTCAGATTTCATTAGAGTCTCATATTTATCATCGTTGCAGCTCTTGGTGTGACTGTGAAGGTGATTTGTGGTCACAGAGTAAAGTGAAGATGAAGAGCAGGAGAAATCATCTTTCATTTCTGAAGCAGGAAAACATAAAATATATTTGTACAGTTATTAATAATAAAGATAATTTTGTGAGGTTATCCTAGCAATCATATTGTACTTTCTGTATGTGGTGTCATGTGCTGACAATGCTATATGGAAAAGACAACTCATAAAAACCTTTGTATTTATGAACATTTTTAAACATACATGGACATTTGAACTTCATTTGAACAGTACTAAGAGATAACTAACTAAACAAAAATGTTTATTTTTAAATACAATGTAAAACGGAATCACCAACAATATATAAATATATCTAAAATTAGAATCAGGAGCACCACATAAGCTGCGATGATTAGAACATTGTAAGAGGACATTGGAGTTTTACTTAAACCTAAGAAAGCTTGGTTTGCTCTTGATTGATGTGAGAGTTATTCCCCTGAAGAGATCTACAGAGCTATCTTAGATCCATCAAACAGATCTGGGTAATACACCTGATCCTTCATGAGGGATACAACCTAGGGAGCTGTATATACTATGTCTAGGCAGTAAAAGCATTGATAATGCTATTAGTAGCAGGAGTTTGGGTGGTGATGGTCGAAAATATAGCAGCAGAGGGGATTGTGGTGGTAGTAATAGTAATGTGATGTTGTTACTAGTTCTAGAAGTGATAGTGAAACTGTAGTAGTGATCGTGCTTGGCGTTAAAATACTTTACTGAATTCATCTTTATCTTCAGGTTCTTCCTTCTTCACAGACTTTATCTGGAAACCTCCACACTGTTTTTTATGTGGGTTGAGGTGTTCCTTAGATGTGATGTGTTCCTCAGAGATTAAGGTTCCTTCACCTGAAAAATCTAAGAATAAATAAATAAATAAATAAATAAAAAACTAGAGGAAATGTTGGTTTGGTTTACCAATCAAAACAAATCTTAGGTAGATTAAAAATGTCTCGAACAGGAGACATTCGGAGACGTCAAGGCTAACCATATGACACTGTACCACATTTTCTGGTGGAAAAGTGGTGTATTGATCCATGTTTACTTACAGAATGAACTTTCATCTTCAGCTTCTTCATTTTTTATTAGTATCTTCTCGAACTCTGCATTTTGTAGATCCACAAAGTTGATGTGCCCCACGGTTGCTGATTGCATTATTAAAGATCTAATAAATAAATAGAAGGATTTTATTACTCCTTAAAGGGATGTTAAAGTCCAAATGTAATGTAACACATCCAAAACAATATCAATTAGGTTTATACCTTGGAGGGACCTTGACCCTCAATTGCTTGGACAATATACTGTCACAGTACTGTAACCCAGCTAACGAATTGACGTTCTGAGAATGTTTACCAAATGCTCTCTTTTGGTTGTGAGAACGGTGCATTTGAATGTTATTTTCTCCAGTTTTTTTTATGTTATGAAAACATTCATAGAACATTCCCTAAATCTTATTTGCAACAATAATTTAACGTTCTTCAAAAGGCAGTTTTGGTCCCCTGCGGTAATTACTGTCCAAAAACCTTTTAATTAATGGAGACGGGCCAAGCACAAGAACCAAGCCGAAAAGGGCTGCTCAAGCTGAAATCTGTTTCCCTTCAGACCATCCACAAAATCATCGATTGGCTCTGCCATTTCTTACTAACGTGTGATTGGTCATTCCTGCTGTCACTCCATCTAGTAAACAACGTTTGAACTTGCAAGCTGATGTTTTGCAAGTTAGTCTGTGTTGTTTACCTGCCACTGTCGTTGTTAACATGTTGGGCGTTTATTCTGCCTGTGTCACATCAGCTAGATGGATTTTTATATCAGAGGTTGCATTTATGTTAACAAATAGTTGATGTCTTGGACAGGAAAAAAACTCTTTGGATGAGTTGAGTAAGTTTAAATGTTAATAGTTAATAGTCAATTTGACCAATGTTCACTACCTACACTGAATTATGGATATTTAATTTAGTTTTTCCCCTCCCGTAATATTCCCGGTTCAATTTGACCCTTGGAGATGATTGGTGATGGTCCAAGCATTTGAAATGATTTCATTTCGTTTTCACATATACCAGTCTGTGATAAGCCATCCTTTCTCACAAAATAAGATTAATAACAATATCAAAAAGTAAATACAAGACACAAGGCGATAACACAACAAATAATAATGCCGACCTTAATAAATTCCACCAGGAGCATGAAATAACTTCAAAAGTAATCTAGTTGCAGTCCTGTAAATAGTGACCCTGCAAGATCCCCAGTCTTTGCGAAATCATAGCCTGTGACTTGGCTGAGACTAAAAGTCTGTTACTTGACTTTAGATTTGTGACGGTGTCAGACTTCATTCTATTAAAAGCCCTTCCAGAGTCTTTTCAAAGTCGTCTAGTCTATAGTCAGCATTAAATGTATGCTCATTTTCATTGCTCGTTTTGCATGTTCTCCCCAGGTTTTCCTCAAACCGTCCAAAACATGCAAGTGATGTTTATTACAGATAGATAAATTGTCCATGACTGTGTTTGGTATAACTTTTTCTCTCATTAATGTGCCCAAACGTTTCATTACATTCCTAATCAACAAACAACTCAACTAGGTTCAGATGAATCGCTTAGATCGGTTCATATGAATCGATTCCACGATACTGAATAATGTGATTTGAGTGAATCAACTGGTAGCGTACACGTTTACACAGAAAATGCTCCTCAGATCCACCACAGCGACATTTTACATACAGTCTTGTTCCACAATTTACTAGATTGTAGGTACTAGTTAAAATGTTATAAATCAATTGTTTCGCTTACATGTTTGCTTTAGTAGTTAAATCAGCTGCTACTGCGGATCCTTTTTTTTGTTCTTGCTTGAATTGAAGTGGTTGATCTACAACGGTCAAGTTTATTAGCGCCCCCTACTGGACAGGAAAACAACTTCATTTATCTGTGTCATCAGACTTGGACATTTAAAAGCCTTTGAATTTT
>JAYDZG010000001.1:183590-196708 GCA_034509265.1 Microcambeva bendego | reverse complement strand
ATGTGCAATTAATGAAGATTGGCCACCAGGCTGGTCCAATTTAGCCATGAAACATCCCACACTAAAATGACAGGTGTACCTAAGATATGGTGAATTATATATTTTTTATTTAGCTATAGTGATGGGCGTTGAACTTGTATGCATGTATGCTAACACAATTCAGAGATTCAGCCATACTAACACAGTGACATAACATTCATTGGCAAATAAGTAATAGTGTTTTTATACAGCTACATAATTTAGACTTAACATGTTTCCTAACACAATTCAGTGAAATAAGTCATATTGAGAACATTAACATTTACCACAGATAAAATGAATTAATGTTTTCAATTGAGCTACAAAATAATTTAGACTTTATGGCAGATAACTAATAATGTCTTTTCTCAGAGGCAAATCAAGAACATTTCGACAAATAACATTTCTTCTCTCTTAATAATACAAGGTGGGGAGAGAGGGTTCCTGCTTTTGTAGTTTGTCTAAAAAGATCATAGGAAGCATAGGCCTATTTTACCCCTCTCAGTATATTGCAGTTTATTGATCAGGCCTATTTTACCCCTCTCAGTATATTGCAGTTTATTGATCAGGCCTATATAAGACACAGCTGAGAATAGTAAAGTCTTTTGTAGGCTCTAAAACATCTGCCCAATAGAAACATCATAAATGGTAGAAAACTTTTGTGAATATTCTGCCTCTCTTCTCATGCTTGCCAGTAAAAATTGTTCAAATTATTTTTGGTTACGTATTTCAGGATTTATCAAATAGTTCACTCGACCAGCAACACAAACAAGTCATTCGTTCCCCATTGTCTGGGATGGGGTAATGCAATCACCCTTTATACAACTACTAAATCAGGGACATTTTCAGGGACAGGTCATCAAAAATGGAGACTATCCTCAGAAATTGGGGACGTCGGGTCACTTTACTTCATCATAACGCATCTTTACTTTTATCGACAAAAGTTAGACTTTTTGCTCGTTAAATTCAGTGTGGTCAGTCATTCTACAAACACTGGCATTTACTTCAGATATGATGACAGATAACTAATGATTTTTTTATTTTTGTATATTGTTTATACAACAGGACATAATTTAGATATAGCATTCAAACTGAGGACATTACCATTTACCTCAGATATGGCAGATAACTCATACTGCTTTTTACTTAGCTACAATCACAACAGACTTATCATAGATGCTAGCTTAATTCAGTGTGGTCAACCATTCTACATAAATTAACATGTACCTCAGATATGATAACATAACTTTTATTTAGCTACAAAAACAAACTTCAAACTTAGAACACTAATTTAGAGTGGTCAGTTATTTCGAGAACATTAACAGTAACCTTTGCTATGATGACTGACATAAATAATAACTGTATTTTTACATCCATAAAGACAGAAATTGAAGGGATGTATGCTATTGCAATACAGCCCTACCTTCCACTACTTCTCCATCAACACACTTTACAGGCATCCTTTTTCAGCAAATGTTTTCTTTTTCCCCCCAGATCTCTATGCAATGACTGATTAACTTTAAGTCTCTGTACTTGCAGCATTTTTGCACATCATCCATATTTTTAAAAACTGGCACAATTCCTCATTACTTCTCGGTTATCGTTTAACATTCCATGAATTTGTTAAACGATTCCCATAAGAAACTCCACTGCAATTTCTCATAAACATTTAGTTTGTAGAATTGAATGTGTCACACTTGTGTTTCTTAAATATTGCTAAATGAGCAAAGCAGTTCCCACACCGCGAGCACTGATATGGAATCTCTCTAGTGTGAATGCGCTGGTGTTTTTTAAGATTACTCTGTTGATTAAAACTTTTCCCACACTGTGAGCACTGATATGGTTTCTCTCCAGTGTGAATGCGCTGATGCGTTTTGAGAGTACTTTGTTGATTGAAACTCTTCCCACACTGTGAGCACTGATATGGGTTTTCCCCTGTGTGAATGCGCTGGTGTATTTTAAGATTACTCTGTGTAATGCAGCTCTTCCCACATTGTGAGCACTGATATGGTTTCTCTCCGGTGTGAATGCGCTGGTGTATTTTAAGATTACTCTGTGTAATGCAGCTCTTCCCACACTGTGAGCACTGATATGGTCTCTCTCCTGTGTGAATGCGTTGGTGTTTTCTGAGGTCACTCTGTGCATAAAAACTTTTCCCACACTGTGAGCACTGATATGGTTTCTCTCCTGTGTGAATGCGCTGGTGTATTTTCAGGTCACTCTGTTGATTAAAACTCTTCCCACAATGTGAACAATGATACGGTTTCTCTCCTGTGTGAATGCGCTGGTGTTTTTTGAGGTCACTCTGTGCATTAAAACTCTTCCCACACTGTGAGCACTGATATGGTTTCTCTCCTGTGTGAATGCGCTGGTGTATTTTCAGGTCACTCTGTTGATTAAAACTCTTCCCACACTGTGAACAATGATACGGTTTCTCTCCTGTATGAATGCGTTGGTGTATTTTGAGATAACTCTGTGTATTAAAACTCTTTCCGCACTGTGAGCACTGATATGGTTTTTTTCTAGTGTGAGTGCGCTGGTGGACTTTGAGATCACTCTGGAACCTAAAGCTCTTTCCACAATCTGAGCAGATGTTTCTTTCTCTCTGTTTGTGAGTGAGAGATGTGTTAAAGCTGACAGTACCAGGGGACGTTTGCTGATTACTGGATCTACTGGTGGGTGTCAGATTCTCATGTTCAGTCTTAATTTTCGCCTCATATTTATCATCATTGCAGCTCTTGATGTGGTTGTGGAGGTATTTTTGGGTTGTACAGGAAAGTGAATACGAGAAGCTGGAGAGATCGTTGTTTACTTCTGAAGCAGAAAAAAATACATATTTTTATATAAATAAACACTGTTAGTAAATGTTAAAAGAAAAACATTTTCACCTGAAAAAAATATGCTACAATACCTGACTTCAACAATTATGTTATGAATATTCCAGGATGTGGTGGAAATCAATATGTAAACCTAATGAGAAGTGAGTCATGCATAAGTCACCCCATACTTACAAATTGAGATAAAGTAAGTCTAGTCCAGGGGTTTTCAAACTGTAGGTCCCAGCCCGTGGGTGAGCCACAAAATGGGTAATAAATAAATATTCAAAATATTTGCAGCTCAGTTCTGTTGAGCCTATTCGCTGATGTTCAAACCTTGTATTCAGAATATAGATATTTGTCTTTTAATGGAAATTTCAGGATAAACCTAAAATGCAATCAACCTAAGAATCTAACCTTACACATGTGACCTTCTCTAATCTACTAATGTCCAACTGTTCAGTGTTTCAGTACTTTTTGCACAACTTGCAATTCTCTAACAAGGAGCTTAATTACAAAATTCACAACAGCTGTTTGATCCATGAATCCACCAATAATTTCCGGAATCAATTAGAATTGGTATGTAAACCTAATCATCATTGGTGGCACGGGAACTTGGAAACATCATGGGGAAAAAATCATGGACTAGTTGACATTTCTTGGGGTCTATGGCTATCATGAGTCTGTTCTGTGTTCATGGATGCAGATATTTATTTAGTTTACTGTTTAACAAACAGCAAAGGGGTTCTGGTAACGTATTTTGTCCTACAGCAGGATAATGAACAGCAACACACACATTGTAAACAATAAAGTACTGGAGATGGTGGTGAAGGTAGTAGTAAAATTGGCAATGGACTATTAATACAGCTTACATTCTTGAAGAAAACTTTTACAGCATGATATAACACAAATAAAACGTTATTAAATACAAATGTTACTATGCTGAAGATTTTAAAAAGTCTTACCGAGTGCATCTGCATCTTCAGGTTCTTCCTTCTTTATAGTTTTCAACTGGAAACCTCCACACTGTTGGCCCACTGAGGAGAAGAGTTCCTTAGAGACTTATTTATTATAACGTCATGTTTTACACTCTTGGTTACATTCATGACACATGGTTATTCATTACTCAAGATTAATCTTTTCACAAGTTTATATTAAACCCACACAGACACGGGGTGAACATGCAAACTCCACACAGAAAGGATCGGGACTGCCCCACCTGGGGACCCAGGACCTACTTGCTGTGAACATGCTACAACATTCTCTACTGATTCTGATCAGTGATGCCATTACTAACCACACAGTATCTGGTGGTGAAATTCCACACTGTTTCATATTTACTTACAGAGGAAATAGTCATTCTCATCTTCTTTTTTTATTAGTTGGAATCCTTCAGGTTGTAGATCCACTGGTGTGATGTGTCCCTCCTCTGCTGGCTCCATTTTTCACTGGCTGAGTAACAGAGAATCTAGAGACCAATTTCAAATGACAGTTAAATGGACCATTTACAACTTTTCTATAAATCTACAGGCTTTGTTATTACTAACTTAAACGTAGTAAGTTACACCCACTGTGCAGATACGGGCGTAATAAAAAGTTGCAAATAGCTTCTACATCGACATATAGATCACACATTGAGATATAAAATATACGGTAAACAAAAACAATGACTTTAAGTGCCAGTTCTGTCATTTTTTGTAGGAGGATATTGATGAAGAAGTAAGCTCTCTCTCTCTCTGAGGTGTTGTTCTACCAGTGAAACAGCTTTAGAAGAAAATGTGATAACGAAGAATCAGACTCAGGGAAATATTGCTCTGTAAAAAGGAATTTTGATCCTTCTTAATATGTTACGGTGAATGGTTTAAGAGTTAAACATAAGGAATCAGTTCGGATCAATTGATTCATTTTGCTGGATCGGTTGAAATGAGTCGGTTCATCAATACTGAATCATGCGAGTTACGAAAATAAACGGACAAGCTAAGCAGTCTGTGTAAAAAGGAAATTAAAGATCCTCAAATCATCACAGTGACATTTTATTGTGAACTCAGTTACGAAGTTCTGTTATTATGTTTAATTAAGTTAATAACTAAAGTGTGATTAATAAATATTTTACTTGCACAAGAATCACTTCTGTACAAAGACCAGCTGAAGCGGCTTCGTTTTCTTCTTCTTTTTGTATTGCCATGGTACATCTACAACGTTCATCCTTAATAGCGCCCCTACTGGATTGCAGTGGAAGTACTGTTCTTAAAATGTTCATTCATTCAACTTTAATCGACTTGATCAAGGTCGTGGACCTCTAATAATTATAATTTACTACATCCAGTCACAAATAAAACACCAAAAGACCATAGGGTCTGTAAAGAGTGCCATTTGTGTGAAGCTGCCCACACTGCTGGATCTGCTTGCTTCCAAAACTAATCAACTGTTACCATGTATGCCAATACAAAGAAAGGAAATGACACCAGATTACTGAGGGGAAAAACCTTTAATTTAAAGATTGCATTCATCAGTTTCAAGAAACTAATAATATCTCAGGGCTGGGACCTGGGCTCCCAATCTGCGGCCTGTCTTCGTCTTGTTTAATGTTTGTTTGTGCTGATTTTTACTGAATTGAGGATTCCCTGATGGCTTTTATTATTTTTATAATTATTGACAAAAACAATAATTGGTGCACTCATTATACAGTCTGAGAGGTCAGCCATAGCCTGACCGGGTTGCTGCTGTTGGGCCCTTGTGCAAGGCCCTCAACCCTCATTGCTCAGACAGTATACTGTAACTGTACTGTAAGTTGCTTTGGATAAAGGTGTCTGCTGAATGCTTTAAATGTAAATGAGAGTGCAATTCACACGTCAAACTTTTATTTAGTTTGAGTTTTAGACCTTTTAATCTTCCCCGACAATTTGGGAGTATTTTACTGCACATTGTTTACATTCCACCAGATGGTGATGCTAAGGACGCAGCATCCAGGATAACAGACTGATGGCTTTTATTATTATTATAATTATTGACAAAAACAATAATTTATTGTGGGTGATTTTAATTATTGTAAACAAGAATTGGCTCTTCCTGGATTCGAACAAAATGTTGACTGCTGTACTTGTGGCAGTAAAGTTTTGAATAAGTGCTATGGGAATGTCAAGGAAGCTTATAAAGCAGTCGGCAGGACCCTGAACTAATTTGCATACATTTTATTTAACTGTTTACAAAAACTTTAGCATCTCGAATAACCGGCACGTTCCCACTCCAGTCCAGTTGGTGGCGGTACTGAGTCTTAAGCTCTAGCAACTGCCGCTAAACATCAAAAAAGGAACAAGAAGCTGCTGTTATTGTGCTGATTAGTTTCATCTGTTTGTAAAATATTAAATCATCTCTCTTTGTTTATTTAAATCTAAATTGTAATTACACATTAAAAAGTGAATGACATTATAATAAACATCACTGATGATTTGAGGGGATTTAACTCGCTTGTAATTTAAACACAAATGTTTCTGTTCTCAATTTATAAAATGGAATTTTCTCGAAAAACATTTCCTACAACTGTGTACAAAAATATGAGGGTCTGTTTTAACAATTACATTTCCACTCCAGTCTAGCTGGTGGCGGTATTGGGTCTTAAGTTTAAGTCTTCCAGCTGCCAGTGAACATCCGAGGAGGAACAAGTAGCTGTTGTGTTTCTATTGGTCTCATCTGTAAGTAAAATATGAATGTATCTCTCTTTACTTTAAAAATATAATGTAATTATTAAAAACACTAAAGTAAATAACATTATAAAAACATCACTGAGGATTTGAGGAGCTTAGATGAGTCGATTTAGCTAAATGAATCAAATGATCAGAATCGATTCAGAGTTCATTTTTAAATCTAACATTAGGGTGACCATATATATATAAATATATATATATATGCATTTATTAAAATAAGTAAAGGCTATATAATGTCTGGAGGTAAATCTTTAAGTAAATGAGTTGGAACTGGGTTGAGTAAACATGACAATGATTTTGATCATTTAATTAATGCAGGTAATTCATTTTGGGAAATTGGATTAAAATAATTTAGTTGGAGTACCTTGTTCGATAAACTGAATTGATAATTAACATTGGAAAGTGACACACTCTTACTTTGAAATCATATTATTTTGATCTTGTCATTATAGAATTTAAAAAACTAATCACTGGTACATTTGGGTGGTATATTTAATTCCGTTTCACTAGCAAATTTGGTTAGTTTAGACACTGTCTCGAAAAGGAATCTAGGATTATTTATCTATTTCTCTATTAAGGAAGAATAAAAAAGGCTTTAGCTTTCAAAAGTGCATTTTTATACTCAGTTAGTGCATTTTTCCATGCAATCTTCTACACTTCCATCTTATTGTGCCACCACTTGAGTTCTAACTTTTGTGCTTTTGTTTTAGTTTCTCTGTGTGCTCATTATACCATGGGACAAGCTTTTTCTCCCTAATCAGTTTAATTTTAACTGTATCTACTCTTTCTAAGGTTGTGTGGAATACAGTTTTCAGGTTCTAACGGTAATCTCATGGTTGGTAATTCTAGTAAGTTGCTTAAGAATGCTTCTGCAGTTACAGACGTAATAGTAGTAATAGCAGTTGCTGTATTTTATTAGATAGAGACACATTTGAAGAGCATAATCCGAAATCAGGTCATTTTGTGGTGAAACAACTATGTGTAAACTATATGTTTATACCATAAGTTACATGGTATTTTACAATTCGGGTAAAATGTAACTATAGATTGTAAAATAGAATCAAACACAACAGTTCTGTTGATAATTGGATAGAAAATTGTAATTTCATGTAAAAAGTTGAGTAAACAAACAGCACTAGAATATGGTATTAAAGATCAGACTTATATTAAATATATTATGGACCATCACCATGCAGTGCTTGGTACGTTTAAATAAAAATAATAATAAACTGAACTCTAAAAGCAACAGCCAACCAGTGCAGAGACGCCAATATTGGGGTAATATGCCCCTGTATTTTGGTCCTAGTAAGTACCCGGACGGCTGCATTTTGGACCATTTGCAACCTTTTCTGTATCATTTCTGATTTTAGAAACATTTCTTAGTTTAAAATAACAAGCCTGTACCAGCTTTGTTACATGCTTTGAGAAATAAAAAATGACACTGAGATTTCTAGGGTAAGTATTTGTTTCACTAGCCAAATGCTGCACTTATGCCCAACAACACCAAAACCGACATCTCACCACATCAAAAACCTTCTTAACATATGACGCTGGGAGAATGTCACCAGCAGAGGTTGAGAGATGAAAACAGTGCATGACTTTTTTTAAAATCATTTAACAAGATGCGAGAAAACTAAATTTCCAAACCCCTCACTCATATAAACTACTTCGGTACTTGGAGAGGAAGATATTATCATGTTTTTAAGATCTGTGATTTTATTTCCAAAAAACTTTAAAAACTGCTCAGGGTCAATCGTAGAATTATGGGTATTATTATTATTATTATTATTATTATTATTATTATTATTATTATTATTCACAGCCCCTGTTACTTGTACAGAGTGAGAGGCACCCTGAACCAAAACGGCTAACACAGCAATCTGTAGAGCCATTAGTGGGATGGGAAACTTCTGCAAAGTGTCAATATTTCCCTTTAATAATAAAGTACTTTGATAATGTCTGTATATTAGATCTTCAACAATGCAATCAGCAGGAGTGGAACATGTCAACCCTGTGGATGACCAAAATGAAGGATTCCACAAGAAACAAATAAAAAAAGAGGAAGATGAAAGTAAGTAAATCTGCAGCAAAATTCCACCTTTTCACCAGACACAGTTCAGTACAGTGTGGTTAGTATTGGAGTCAATAGTGTGTAAAAATAATAAGAGAAAGTGGATAGTGGGATTAGAACCTGTACTGAGCTGATACATTCCAGTGTGAATTTAAGTTTTAAATCTAATTAGGATAAAAATTGATTTGTGACTGTAAAACCAAACCCATAATTTTACATTTCCTACAGTTTTTGAGTTTCATCTTCACATGTTGATGGGATTTCAGGTGAAGAAACTATAATCCCTGTAGTCCTCTCTGAGGGACACTTCATCACAGGGGACCAACAGGATGAAGATTTCCAGATGAATCCTGTAAAGAAGGAAGATCCTGAAGAGGAACTCGGTACGTTTTTTTTTATCTTGAGCAATCTTAATCCACTTCAACATTATTGTTTTTATATTACATTTGTAAATCTTGTGGCTTTTGGATATCCTACTTTCTCCTACTAGATTACACTTTTAGAGTAATACCCACCACTTCTACCACCCCCAAAATCAGCTGCTAATGTTAGAAATGTCAGTCCATCACTTGTGAGTTTACTAAAACCAAAGTTATTTCTGTACATAAAACAGAGTTTTTAATATTATTCATCAGATTCTGAAAAGTGAGGATAAAGGTGTCTGCTGAATATTGCAAATGTAAATTCCAAGCACTGAAGTTCTTTACAGGTACTGTCCTTGATACTGTGAATATTTTTCCTTAATAAAATGAACCTTAAGTTCATATAAAGTGTAAAAACCAGGCCTGGCATGTATATATTATGAAGGTGGGCTCTGATGTTGGAAGTGTGAGTATTAGTACTGGGTTGATAAAATTTATGTGATCTCCTTTTGAGATTTACTGATAATATTTAGGTGGAAAGTAACAAATTACGTTTACTGGAGTTACTATAATTGTGGAGTGTCACATTTGTGCTCTTTTGTGCACTCCTGCACCTGCCACGCCCACCTTCTGCAGAAGCATTGTGCAAACAGAGACACTGCTTCCTTCAACTAAACTTACCTGATCATCAGATAGAACTGGAGTAATATGATCAAACCTTTTTAGTTTTAGTTAGCACTTGTGCTGCTGCATTTTGAAGCTTGTGTATGGATCTACCAGAGCATCCAGTTAGAAGAGCATAAAGTCAAGCTTGTTCAGTCAGTCCGTCAGTTGGGACCTATTCAGATCTGTCAGACTCAGTTAATCAAGCTTCCTTGGCAGTTATGCCCAATATGGCCAGTTCTTTTCAGTTCTTTCTGTCATGTCTGGTGCTTGTCAGTCCTTTCCTGTCTGTCTCTCTGTCTGTCTGTCTGTCTGCCTTCTTCGTCGGTTGTTTTTTATCTGTTCTATTTAGTTAGATTAGCATTAGCCCATTTGTATATTGAGCTAGCCTTAGTCCCTTCCTTTTGTTTGTTTGAATTGCCTTGTTTCAGTTTGTAGGTTTAGTTTCTGTAATATATAATTATATAATATAGCTGTATCCGTCCCTCCTGTCTGTCATAGGCCATAAATATGTTACTTTGGTATTATAATATTGGTATTTATTAAACATTTTTAAACCCATGTATCATTTATTTTGGTACCCACTCCCAGTCTATTTATGTTTTATATATTTTATTATTTTCTGTTTCAGAAATTAACAACAATTTCTCCTGCTCCTCATGTCCACTTTCCTGTACAACCCAAAATCACCTCCGAAATCACATCAAGAGCTGCAAAAATGATAAATATGAGAATCAAGTGAAGATTAAGACTGAACATGAGAATCTGGTGCTCACCAGAAGGTCCAGTAATCAGCAAAAATCATCTGGTACTGTCAGCATTAACAACTCTCTGAGTCACAAACAGAGAGAAGGAAACATCTGCTCAGATTGTGGAAAGAGATTCAAGTTCCTCAGTGGTCTGAAAGTACACCAGCACATTCACACCGGTGAGAAACCATATCTGTGTTCAGAGTGTGGCAAAAGTTTTAATACAAAGAGTAATCTGAAAAACCACAAGCATATTCACACTGGAGAGAAACCGTTTCATTGCTCACATTGTGGAATGAGTTTTAATACACAGAGTTATCTCACATTACACTTGCGCATTCACACTGGAGAGAAACCGTATCAGTGTTCGCAGTGTGGGAAGAGTTTTAATACACAAAGTAATCTCAAGAGACACCAGCGCATTCACACCGGAGAGAAACCGTATCAGTGCTCACAGTGTGGAATGAGTTTTAATACACAGAGTGATCTCAAAATTCACCAGCGTATTCACAATGGAGTGAAACCATACCAGTGCTCACAGTGTGGGAAGAGTTTTAATATGATGGGTGATCTCAAAAGACACCAGCGCATTCACACTGGTGAGAAACCATATCAGTGCTCACAGTGTCAGAAGAGTTTTAATACACAGAGTAATCTCAAACGACATCAGCACATTCACACTTGAGAGAAACTGTTTCAATGCTCACCGTGATTATTGTTTGTATGTGCTCAGATCACCGCTTTATTTTTTATTTTTTAAACTGACTTACAGGCTTTGCAGTTTTCTGCTCACTCAAACACACACCCTCATTTATAAACTCAATCATGTGTGGTAACTTTGTGGTAGAATTGGTAGAATACACATGTTGGTAAAAGACTAATTGATCATCTATAGATGGGTTCCTGTGAGGGGTGGAGTGTGGTGGCAGAACAGTGTGTATACTAAAGCTCATTACCATGAACCTGATCAGATGTTCATGAGGTACAAAATAATTTTTGTTTCAAACATCCCATGTAACACCCACACATGCACCACAGAGAACAAAGCACCAAATATCCTTCTCAGCCTTGGCAAGTCTGCTACAGAGAGTTTACAGTTTGCTGTCTGGTGTAGCAGCTTCTGTATCTGTGACAACAGCCCTCCAGCTAAAGAAAGTAGTGAGAACATCAGAGCTCCCAGCCATTTGGGACATTTACAAGTCATGATTCATGAGGAGCACTGTCATCAGACTGCAAGTACCCAGTCTGTTTACCTGGTTGCCATCTGGTAGGCACACAGTGTTGTAGATTAATTTGCTCATACGCCATACTAGAGTTTCTGTGTGTGGATGTTTTTTTGCCAGGTGCAAAGTAAAATAAGTAAAAAAAATGATAGGCTTGATCCTGGAGAAACAGGAGTCAGTGTTTATGTTTGTGTGTCATTTCAAATAACTCTAAACAAAAAAACTTATTTTTACATTTATTTGCTACATCAAACAGATTAATGTAAAATATGATAAACTCATTTATTTATTTTGACACTTAGTTATTAAAAAAATGATACCACTTTAAATTCATGCAGTAGCAATAAGTTGCATTTCGACTGTGTTTAATACAAACTTGTGAAAAGATGAACCACGAGTGATGAATAATTGTGTGTTTGTCATGAATGTAACCAAAAGTGTAAAACATGACATTAAAATCCTAATAAATAAACATAAACAAACAAACAGTGTGTCATCCAGATGAAGGTAAATATTGCACATTTAGCAAGCAAGCATAATCAACATAAGAAATGATAAACATAAAATAACGGACATAAATAAGCAGATTGTTCAGTATACCAAACATGGCATTATTAACATTAGTATAATATGTTACTTTACATTATAGTTATTTTATTATAAATACCATGCAAAAAGATAAATATGCATGCAGGTATAAGCTGCAGTGGGCACTTTGCTTATAATATAGTGTTTCCACTAAGCATGAAGGTAGGAAAAATCCCAAAAACCAAACCCCTTAGGGTATGGGACTGGTAATTCGGCTCTCTAAAGGTCCTCAAACTAATGTACTGACTTCAGCTCATCTCCCTGGTCAGTCCAGAGATTCCTGGCCCACTCCCGAGTGGTACCCTTCAGATGGCACCTCATGAACAGAACATTCTTTGTTTCAGGTCCAGAAGGTATTGCAAGAAAAGCTGGCTCTGTAGAAGGAAGCTTCCGACACCTTTTGGGTCACTTATATCTTAATTACCTCAAGTGGATTACCTCAAGTGAAGGACTGAGTCAAACTATGGATATTGCAGAACATTAAAACATCTCGTTCACAAAAATGGCAGGCACACACTAACATATTATGAAACTCAAAACTCAAAACAATGCCAAAAAAAAACAAAGCTAACACAAAGGGATCCAGTGCAGATGTGTTGTGCCCTATTTCACACCCTTGCAGTTAACTGCCTTACCCTCTTGGGATCACGCACAATAACAGTCTAACCAATGTGTCTTCTTACTGTTGAGTAGTAAATGACAGTTGATAAATAATAAGTGAAATGCAGACATACTTTGATCTATCCAACTTAATGTAAACATTCAATGACTTAGTGTTTTAAATTAAGGCTGCAAAAATAGACATACATTTAAATAGTCATACATAAATAGACAGTGTCTCATCACTGGACAGATATATATATATACATATATATATATAGTACATAGTATGTCTAGTAAGCATAGATACGAGCGTCTGCAAAA
>JAYDZG010000001.1:171738-183490 GCA_034509265.1 Microcambeva bendego | reverse complement strand
TGAAAATATGGTGTTTGTTAAATTTGGCATAATAATTTTATTTCACATACACAAACGTACACGCGAACGCATGCACAACACACCCACACCTAAGCCCACCCCCCACACACACACAACGTAACAAAGGCAGCCAAAAATGTCAGTGCACTATTGATGTAGTAATATCGATGCAGTACTATTTTTTGACAAAACATTAGTGGTGCAATCGTGGAATGTATACTAGGAAGCACAACGTCACTAAAAATATGTAATTAATATGCAATTAAATATATAATATGCCCGCTTTAAATATTTGAATATTTTTAAGTCTAATCAAGCAAATTAAAGAATTAAATAATAGCTTCTTTAACAAATAAATAGCAGCAGAAAACAAGTGAAAATCCATGATGGTATTTATCAGTATCCTGTTTTCAGCCTAAAAGATTATACAAAAATATTTTAGAGTTAATAGTGAAAAATCAGAGTGAAGTGATATGCAAATCATGATTATCCAGAGAATCAGAGAGAATATGTAGGTCAAAGCACAGAAATAGTGCACATCTCTCTGATCAGATTCTTTCCTCTAATAAAAAAAATCTAAAACATTTTGTAATGTGCTAATTATGAATTCTCAACAAGCATGCAAGCTGAATGTACAGTGCCATGAAAAAGGATTTGCCACCTACTTTTTTGAATTTTTGTCAAACTCAAACGATTTAAATATTAGCAAAATATAACCCAAAATAATAATACAAAATTTCAAATTATAATTGTATTTATTAAAGGACAAAAATCTATTAAACCCCATATGTCTCTACACACTACCTTAGCTACTAAATCAACCAGTTAACTAAATTATTTATTATTAATATTATTTTTTGCAATTTCTCACTTTTTCTCGCGATTTAGTGCATCCAACTGCCCGATTGTGTGTGCAGCAGCCATATCTACTTTTCCACCTGCACACTGAGAAGTGAGCATGCAAATTGGCTATAAATGGAGAGACAAACCCTAATCAATGCAGTCCTCAACTTCTCATGTGCAGGCACTATTAATCAGTTAGCAGATGAGTCATTATGGGTCACAATGGGCAAACTGGTATCAAGAGAGTTAAGAGGCACAAACTACACTCCCCTCCATTGTTTTGGAACAGTGTAAGTATTGGAAAATTGAGGCCAATTTTAGTAGAAGACTCAAAATATTTAGGTTTGACATTAAAAGATGGGGTAAAAGATTTTTATTTGCAGGTTTTTAAATTTGGAACTGACAGACAGTTCAGAAGATAGCACCTTTTGTAAGTAAAACAGATAAAAATGAAATAGATTACTAAGTTTATGTCATATTTAGTTGCAAACCCTTTGCTTGTAATAACTGTAATAATCCTGTAACTCATTGACATCACTAATCTTTTGCATTCTTCTTTTAAGATGATCTTCCAGACTTTTACTGGAGTCTTTCAGTTGGTGTTTGTTTTAGGGAGTTACTCCTCTTTAGGAGGTAACATGCATGTCCTATAGGTTTTAAGTCTAGAGATTGGCTAGGCCGATCTAAAACTTTACACTTAAGGCCCCTGCCCTCCTTTGTAGTTTTGGCTGTGTGTTTTGGGTCATTATCTTGCTGCTAAATGAAGGATCTCCCAATCAGTTTAGTTGCATCTTTCTTTAAATTGACAAACAAAATGTTTCAGTACACTTCTGAGTGTATTATATTGCTGCTATCATGAGTGACATCATCAGTGAAGATTAATGAGCCCATCAGAAAGAGCCAGGCAAGCTCAAGTCCATTACCTCCACTGTGTTTATCAGATGAGCTTGTATGTTTGGGACCAAGAGCAGATCCTTTATTTTTCTGAACGTTATTGGTAAAGGTTCATCTTTAGCCCTATCTGGACCGGATTCAATTTATGTGGGGTCCTGAGGTAATTCTCTTTTACACAGGATCCACTGTGATTTTAGTCCAGTCCGGAATAAACATGTTTATGTTTTTCTCAGAGAAAATTCCAGGCAGATTTACCTACCGTTTTTTGCTGAATGCTGAGGTTGTCTTAATTTTAGTCCTGTCCAGACACACAAATTGATTTTTGGCACGTGATACACACTGTAGTTAGTCAATGTGGATGCATTTTCACAGTAAAAAACTGAGAAAGGAAAATGGAGGAGATAATGTAATATTTAATTATTGTATGAGGTAAAACTTAATCTCCAGTACTGTATCAGGAGGAGGAAAAAACTTAAATCAGCAAAGAAAAGCTGGACATGCAGGCTGATTAAAGGAGCAAATATAAACGCAGCTACAAATATTTAGTTTTTATCATTAGCATTTTAAAAAGTGAAATTAAAAAAGCAAGTTAACTGATAATGGGACCAAAAAGCTAGAAACTCACTGGTCTTCCAGTTTTTTGAATTGTAGTACAGATACAAGAGTTTTATCACAAGAGTTTTTGTGTGAAATATTTTTACAGAAATTAGAAATTAATTAATTAATCCAATCTGGATGGGGCTGGATGGGCTTTTGTCTTATCAGTCAAAAAAACTTAATAATTTCTGAAGCTTTTATCTGTACTTCTTGCAAACAGAAAGTTTTCTGGTTTCTTGTTGATTAATCTTCTAACTATAAATGCACAGATAAACCCCCAATCTGAAACTGAATGTAGACATCTAGCGCTACATCACTGTCAGTCACAAGTAGAATTGTGTGGTGCTCTCTTCTGAACTGTGTATCAGATCCATAAGTAATACCTGGAAATAAAGGCTGACATGTTGATCTTTTATCTCATATGCATCTTTTAATGTCAGACGAAAAATAGTTTACTGCAATAAATGGCTTGGCCTGACTGTTCCAATACTTTTGAAGGGGAGTGTATATGAACCCAAGGCTTTTGGGATGAATCATCCAGAAAAAAAAGCTGACGGCTAGAGCACACTGAGCTTCCGTACCTAGCATCCTAACGGAGTCATTTTTACAAGTACGAGTACAAATACATAATACTGGTATCCCTTATTTCAATTATAAAACCATACACAATGCCATCTAGCACGGCTATTTACAATGCAGGACTTATTAGTAGGTACATAGACAAGTACAAGGCTTCACTGTAATGGAGTTTGCAAGGCAGTGGACAAGGCAAAGTGATGTAAAGTTCCCTGACAATACTCAATTGTGGGCCTGACCTCTAACGATGGTGAGAGGGCCTACAAGGAGAAGATGTCACTCGTATGCCTGTGTATACAGTGTAATGAACTAAATTGATAATGTCCAAGACAAGACAAGATGAGGAATCTTATTGCTTCAAAAGCAATTTTTTAACGTTTTATTAAGGTGCAGACATGAGCAACTGAGTAACACAAAGACAGAAGCATAATCCTTGTTATCAGCTATGACTCCGTACAAGACCTGCCCATGGATAAATAAAGCCGACAGTGTAAAGCTCGTGGGTAGAAGCCTCTAAAGTAAAGGAAGTTGTGCTACCAGCTGGCAACTGTGAATGTCCAATTTGGGACTAGGCAAAAATACAGGGCGACACTTCAACTTACTTTAAACTTAATTTAAAAATAGTTTGTTATGGTTTGGCAAGAGAGAGAGAAAACACACCCATACAGGAGACAGGAATAAGGCTCAAGGGTGTTTATTTAACAGAGGGGAGGTACAAACAAGGTGACAACAGGGCAGGACATGAATAATGATGACACGAGACAGGGAGAGTAGACAGAAGTGGAGGTAGATATCGTAAGAAAGAGAGGGCAGCAGAGAACCGGGACGGAATATGGACTAGGCAGGGCCGGGGAGAACGGAAGGCTAGATGGGGACAGCAGAGGGCAAGGCGAGTACAACAATGGGACTGGAGCCAGCGGAGGATGACAAGAGTACATGCAGGACTAGAGGCCAGAGGACAAGGTGAGTGCCACTGGGCTGGACACAGTGGAGGATGAAGGGAGGATCTAGACCAGGTGGTGAGTGGAAGGGGGATACCAGAATGAGTGACTTAATCTTCGTAGGGGTGAGTTTTGCAGGATGCTGGATTTAGTGGAGAGACAGGAACTGGAACCTTGACTTGTACTTTTGGAGAGCAGAAAAGAATGGGTGCAGGATATAGGATGCAACGGAGAGACTGGAACTGGAAACTGGACTAGACCTTGACTTGACCTTGTGGGGAGCAGATGGCAATGGGTGCAGGATATAGGGTGTGGTGTAGAGACATGAACTGGAACCTGATGTGACCTTGACTTGATCTTTTGGAGAGCAGAAGAGAATGGGTGCAGGATACCGGATGAGGTGGAGAGACTGGAACTTGAACCTTGACTTGATCTTGCCTTGATCTTAAGGAGGGTAGAGGAGGATGGGCACAGGACACAAAGTGCAGAGGAGAAACAGGAACAGGAACCTTGACTTGATCTTGTGGTGTGTAGGGGTGAGTGAATCCAGGAAAAATGGGATGATGAAGAACAGGCATGGCAGCGAATACAGAGGCAAGGAACGCGAGAAAAGGGGCAGCGACTAAGAATCGATATATGTAGGGAAGAACGAAGGAGAGAACAGGGACTATGAAAAAAACGGATAGGAACACACCCAAGTGAAAACAAACAAACAAAGGTACGGGGGGGAAAACAACAGAAACTGTAAGGGAAAAACAGAAAAAGAAACCTAAACTGAAACCGAACAAAAACCCAGGAGAAAACCGACATCAAACGTAGGAAATACGACATGGAAGCTCGCGAAAATAACGATTCAGCAAGGAACTGGTGAAAATACACGGGTATAAATACACGCCGGTGAGCCTAATAGACGGCAGGTGAGAACAATGAGCACATGCGCAAAAGCGAACCGCCCCCCCCCGGAAAGCGTCAACTCAAGCCTGACGCTTTCCAGCCCTTAACAGTTCAAAGCTAATTCTGTTAACCAACAGCCAATCTCATGAGGCCTTTGGCACATAATAGCCACACTGTATTGAATGGTTGTTAGTGTTAGGATTTCCTTTTGGCCTGGTGTCTCAATTACATTGGTAAAAAAAACTTTCTCTTGCAAGTAACTTGCAAGATGCTCATCCTTTTGGCCTGGTGTCTAGATACTTTTGGTAAAAGTATCTAGACTGAAATTGTCCTGAAAGGCACCTGCTGGATGTTCAAGGTCAGGTCAAAAGCGATCTGAGAACCTGTGTGATCTAGTTTTTCTTTACACAGCATTGTTGGTCTCAGTGGAAAAATACTGACCCAACCCCTCGGGGTGTAACTTAGTTGAACTTGGAAAAGTTCTTTGTTCTCTCTTTGCCTCCTGTTGATCATTTCCAGGCATGGTGATTTGGGCAAATTTTGAAAGAGGAACCTTAATCAAGCCAACTTTTGTCTATCAACTATTGTTTATTAAAGCTTTTATACTTTGATCTAGCATCCTGGTCATTTTTTTCTTCATGTTTTAAGATCCTGACAATTTGGTGGAGAATGAAGTAGACATTATTCACCAGGAACCGGCAAAGACCTCTGAGGTGGTGACAAAGATTCTGGGAATCTTCCACATTCATTTTTGACCAGTCAAAATAAGTTTTCAGCTTTAGAATATAATTCACTCTAGCTTAGGTAATGAATGTGGATTTATTCTCAGGGTCTGTAAGTGTCTCTAAATTACTAAAATAATTGCATATTGTATAAAAGTTGACAAGTTTGCATGCTTTTTTATTAAAACATATATATACTGATAGTGACATACTTTTGAGAGACGGGTTCCTGGGTTGTTGCCAATAATTTTCAATAACTAGTGGATGGTTGGTAGTGATAATTTGTGAGAGACGGGTTTCTGTATTATCACATTGCATTGTGCATAATTTTGACAACAAGTTTTAATTGGGTTTTAGTCATAGTCGTTTGACTAAAATGTCATTTAGTTTTAGACATAATTTGGAAGTAAGAATTTATTCTAGTTTTGGTCTACTAATTATAAATTTTAGATCAAATTTGTGCATGCGTAGTTTTACCGTGTAAGAGAGATTAGAAATGATTGGAGGCTACGCGGCTTGTCCCACCTCTCCACATACGCTAGCTTCCTAACTACTCCATAACTTGCAGAAAAACAAATTAGTTCTGATTGGATGTTGTCCCTGCCACACATTTTTGTGTCAATGTATTTCGTCATAGTTTTTTTTCTTTTTATGTAGTTCTTATTTAGTTATTGTCTTGTTTTTGTTCGTTGATGAAAACTATGATGAAAATCATTGGTCAACGAAATTAGCACAGCATTTAAATACAAACAGTAGTGGTGAATTGTGCAAGACAGGCTCCTGGTTCACCAAAAAATTATAGTCATTGTGAGTCTGTATTTTTGATAAATTAAATCCTTTGTAAGATTATAACTAAACACTGTGGAACACTGTGGTTGTAAAATGATATAGGGAATTGTATTGGTTTATTTACATCTCATTGTAATTAGTAGACTGAATACATGATTTAACTGCACAACAGCTACAAGGAAAGTTGTTGGGTAGGGTCCAGAACACCACACCCAGTAAGGACCAAGACAGGGAGGTTAGAAAAGTGAGTAAGTTATTAGAACGTTGGACCAATAGAGCTCTTTACCCTGCCCCTACTGAACCTGCCCCTGGACCAGCTCAAATACTTTTCAAAAAAAATTCAGCAAGCAGAACATAAGGTAGTGAAGAGCAAGACCGAGAAAAAAAGTAAAAATAAAAAAAATAAAAGTTTCTTTCAGAAGGACGTGATAAAAAGGGAATCTGATCTAGCAAGGATGATGCTCCTCCTACAACATGCAAAAGTGATCATGGAAGGGAGTGGGAGTGAGGAAAAGAGAAAGAAACCTTATTCTACCCCTCCCACTCCTACTAGCACTCCTACTCCTGTTCCTGCTACTTCTGCTTTCTCATGAGCAACCCGCCACCTTATCAGACATACACACAAATGCTGACTCACATGTAATGGGGGTACAAGGAGGCCAATTGCATGTTACACTTCCTACATTACAGAATTTAGAGAATAAGATAAGAATACTGGCCGATGCTGTACAGAGTCAGAATCAAGACATGCAAATAAGGGAAGAAGGTCATTTCAGGAAGGGAGATGATAGTCAGGAAAATTGATATGATTCAGAATCAGAATGTGGCAGTGTAGCTAGCAGCCATTCTGAGGCAAAGGTTGTTGTAGATAAGAAAGAACCAGCAGGAGGGGAGGCCAAGGTTTGCCGAGGCAGATTGATGGCAAGGCAAGCAGTTAGAAGGTTGTATTCAGAGCCTATCCCAGAATTGAGTGGGTTAAAGTAACGGGAGACAACCTATCAGTGGAGTGGTCTGATAAGGAAAGAAACAGAATCAGTGGAGAGCCCATTAGCGGATACTAGTGCTGACACAATACCTTTGGAATCAGAAGACTATTTAGCAAACAAGACACATACACAGATGCCTCTCATGACTATTGCGGGACAAACAGAGTTTGTACCATAGTCACACAGAGATATGGAGGGTTTGGTAAACAAGCTGCCACCTCTGGCCAAGGGGGCCAAGCCATGGATAGAACAGGTTGAAGTGCAGGAGATAGACTTTGCCTAGGAGACATCAGGGCCTTGCTTCTTAAATTAGAGTAGAAGGAGGCCTTAGTTAGAACTGAGTGGGAAGCATAATTAATGAGAATACCTTCAGAAATAACACTCGCTACTTGCAGAGGCGTTCTTTGGGGTGCACTGAGGGACATTTTTCCCACCAGTAGATCTATGGTAGGATTGGAAGGTCTAACTGCCACGATCCTGCCCGCAGAACCACTCACCGAGTCGAGACGCAGACGTCATCCTGACTCGACGCTCAGGTGCGGCATCGGCCAATGGCCGCGAGCCACACGCCGGCTCTTAGCAAAAGAGTTGGCGTTATCGAGCGCTTCCGATGCCTCCCTTTTTGTACCACCTCCAACTCATTAGGCGCAACAGTGTTCACCTGGATGCCCCGATAAAAGGGCTAGGGCTTCCAGTGTTCATTGTCACGCCTTTTCGTTTGCTATTCGTGTCACACGCACGATTCTGCATCCTTCTCGCGTCTCTATTCCACCTTCGTCCACTTGTTTAGGGCCAGAAGGTAATGACTGGGCTCGTCTAGAGAGGTCAAGTCAGGAGACATGGAGGTATTGTAGTGATCAGGGTCAGCATTCGTCCCGATCAGCGTCAGTTAGCTTCCTCCTCCATCACTACTACTGTTTGCAAGCTCGAGTTGTGGCCATACCCCCTTGCTGCTCGTCTCTCCTTCCCCTCCATCTCACTCTAGGCATCGGATCCGCCACGTGAATTCAGAATCGCCAGGACATCAACGGCATCTTCTATACCCCAGTGTCACTGTCCCGGGTCTCTATCTCTTAGTTTTTGTGTTTTGTTATTTTCATTTGTTGCGCTCTCTGTTGTTCCTCCGTTCAGCCTTAACAATCAGTGCCAGTGGCATGCAAGAAGAGCGTCGTCTCTGCACACCAGTGACCGCAGTTTGAGACCTGGTCGTGATCTTTTGAGTTTTCGCGAGTAGCGATCCCCGGCACTCTTTTGGTCCGGTTTTGAGTTTTTTGAAGTTTGGTTGATTTTGAAAGTCTTTATTTAATAAATAAATAACCTTAATTATCTCTGCATCTTTGAGTCCGCCTGTGTCAATCATAGCAGAAAGTTATGTGTGCTAGCTCCCAGCCAGCGCTAACCTGCCAGCGCAGTCGAACCCTTTGCCTCCGGCCGATCTTGCTGGGGTACCCCCTATTTATCACGACCTGGGGGAGGTATTTAGTAAATCACACGCCCAACTACTGCCTCCTCACCGCCTGTTTAAATGCACAATCAATTTACTCCCTGGCACCTCTCCTCCTAGGGGGCGTCTGTTCTCCCTCTCAGCGCCTGAGAGGCTTGCCATGGAGAGTTATGTCCAGGAGGCGCTTAAGTTAGGGTTTACTTGTCCTTCTTCCTCTCCAGCTAGCGTGGGGTTCTTCTTCGTGGCCAAGAAGGACGGGTCCCTGCGTCCCTGTATAGATCATCGCAGTCTAAACTCCATTACAGTCAAGGATCAGTACCCGTTGCATTTGATGAATACGGTCTTCGAGTCCCTTCAAAGAGCTTTGGTGTTTACTAAACTTGACCTTAGGAGCGCGTATAATCTCGTCTGCATTAGGCGCAGGGATGAGTGAAAGATGGCTTTCATCACCCCTACTGGTCATTATGAGCACTGCATGATGCCCTTTGGGCTTAGGAGCGCCCCAGCCGTCTTCCAGTGCTTTATCAACGAGGTGCTGCGTGAAGCACTCAGTTGGTATGCGTATGTCTACCTGGACGACATCCTCATCTTCAGCCGATCCCTCGAAGAGCATGTCCAACATGTGAGACACATGCTCCAATTATTGAAAGACAACCACCTGTATGTCAAGCTGGAAAAGTCCGTCTTCCATGCCCCTTCCGTCTCCTTCATAGGATTCATTGTAGAGAAGGGTACTCTTCGAGTCGACCCCGCTAAGGTAAAATTAGTGGAGGACTGGTCACCCCCCACTTCAGTTCGCGATGTTTTCTCGGCTTCGTGAATTTCTTTCGGCACTTCTTGCACAATCATAGTACTGTCGTGGCTCCCCTAATGGCCCTTACCGGCAAAGGACCGATCCGCTGGTCTGAGCAAGCTCATTAAGAGACTCTTAAACTCGGCCCCAGTATTATAGCTACCCGATCCCGAGGAACCGTTCATTGTGGAGGTGGACGCCTCTGACATCGGAGCAGGGGCGTTGCTGTCCCAGCGCCTGGGACCGGAGAAAAGGTTGTATCCCTGTGCCTTTTTCTCCCACCGCTTAACTCCTGCGGAGCGTAATTACCCCATAGGGGACAAGGAACTATTGGCCGTCAAGCTCACGCTTGAGAAATGGCGACATTGGCTCGAGGGAGCCAAACATCCCTTCCTGGTCTGGACAGATCACAAAAATGTGGCCTTCATTCAGCAAGCCCGAAGGAAACGCTTGGCAGGCTCGCTGGTCTCTGTTTTTCGGGTGCTTCCATTTTACCCTGTCCTACCGGCCAGGCACTAAGAATGGCAAGCCAGACACCCTATACTGCCAGCGGGAGACAACAAAGATAGAGCCCGAGCCTTGATTCATCCTCCCCCCGCTTCAAAAACTCGCCCCAGTTCCTGGGAGATTTTGAGAGTGGTGGAATGGGCACTGGCGAACGACCCAGACCCAGGCAATGGGCCGCCTAATCGCCAATACGTTCCTAGACAGGTCGATCCCAAAGTCATTCAGTGGGCTCAAACGGTTGATTTTGCAGCCCATCCAGGTGTAACCAAGACCCTGGAACTCCTCCGGCGCTGTTTCTGGTGGCCGGGGATGGATGCCCAGGTACGGGATCTTGTACGTGTTGGCCACATCTGCGCCACCATGGTTTGTTACATTCCTTGCCAGTCCCTCTAGATCGTGGTCGCAAATATCCCTACACTTTGTCACGGGTCTCCCCAAGGGGGGTTCACTGTGGTGCCGGGCATTCACGCCCATGCCTAAGCTCCCATCCGCAATGGGTACGGCACAAGCGATCCTTGAGTGGGTGGTCAGAAAGCACGGAGCGACATTGTGTCCGATAGAGGGCCACAATAGTGAGCCAATGTTGGAAGGCCTTCTGCCGGCTTCTCGGAGCAACGGTGAGCCTGACTTCGGGATATCATCCCGAGTCTTATGGGTAATCAGAAAGGCTCGTCCAAGACCTCGGGAAGATGCTTCGCTGCCTTACAGCAGGGAATCCTTCCGCATGAGCGGACAAATTACTTTGGGCAGAATTTGCCCACAACACCCTCCACCATTCTACCCTTGGGATGTCGCCCTTCGAGGCTCAGTTTGGGTATGCCCCCCCCCCCCTATTTCCTGAGCAGGAACTGCGGGTCGACAATCCAACGGTGCAAAACCACATCCGTAGATGCCTCTCGGCGGGTTTTGGAGCGCACCGCCAACCGCAAATGCCAACGGGCCCCTTCCCTGCGTCTGGGCCAAAGGGTGTTAGTGTCAACTTAAAACCTCCCCGTGCGAGGTACTCCACACAAGCTGGCACCGCGTTACATTGGCCCATTTAAGGTGGTTCGACGGATTAACCCCGTCTCCTACAGGTTGGCAGTAGCTGCTAGGATGAGGGTTAATCCAACATTCCATGTCTCTCAGCTGAGACCATATGCTTGCCAGGGCAGCGTTCCAAACCCTCTGCCCCCCAGTCCATGCATCATCCAGGGAGCACCCGGCTACACCGTTCGTCGACTGTCAAGATCTAGGTGAGTGCAGGGTAGCACCCAATATCTGGTGGACTGAGAGGGGTTCGGCCCCGAGAAGCGTTCATGGGTTCCTGCCAGGCACACATTGGACCCTCAGCTGATTCGAGACTTCAGGAGGGACAGGGCAGCCAGCCTTGGTACCTCAGGAGCTGTCCCTAGAGGGGAGGGTCCTGTCACCATCCCGCCCGTGGAACCGACTCACCGAGTCGAAACGCAGACGTCGTCCTAACTCGACACCATCTGTCGGTCGCGGTTCGCAAGTCCATGGCGTCCTGTGCCCAGGATAAGCTCTGGTGTTCGGTGGCGTGCAGGTGCACACCATGGATGATGCTCGGGTGCGGCATCGGCCAATGGCCACGGCTCTTAGCAAAAGAGTTGGCGTTACCGAGCATTTCCGCTGCCCCCCTTTTTGTAACACCTCCAACTCATTAGGCGCAACAGCGTTCACCTGGATGACTAAAACCAGATGCTGACGTTGTCCACAAGCCGCAATACCCATTGTCTAATAAACCATTGGTTGGAATTAGATCT
>JAYDZG010000001.1:30699-41266 GCA_034509265.1 Microcambeva bendego | reverse complement strand
GTCCAGAGAGAAGATCCAGAAGCCCATGCAGAGAACCTAAAGTCCACAAAGCAGCAGCAGATGCAGAAAAAGCATAAATGATGTCCAGAGAGAAGATCCAGGAGGAGCTGTCAAAGGCCAAGAATGTCAGCAAGGAATAAATTAAACAAGACAGTCCAGGAAGAGGACGATTCAGAGGAGAACGTCTCGGAGATGATCTCTGCAAGTAAGTGTGAGTATAGTCTGTGATGAAGTAACGTTCTCTACCCAGAGTAATCGTTGTAGACGTGGAGCGAGTGAGTATCGATCAGCAGTCCACACCAGGGGAACAAGCTCTGAGCCGGGAGCTCCATCAGCCCTGGAACCTTCAGCTCATCGTCCAGCGGGAAATTCACCGCCACTTTCTGAGGGTTAATCACACAGCCGTACTCAGGAAGCCCTGCCATCAACGTCCTGGAACCACCACACGACACGAAGAGTCGAGTATGCTACTGCTCATGGGTCCAGGGTGTGTGTTCCTTACACCAGGAGACTTACCTGAGGAAGTGCACGGCTTTATTCAGCCTGGGAGTGATGAGCAGGAAATCATCTACTAACCTCATCAGATACCTACACACAACAACAACATCTGCTCAGGGAGGAATTCCTTCAGGAAATAGAAACATACAAAATGAAGGTAGATCCCCCACAGCCCTGGTGAGAAGATCTTACCCTCCACCCTCTGTGACGTTCTGCAGAACTCGGTTCTCCATGTGTCCATAACACAGGTTACACAGCATGGTGGAGACGGCTGAACCCTGAGGAACACCACACACCTGACGGAACACCCTACAGCCCATGTACGGGCACAGAGATTAAGTTCCAGGCTTGGAGACATTGAAGTCATCTCAAACTTTGAGGGTCAAGATTAGAGCAGGTGTATAGTTGTGGTGAAGTTGAGGTAAGGTGGATGTATAGTGGAGAACTACTAGAGGTGCAGTGGAGGTGTAGTGGAGGTGTAGTTGAGGTAAGGTGGATGTATAGTGGAGAACTACTAGAGGTGCAGTGGAGGTGTAGTTGTGGTGTAGTTGAGGTAAGGTGGATGTATAGTGGAGAACTACTAGAGGTATAGTGGAGGTGTAGTGGAGGTGTAGTTGATGTACTTCTGGGCGTGGTGAATGACGTAGCTGTTGAGCATCTCCCTGAAGAACTGAAAGACATCGGAACCCTTCACCTCCACCAAGAGCTGAAAACATCACAAAACGGAATCACCACAACGTTCTCCTCAACACCAACCCAACGTCCTCTTCAGGTTCACTCATCATCCTCTTCTCCTACTTTCTCCACCAGAAGAGAGTCATGGAGCTTCCCCAGGGTCTGCTCGTCCATCACAAAGCCCTTCATGTTCAACAGCTTAAATGCTTCAGCCTGGACAAGGTCAGAAACAAAACGACCATAATGGAACTAGCAGAATAAAAAGTGTCAAAAGTTTGCGGACGCCCAAGCATCGATCTGTAACTTAGTCGGGGGTTCACAAACTTTTCCACGGCGTGTGTACCTTGGTGCAGAAGTGTTTCCTGATGGTCTGTGAGGAGTCCATACACACTCTAGCGTAGTGTCTCAGGGAGAACCGGTTCTCTTCCATGGGCTTGAGAACGTCATATACCACCTCCAAGAGCTTGGAGTGAGGGAGACTGTCATATGCCCCACTGACATCCACCTTCAGAACATCACGGAACATCAGTCTAGACCATGATGCAACTCTCAGAAAAAACATAAACAAAGAAGAGGAAGAGGAGAATGCTAGACCTGTCAAGAATGGGTGTCCAAGATGGGTAAGGTTTATCCACCATGGATCGAGAGTGTGTAGAAAAACCTTAAAGAACATCTCAGATTCGCACCTTCTGAAGCTGTGAGCACTTCTACTCTTTGGTCCAAACTCCAGCTTAATATTTCGGTTCAATCTCCTCCTTGGATCTTGTATCTTGATCTCTCTGCTCTACTCCTTGACCTTCTGCCTGACCCCATCAGTCCATTCTCTCTTTTGACCCGAGTCCAATCTCCCACCTGACTCTTCAGACTAATCCTCTGTCTGATGCTTCTGTCTGTTCCTTTGGAGCAATCTCCTCCTTGACGGAATGGTCCAATCTCTTGTCGGACACTTTGGTCCACTGACATTTAAGTCAAATCTACAGCCTGAGCCTTTGATCCAATCTTCTCCCTAACCCCTGAGTCCTTCATTTTATTGCCTGACCCTGACTGTCTGGCCTTTGGATAATTCTGACCGATCTTTTGTTCCAGTTTCCTCCAGAACCTTTACTTTATTCCTCTGCCTTCCTCCTTTATTTAATTCTGAGCACCATCCCACCACCAAGAGAGTCCAAGACACCAATTCCTGGACCCACCAACCCAGCACACAAACTTATTTCTGCCTCGTACCTTCACAAAGTAGAGTGGAGTGTGGGTGTGCGTGATGGATCTCAGCACTCGGTGGATGTCCTGGCGCCCCCACACGGTGGACCCCAGCAGAGCCGGACGCTCCCGGACACACACACTCAAGATGTTCTGGAGATCCCGTACTGAACTCTGGAACTGCAAAGACACAACAAACGACAACGCAAGATACGATCAGAGCGGCTGTGGGTTTAGGGGCCATGTCCAGGCGGGGTTAGCTTTGAAAAGCAGTCGGAGAATTCCATATTCGTGACCCAGGTGCCCCTCCACGGCTTATATCAGCGAAAGAGGAACCCAGATGTTTTATTGAAGGTACCTGCAGAGCAGCTCCGGCGCTGCTCAGGCGTGTGATTGGCCGCATGCCGTTAGCTTTGGGGATAAATCGGATGCGGGACCTGACCAAGTTTTTCGGCAGTGATGCCACCTCATCAGGGCTCAGCTCCTGCCACTGACCCTTCGACAGGTGCTCACTACAAACCATGCACAAAAAAAAGAAAAGAAGTCTTCATGGACGTTACACAAGACCGTCCACCATCAACGAAGTTCCAAAACATGATCCTACTTATAATTAAAACATGAGCCCGATTACTTCAAATAACTTTTCTCATTAAGTGAAGATTTCCACTTGGTGAATAGATTTACTTAAGTGTGTCGCATAACAACACTTCACTTGGGAAGGGAAATGGTGAGAGGAATTAACTGCAGAGACTGAAGTAAAGTTCCACTATTTCCACGACATAATGGGTTTAAAAACAAATGATAAAATAACGGGGGGAAAAAAAACAATAAAATTAATTTTAACAGGTAAATTTATTCCATCTAGAACAGGTTCTCTGGTTCTCGGGTTTAAGGCGAGACTTTGTGTCCCTTAAATAATACTGAGTGAATAGAGCATTAAGGGACTCTGACAGTTTTTAAGGGATTACTTAAGGGAACATTTAATGGTTTCTGTGGATTTTCCTTAAAACGCCCTTAGATAAGCCTTTAGAGACAATTTTCTGCAACACACTTATCTTTAAGGGATAGTTAAGGGCACAGATCCTAGTTAGGTCTTATTATCTAATGATTAATATCTGAAGATCTCTGTATGTCCACAGTCTGAAGGCCAGGGGCTGAAGTCTAGACCTAAAAGAGTTGTCGTATAGTAAAGAAAAATCATCCCCAAGACCAGATCTTGTAAGACGTCTTTACCTGAAAGCCAGCTCTTGTAGTTTGGTCCAGACTTGTCTCCTGTAGAATCTCAGAGCGTTTTTATGACCAACGCTCTCTGTGACATAAAATAAAGCTTTGACCAGACCCACGACGAAGTCGTTCAGCATCCAGAGTAAGAACTGAGCAAAGATCCACTCTCTGTAACGCTGCTCACTGGGACAGATCCCTACAGAGGAGACGAGTCATTAAAGAACCGGGATGGGATGGATCTGGGATGGATCTGATCTGGGATGGATCTGGGATGGATCTGATCTGGGCTGGGCTGGGCTGGGCTGGGCTGGGCTGCACTGCTGTAACAATGCAAATTTCCCCACTGCGGGATTAATAAAGGAATAACTTATATTATCTTATCTTATTAGATATGTAACCAACTTTTTTCTTCTTGAAATCAGGAAAAGCTGAAACTGTTATATCGTTTATTAATACACTTATACTACAACCCTGGAGGAAAGAGAAGCTGTGATTGGTTGATACAGCTGCTTTTCAGGACCTGATCCATGACTCAGAACAAACACAGAAGAACCAAGCACATCTGGAAACCTTTGATCTCCCTACACTCCAAGTTATGATTTACTTTTTGATTATTTGCAGTGTTGTATTTATACAAAATATATATTAGTGCCTCTATATTAGCTAAAATGTGTGTGTGTGTGTGTGTGTGTGCATACTGCTGTATTTTATGTTAAAAAATATAATGGTCTGCATTTTTGAGTTCATAAAAATATAACCGATTGTGTGGAATCACACAGAAACAAATCGAAAATGAATAAAATAATTGTATCATATCATGATGAATCTTGTGATTTACACTCCTGTGCCTGCAACCATATATCCCAGCCATGATTATTTAACCCCCTCCCTCATGTTTTATTGCTTTATTATTTGAATGGTCTAAATTCATTAGCATCGTGCCGTTCAAAACGATGCACCAAGGTAAACGACGTCTACCAAGAGCGCTTCGACTTCATGAATAATTTATTAACCTGTAACTTCTATTCTCACCCCGCATCAACCTGCAAGGTTTTTTTTATCCACCCTACCCGGTGCTGACTCGTCCTACACTGAATATGACGCCAACATTCGAACGTGACTTAATAAGCAGGCATCTACAATTTGGAACAGCCTCTTTCTTGGGATACTTGATATAAAGAATATGGTCGTTTACAAAATCATGTAAATAATTATATTGAATAAATAGATATTTACAATCTAAGCCTCAGCCTCAGTATGAAGATTAACCACCCAGCCCTGGATACAGCAGAGAATTCCTCATTCTTGATTCTCGTGCCCCACCAAAACCTCAAAAACAAACTTTTGGAGATAAGACACTCACGTCTCCTGCCCCCGATCCAGAGGCAGCTGCTCACTTTCATCCTCCACGTCACTCGACCCAGCGACACTTTGTCGAACTTCCCGAGACGCAGGAAGTGCTTAACACTCGCAAAGAAGCGCAACATGTTCTCCCGGGAACCCCAGAGTTCCTCTGGAACCACGGAGCGTAGACACTCCCTGACGAACAGGTGAACCCTGTAGGAAGAGATGTGAGAGGCCAGAAGAGAAGCGTTGTCCCTGGTGGTGCCACTAGAGGCGCACTTCTGAGACAGCAGGTGAGTGTAAGGAAATTTCCGGTGGTGCTCCAGGAGTTGGGTGAAGATAGGAACCATGGAGAAGAATCTCTTAGGTAACTTTGTCTTCCGAGGATTGCAAGGATTATCTTGGAGGTGAAAGACCATCCTTACAAGGTCAGAGCCTTGAAACAAGGCCTGAGGGGTCCGGTTGAGGAGAAAGCTTTTCATGCCACACCCACCATACATCATGGCAAGGACACTGATGAAGCATCGAGAGGGGTGGGACGGGGACTGATCACTCGGCTTCCAACTGGACAAACCTTTATTGTAAGATGAGCCTAATCGATCTGGAGGAGCCTCCTTCGAAGTTCCTGGGATTTCTTTGTCCTTCACAAATCTTAAGGTTCCAGAATCTGTGTCTTGGCCTGTAATGTCCAAAAACCTCTGTTTGGAAGGTTGCCCCCTACAGGCCTCCGAGGGGCGCCGATAACAAGAGGTGTCTGATTGATCTTGAGGAGCATCCTCTGAAGTATCTGGGCATCCTTTGTCCTTCACAACTCCTAAAGCTCCTGAAACTCTTTCTTGCCCTGTACTGTCCGAAGACGTCTGTTTGGAAGGGCACCCCTCACATGCCTCCGTGGAAGGCCGATCTCTGGGTTTCCAACTTAAGGAGCCTCGTTTGTCAGAGGAACCTATTTTATCTTGACGAGCCTCATTGGAAATGTCCTTCACAACTCTTAAAATTCCTGAATCTTTGTCATCCATCACAATGTCCAAACACCTTTTTTTGGCAGGGGGCCTTCTACAGGTCTCCTCACAAGGCTGAACATTCAAGATCCCTCGCTTGTGAGAAGAATCTGTTCGATCTTGAGGAGCTTCCTCGGAAGTATCCGGCCCCGTGGCTTCAAAACACCTTTTTTTGGCAGGATGCCCCCTACAGGTCTCCGCCTCCTCTTTCCCTTCGGCTCGCCTTCGTTTCTTCACGCCCTCAACACCTCGCTTCACGTACCGACCACTTCTTTTGAGGAGTCTCTTCTGATTAGTGCTCGTTTTGGGACTCGGTTGGAGAAAGAACCCGGACCAGGCGTGGACAGACAGTAAATCGTACACCGGAATGCCACATATCTGGACCAGACAGGTAGGGGGCGCTACAGAGAAGACACTACACCGACTCAACAAGTGCTGGGTGAGGTCAGTGCCGAGACGTTGGTTGATCTTCGACCACACCTCGCTGCCGCTGATGAAGGCGGCGCTCTGAGAAACGGTGCCGTGGAACTTGAAGGAGTCCAGCTCGGCCCGGGTGGAGCCCGAGTGATATCCGAAACTGAGGACGTTCCTCTTCTTCTTCCTCTTCATGCAATTCAGGACGAACGCTAGAACCTCGGGGAGGGTACCCAGCTAAAAATAATTAATAATAAATGGTTGGTGAGGAAACCTCTCATGTGTTATTTAGGTTCCAATATCAATCACACAATCATAATGAATTTCCAGCAACTTTGCTGCCGTTATTGGAGACTTTTAGATATTTGGACATGAAAGAGCTTAATGTTCTGTAGTTAGGAGTTATGATGAGGTGAGCCACGCCCACCGTACTACAGTACGTGTGTGTAGTACCTGTACAAAAGTTTGTGTTTTGAACGAATTGTGTCCTGCGAATGATCTGATTGTATTGAAAAAATAAGAATAAAATGAAACAGTGAGACATAATAAATATTTGTATTTTATACTTTTAGGTTAAGTGTTTGTGTGTGTGTGTGTGTGTAGTACCTGTACAGAGCTGGGTGTATGTGGTTAAGTGTGTGTGTGTGTGTGTGTGTGTTTTAAGAATCTGTCAATTACACCACTCGGAAAAATCCCGCCTCTCGTTTCCGCCCCTATTTTTATTTGATAGTTTTATTCTATTTCATTTGCATCTCCGACCTTTATTCTTTTCCTCTCTTGTTTATTTCTTTCGCATGGCTCGATGGCTTCGTGTTTATCGAGATTTCTTTTTTTCCGGACACGTTTTGTTGTTCCTGATGTGCTGATACGAGGTTGTGGAAAAGTCCCGTCCTCACATCTGTGAACAGACCCCGAGCTATAAATACTGTATATAAGCCTATACAGAGCTGCAAATGCCTTTTTTTTTTCCTACCACGCTACTCCTGACCCAGACGTCTTCTAACACCTCATTTAAAAATAAATCTCCTTAGCGTTCAGATGTAGTGCAAAGGTAAAGCGGTGTTGCCATGTCCTTTAATAATACGCTCAGAATGGTGTTGAATGTATTGAACACAACGTGTCGCTTTATTATCGAGAGAGAGATTCGTTTAGCATCGTACGACCTTCAAGGTACTTTAGACTTCAGACATCCATACAGACAGAATAACCTTTAAACCTTTATTACCCTTATTTAATATATTTTTGGTTTGTTTTAGAACATTCACACTTTGGAAGATGTTTTATTTAGATTCTTTCAGTTCCCTATTTCAGTCCTGAATTAAAGCTGAATTATATCAATATAAAATACACTAATATATTATTTAGTCACTAATGTTATTATTATCACAATGATATTGCTGCTATTATTAATACATCACTAAATTATATCAATATCTATACTATACTATATCGCTGCTATCATTATAATGTTATATACCTCAGAAATCTATTCATCTCATCCATCCACGGTTGGGCCCTTAGGCAAGGCCCTTCACCAGCTTCCAAACAAGCTGGAATAGGTGAAGGAAGAACTGGACGATGTAAAGTAAAGACTGGTTCTGGTTCTAAAAACGTGTCGGCACTTCGATTCAGCACGAATCGATTCTTTTGGGGCACCGATCGGTGAGTCTGTTATTGTAAACAGCAGGGGGCGCTACACATCTCATCAGAACAAGAATCTGTCGTTTACTGAAGAGAAATTCAGATAGGGTTAGAGTTAGGGTTACTTGGTAAGACTTTTACTTCAATCTCACGTTGTTTAAAAAAAAAAAAAATGGGAATCGAATCACGTATCATAAATGAATCACTCGGTGTGTTACATCCCTAACGAGCTGGATTATTCGGACGATCCACAGCTCGTGTTTATGTTTTGGTTTGTGTATTATTATTATTATTATTCCGTAAGCGAGGACAGCTTAGAGAGACCTTCACGTGGAGGGGTAACAGGACGAGGAACTTCCCAAATACGGGGTTGAACTTGTTCCCCTTTGAACAGGACCGCACGGTGGCTTAGTGTGCACCGCTGTCACCTCACAGCGAGAAGGTCCCGGGTTCGATCCCCGTGTGGGGCGCTCCGGGTCCTTTCTGTGTGGAGTTTAGCAAGTTCTCCGAGTGCTACAGGCCAAAAACATGCCGCGGGTTAATCGAAGAGACGAAATTGTCCTCGCCTGCGTTTGTTATTAGACTTGATGAAGCTGAAGCTCGAGTGATGAAGCACCGTGTGTGTGTTAATGTTATTAAAAGTGTAAAACATGATGTTTAATAAGTAAATAAATGAATAAATAAATCTAGCCGAATGTGCTGGGCCGATCGATTGAAGTCTGGTTTACCGAGTCTCGGCGCCCCCTAGTGCGTCCTAAGAGAAGAATCCTTTGTAGAATCCCGGCTGTGTGTCTTCCTCAGATCCGCTGTTTAAACGGCCCGAGGGTCTCGGCGAGCCGGCTCGGCTTTGACGGCTTCAGTCACTACAGGCGAGGAGACGAATCCAACCCTTCGTCGGACGAAGACGCCTCGAAGGTTCCTCTCACCGCGGCTCACAGGGCGCCGGGCGGGCGCGTCACTCTCCACCCGCAGCTGCAGGACATGGACAGCGAGGAGGACGAGGAGGACGACGACGGCGAGGAGCTGACCCTCCACGTGCCGTCCGAGGGCGGCCACAAGAGCACCACCGTCTGACGCTGACGACACGGCCGCACATCTGCCTGCTGCATTTTGTTTTTGCCAAAATGAGACAGATGTTTCGATTCGATTTTTCCTCCGGTCTGAGACTTCTGCTGCGCGTCACCACGGACTTTTAATTTTTTAGTTTTTAATTTTCTTTTCTTTTCGTTTTTTTTTTTTTTTTTAACGGCCCCGTCGAAAGACCCCCGGAAGCGAATTCGCGGGTGTCCGTCACGTTGAGGGAGAACCTGCAAATGTACGAGCGCTATTGTACATTAAATATTGTACAGAGAGACAAATAAACGTGAACCGGTGTCGCGGCGAGTCTGTTTCAAACGCTCGGGTGTAAAAGCCTTGTCGGATCAATAATACGGATCACGAGCCGCTGTGGCGCCCTCTGATGGAAGCGATCACATAGTACAGGAGCGTTGAGGTCTGTGTGTGACTCTCCCTTTACAGGGCCGGGTCAGAAGAGTGTAGCGCTTTTTTTAATAATACACGTCGTCACAAAGCAGCTTTACGGAGTTTAGGAGCAACAGGATTTATGCAAATCATTCAGACACACAATGACATTAAACTAACAGTTATAACTCTATAAATATGAATTAAGAGTTCTTGGCTGTTCAAGATGTAATTAAAAAGTGGAATTTACGGGGAGTAGCTTTCGACTACTCAACAAAAGAAGGGAGAGCGAGGAGGTGACGTCAAACCTAGCATCACTCCTGGCTTTTTAAATCATCGCTACTGTACTCAGTATTTAAGTATTAAGTATTTAAGCGACGACTACAGCAGCGTGAATGTCCCATCGAGCGTGAATCTGAGGCTACGGTGGGTACAGGCTCCCCGAATCTTGCCGCCGCCGGTGGTGGTGGTTCAGTTCAGTACGTCGTGTCCTTTCTCCCCGAGCCCCTGATCACAATCAATACGGATCTGAACGTGAACAAGTCAACTCAGTTCATCTGTGAAGCGCTTTTTACGATAGATATTGTCACAAATTAGGACCACCAGACCAAAAAAAAGCCTGTCGAGCAAGCCGAGGGCTGAGGTACTCCCTAAAAGTACAGACCTTAGAGGAACTCAGCAGGGGCCTGCGTCCTTCTCTGGTGCACTGAAGAATGTTTTAAATAAAAAAGGATTTATACAGTTCATGCAGACACAAAAATTGCATTAGACTAGGAGTTATAACTCTCAGAGACACTGGATCTATGGAGCTTCATTGGTGACCTGCATAGTGACCACATCTAAATACAGACAAGTGATGCACTCGTGGGTCCTGATGTTCCTGATGACGTGACCCCGAGAGTGTTTAATAATACATTCCAAGTTTTTAAAAAGATTTCTGATCTCACCTGCACGCCTCTGCACGAGGAGAACATGCAAACCGCCCAGAAAGGGCCCGGACCACCCCGGGATCGAACCCGGGACCGAGCGAGGAATTAAGCGCTTTCATTTACATTTACATTATTTATCAGATGCTTTTATCCAAAGCGATGTACAGTACAGGTACAGTATAC